>OY288265.1:100576189-101018689 GCA_958450335.1 Hibiscus tridactylites
GTTATGCGTAGGAGGTTCGTTCCAACTCACTATCATAGGGAGTTGTTCAACAAGCTTCAAAATCTCACCCAAGGCAACCGTAGTGTTGAGGATTACTTTAAAGAGATGGAAGTAGCCATGATCCGAGCCAACATTGATGAGGATCGAGAAGCCACCATGGCTAGATTTCTATCCGGCCTTGATCCTAATATTGCGACCACTGTTGAGTTGCAACATTATGTGGAGATCGAAGACATGGTTCATATGGCCATGAAGGTCGAGAGGCAACTCAAAAGGAAGGGCACAACTCGTGCCTATGGAGGCTCTTCTTCTAAATGGGGGCAAGGTACCTACAAACAGAAGGCATCCTTTACGCCTAATGAACGAAGCGTTCCAACAAAGAGTGCCAAACCCATTGCCGAAACTAGTAAGGGAAAGAGCACCACTATGCCAGCTCGATCCCGTGATGTGCAATGCTTCAAATGCTTGGGGCGAGGTCACATTGCTAGCCAATGTCCAAATCGCAACACAATGCTCATTCGAGAAGATGGAGAGATCGAAACTGACCAAGAGGAGGAAGAAGATGATGTTCCTATCCAAGAAGAAGAAGAGATGGAACATGCTGTAGATGGTGAGGTTCTTGTTGTGAAAAGAAGCCTAAGCGTGCAAGCCATAGAAGGAGAAGATCAACGCGAGAACATCTTCCATACTCGCTGCCATGTAAACGAAAAGGTATGCTTTGTCATTATTGATGGAGGAAGTTGTACTAATGTTGCTAGTACTTTGATGGTAGAGAAGCTTAGATTGGCAACAACAAAGCATCCTCATCCTTACAAGCTACAATGGCTCAATGATGGGGGAGAACTCAAAGTCACCAAGCAAGTACTTGTGCCATTTCCCATTGGAAAATACAAAGACGAGGTGTTGTGTGATGTTGTACCAATGCACGCTAGCCATATCTTGTTGGGGAGACCGTGGCAATTCGACAAAAGGGCTATACATGATGGTTATACCAATCGTTACACTTTCACCTATCAAACCAAAAAGATCACTTTAGCCCCTCTTTCACCAAAACAAGTCCATAAAGACCAAATCCACTTGAGAGAGAGTTTCAAAACAGCCCAAGAGAAAGAAAAAGAGTTTAAATCCAAAGAGAGTGACAAAAATGAGGGAAAACAAACCATTCTTTTTGCAAGAGAGAAAGAGATCAAAAAGTGTTTACTTTCAGAGAAATGGGCACTTGTACTCATGTACAAGGAAAATCTTTTGAACACTAATGATCTTGATCCTGGTTTGCCATCTTTTATTGTCTCTTTATTGCAGGAATTTGAAGATTTGTTTCCGGAGGAGATTCCGAATGGGCTTCCACCTATTCGAGGAATCATTCCAAATCGACCAGCATATAGAAGCAATCCGGAAGAAACTAAGGAGTTGCAAAGACAAGTATCTGAGTTAATGGAAAAAGGCTATGTGAGAGAGAGCCTTAGTCCATGTGCCATGCCGGTTTTACTTGTACCTAAGAAGGATGGAACTTGGCGTATGTGTGTGGACTGTCGAGCAGTGAACAAGATAACGGTAAAGTATCGTCATCCTATTCCTAGATTAGATGATATGCTTGATGAATTAAGTGGTTCTAACATCTTTTCTAAGATTGATCTTAAGAGTGGGTACCACCAAATAAGAATGCGAGAAGGAGATGAGTGGAAGACAGCATTCAAAACCAAGCAAGGTTTGTATGAGTGGATGGTTATGCCATTTGGCTTAACTAATGCACCAAGTACATTCATGAGGTTAATGAATCATATACTTCGACCATTCTTGGGTAAGTTTTGTGTGGTGTATTTTGATGACATACTTGTGTATAGCCAAACTTTGAATGATCATGCTCAACATTTAAGGTTAGTATTGGATGTTTTGCGAAAAGAAAAGTTGTATGCTAACCTACAAAAATGTGTACATTTTGCACTAACAAAGTTGTATTCTTAGGTTTTGTTGTTAGTTCAAAGGGTTTGGAGGTTGATCAAGAAAAGATTAAAGCAATTGAGGAATGGCCGATACCTACTAACATTAGTCAAGTGAGGAGTTTTCATGGACTTGCTAGTTTCTATCGCCGATTTGTTCCCAATTTCAGCACCATAGCCGCACCTTTGACCGGAGTTATCAAAAAGAACTCTAGCTTCTTTTGGGGAGACGAACAAGAGAAGTCTTTTTGTTTGATTAAACAACTTTTAACCAATGCACCCTTATTATCTTTACCTGATTTTGATAAAGTTTTTGAAATTGAATGTGATGCATCAGGTTTAGGAGTTGGAGCTGTATTATCTCAAGAAGGACGTCCTATTGCATATTTCAGTGAGAAATTGAGTGGAGCAACTCTAAATTATTCAACTTATGACAAGGAGATGTATGCTCTCATAAGGGCATTAGAAACGTGGCAACACTATCTATGGCCTAAGGAGTTTATCATCCACACGGATCATGAGGCGCTGAAACACTTGAAGGGACAACACAAGCTTAATAAGAGACATGCCAAGTGGGTTGAATTCCTAGAAACATTCCCATATGTTATCAAATATAAGAAGGGTAAGGAAAATGTTGTTGCTGATGCTTTATCAAGAAGGTATACTCTTCTTAACCTTTTGGATTCTAGATTGGTAGGTTTTGCCTTAATCAAAGAGCTTTATGAATCTGATTATGATTTTGGTGAAATTTACAAAGCATGTGAAAAAGGAACATATGAGAAGTTTTGTAGGGTTGATGGCTATCTTTTCAAGGAAGGAAAGCTTTGTATCCCTCAAGGATCCATTAGAGAATCGCTTATCAAAGAGGCCCATTGTGGAGGACTAATGGGACACTTTGGAGTGGCCAAAACACACTCTATATTGCAAGAACATTTGCATTGGCCAAAGATGAAACGAGACGTGGAGAAGTGGTGTGAGCATTGCATCACATGTAAGAAGGCAAAGTCCAAAGTCATGCCCCATGGACTTTACACACCATTACCAATTCCAAATGCTCCATGGGAGGATATTTCCATGGATTTTGTGCTAGGACTTCCACGCACAAGGAATAACAAAGATTCCATTTTTGTTGTAGTAGATAGATTCTCAAAAATGGCTCATTTCATTCCATGCAACAAGACTAATGATGCTTCCCATATTGCTAATCTGTTTTTTAGGGAAGTTGTGAGATTACATGGAGTTCCAAGAACTATTGTGTCTGATCGAGATGTGAAGTTCTTGAGTCACTTTTGGAGGACGTTATGGAGTAAGATTGGAACAAAGCTGTTGTTTTCTACAACTTGTCATACACAAACGGATGGCCAAACTGAAGTTGTCAATCGTGTATTGTCCATGCTTCTTAGGACAATTATACGCAAGAATCTAAGGACTTGGGAAGAGGACTTGCCACATGTTGAGTTTGCATACAATCGCTCCATGCATTCCGCCACTAAATGTTCTCCATTTGAAGTGGTATATGGTTTCAATCCTTTGACCCCAATTGATTTGCTTCCTTTGCCTATTGATCAATTCAAAAATAAGGATGGGCAAAATAGAGCTGAATTTGTGAAGAAGCTTCACCAACAAGTGCGGGAGAACATTGAGAGGAGAACAAAGCAATATGAGCATCAAGCTAACAAAGGGAGGAAACGAATAACTTTTGAACCCGGAGATTGGGTTTGGTTGCACTTGAGGAAAGAGAGGTTTCCAGCCCAACGCAAATCGAAACTTATGCCTCGAGGAGATGGTCCTTTCCAAGTGGTCAAGAGGATTAATGATAATGCTTATCAAATAGACCTTCCCGGTGAGTATAATGTGAGTGCTACTTTCAATGTTGCTGATCTATCCCCTTATGATGCAGGTGACGATTTGGGGGCAAATCGCTTTCAAGAGGGAGGGAATGATGTGACCACAACCAGCAAGAATTCCAATGAATTTCCTAGAGGTCCTATGACTCGTGCAAGAGCTAAAATGATTCAAGATGTTGTGGAAAGTTTGCTTTGCCAATGCTGGAAAATGAATGAAGAAATGACAGCAACAATTAGATCTTGCAACGTTTTGAGTTTGTTGGAAAGTTGAAATAAGTTGCATGAGTAGTTGCATAAGAATTTGCATGAGTAGTTGCATGAGAATTTGCATGAGTAGTTGCATAATAGTTCATTCATTCCATGAGAATAAATATGCTTGTTTATGCATTTATGCAAGCACTTCATTTATGAAAATACTTCACTTATGTATGTGTTTCATTTAAGCATGTAGGTTCATTAATTAAACTAGTTCATTCATTGAACTTGTTCAATTAATTCTTTAAGTTTGCATAACATTTTTATCATATTTTGATTAATATTTTATGTATTTTTAGTGTCATTATACGTTGGGATTAAGATGGGAACAATTGAAGACTTTTCATCTTCTTCAAGGAGACATGCCATCTTTATCACCATTCAAAGAGAGTCTTTTTGAATTCCATGGGGGATGAAGCATTTAGAAGACTTTATTATGTTTTTATTCAGCTAATAAAGTTGAGAAATAAAGAAAGGAAGTGGAAGAGACACATACACTTAGATGCAAACATGGGCAGATTCATTCCAAGTCATCTACATGCACTTTTAAGAGCCAAGCAAGTGGAATATCAAAGGATGCATCACTTGGACGTGTATAAGTCTTCATTCAAGCCTTATTATGTCCAAATTCATTCTAAATTACACAAATGGCCAGCCACACTTGATAGGATTGAAGACAAACCATTGAATGTCATAAATTGGAGCCTTAATGCATTGTTTTGTCCATTCAAATTCTAGGCTGCCATGTACTATAAATAGGATGCTCATTTGCCTTTGTAAAAGACCTTTTTTTTGATGAAAATATATGAGAGTGTTCTCTTCATTGTTCTTTAAGAACTTTATCAGCTTTCAAGCTAGTCTTGTGGCAAATTTTCCCTTTTCATTCCATTCTCTTTATAGCGTTGGTTCCTAGCTTTCTAGCTAGCGGGTCACGTTCCACCATTCCACCATCACTTCCATTTGATTATATTGTTGGTTCTTAGCTCAATTATAGCTAAAGGGTCACAATCCAACCTTTTTCCATCATTTCACAAAGGGTAAGAACGTGTAAGGTTTGGGTCAACATTCACTATCTTGTTGGTTCTTCCTTGTTCCACACCGATTCTATTCCATATATCCATATCAACTTCTATCCATTTTTCCCCTTACATTTATCTTTCAAACCATATCCACCAACCATTCCATCACCTATTACAACAACAACTTTCACCATCTTCATTCCATATACATCACTTCCACACTCAAGTTTCAAGTTTGCAACTTCATACTAGAATCACGATCGGGCAACATCACATACGAATTCGGTCATCACGCAACCGGATACGTGTCAGATATTCAGCATAATGTGGGAGACAAAGTCTTTCTTAAAGTCTCTCCATGGAAGAAAGTATTTCGATTCGGAAAGAGGGGAAAACTCAGTCCTCGCTTTATTGGACCTTTCGAAATCCCTGAAAAAGTTGGCCCAGTGGCCTATCGACTTGCACTCCCTAGTGAGTTCGATAAAATCCACAATGTTTTCCATGTGTCAATGCTCAGAAAGTATAGATCCGATCCTTCTCACATCTTAGAGCCGGAAGAAGTAGAGTTAAATCCTGATTTGTCCTATAAAGAGGAACCAGTTCAGATTCTGGATAAGGAAATTAAAAGGCTTCGGAACAAAAATGTTGCACTTGTTAAAGTCTTGTGGAGAAACCACAAGATGGAAGAGGCAACATGGGAACCTAAGGAAACGATGCGAAACCAATACCCTCAATTGTTCGATTCAGGTAAGAATTCGGGGACGAATTCTTTTCTTAAGGGGGGGGGGGGGAGAAATGTAACATCCCAAAAATTAGCCTAGAAGAATTAGAGGTCTAATTAATGATTAAGGGAATTATTAGATTAAATTCCTAAACGTTCGAATTGAAATTAGGTTCTATATGGACCAAATCGAAATATGGATAAATGTACAATAGGATTCGGTCAATTTATTTAGTGACCAATCCGAATAAGGATGAAAACTAAATGCTTGTATGCTAAAATGAAAGTACATGGATTACTACTAATTATAAGATGGAACCATAGTGTAATTAGAGACTTTATACAAGAGTTGTAGGAATAATAAAGGGTTAATTTGAGAGATTAGTTGGAGACATGACCCCTTGGTCATATCCCATTTAATGTGTTCCCTCCCAACTTTCTCATTTCCTTAGCCGGTTATACAACCAAACCAACTAAGTTTCCTCACTCTTTCACACACACTCAAAACATCAAATAGAAATTGAGAGAGGGTTGAGAACTCGGTGGAGAAGAAGAAGCTTGCATGGTGGGGAAAATCACTTAGAAAAAAATCAAGGAAAAATCTAATGTAAGTAGATCATCCTCTTCTCAATCCGGTTATAGTAATTGATTTAGTAAATCATGTGTTTTAACGTGTCTAGAAAATCATAAACATAATGTTCTTAAGTGTGGTTGCTGGAAATTTTAGAGATTCATAAGAATCATAAGAGATTAAGGGCATGCATGTAAGGTATGTGGCAGAATTGGTAGATTACATGGCATGCACCTTTGAAAAATCATAGAAAATGATATGGTAGGAGTTTGGATCTGAAATTTTGATATGTTTCACTTTAATATATGTAGAATCATAGAAAAATGATAAACTAAGGTTTTAAAGGTTGTGTTAAAATCTGGAAAAGGTAAATGTGATAGCATGCAAAACTGTCCAGCACTAATTCGAGCTGGACAATGAACTTTGAAAATTCATAGAAATTAATCTACTAGGTGGTTTGATCTGAATTTTTGATATGTTGAAATTGGAATTGTAATCTGGAATTAGAAACAAACGACACCTGATTTGGAGTTGTATACAAGGAGAACGAAGGGTGTCAATCTAGGTGGTCAGAAATGAACAAAACTGGAAAAATGTGAAATTAGGATTTAAAAGTTATAAAATTTGTAAAATTGAAGCTTATAAAGCATTATTAAGTCGAGCCATATATTGAAGGATATGAAATTTAGTAAAATTGGAGGTCAATTTGAAGGTTTTAAGAGTTAATTGAAAGAATTAGAGTATTTAGAAACTAGTCGAATTGGATTAAAATAATTTAGGGACTGTTTTGAATAAATTGAGAAATTCAGTCTTAAATTGCATGAATTGCATTCTGAAAATGTGTTATTTGTTTGTATTGAGTGCCTTAGATATTAGAAGTGAAAGAGTAGAAGAAGAGGTTACTCCGGGATCGACTACGGATCGGGCGAAAGGCATATGGATTCCGAACTAGCTCGGCGAATAGTGAGTGAAACGAATCCTTAGAGTTGGAATTAGAGTTCCAACTATTTCATTCTGATTTTCTTTGTTATAATAAGCATGAAATTGACTAATTAATTACTCGATATAGTAAGGGAAGAAGGAAAAATGGAAATTTGATTAAGTGCTTGTGTTATGTGACATTGATATGTATGAGATTATGTTTAAATTGGTGTTTGATATGCTTGATTCTGTAATTGACCAATTGACACTTGTGTTGGTTGTTTATGAACTTAACAATGCTGATTTTGGTTGTTGTGATAAGATATGTGTGAATATCATGATTTTGGATTATGAGATATGATTATGATGACTATTTCTTACATGCTTAAACTTGATTTGCTCAATTGAATGTTGAACTATGAAATATGATTTTGACTTATGTGATATGAACATGGACTAAATGAGAATTGATTTGAAGTATGAGAATTGAGCATGTATTATTGTTATATGATCGTGTATGTTAGTATGTTCATGGAATTGAAATTATAAGCAATTAATCGAAAGGATTAATTAAGAATTTCTGAAATTTGATTGATTTTTGTATCCGGATAAATTAAAGACTTAAATGCAAAGCCCTTGGTGTGTACAGTCTGTTTAGGTAGTACGGCTAGCCTAGAGTCTGAGCTCAATAAGAAAATCGGTACGTTAGTGTACTCGATATTGTGGTACGTAAGTGTACCTACTTGTTTAATGTCTGCGGACATTTTAATATGTTATATGTGATACGAATTGGTACGTGGTACCTTAACATGGTGAATTTGATTCACAACCTCTGTTATATGTGACTTGCTTACCTATCAAACTATACTATCCAAGGCATTGCAATCTGACTAATCGAACGATTAAAGAAAAGAAAATCTGAAATTGAAAATGAATTGATGAAATTGGCTATGGAAGCATTCGATTGAAATGCTAAATTTTGTAATTTTGCCATGTTGATATGCCTTGAAATTAGACTTATGATAATTTGATATTTGAAAATTTATTTAGGTTTCATGGCTTGTATGTGTAATTGATTCATGGAAAATGTAAATTTTGTGATATGTATTCGAATGGACTTACTTGATTTCCTTGTGTACATGTTCGAATGATTGATACTTGATGATTGAAAATGTTGTTGCTTATCTTGCTTGGTTCATTCGAATGGATTAATGTGCAAAGTGAAATTAAAGTTGTTTGATCACAATGTTAATTGGAAACCGGATAGAATAGGGTTTCTTCACTAAGTACGAAATGTACTTACCACTCGAACCTTCCTGCCTTCCCCTAAATTTCAGGTTCTAACATCGTTGACCTCTACCCGAGACTTTTCCGTACACAGCTTAAGTATGATTTTCCCTATCTTTGTCATACTCATGGTGGGTGGCTTAGCATTTGGCATGTTAGTGGAGTTCAGTTTGTTGGTCATGTTCATGAACTACTATTTCGGTTCTATATAGACTTCAATATGTTTCCCTATATTTTGCTATGTAAGTAAGGAGGTAAATGTTGGGGTATAGATCACCCGTATATATGTAGGGCTTGATTCTTTTTGTTGATAGTCACGTTTTGTTTAGGCAACCATTAGGTTAGCCATTTGACACCCCAGTTATTTTGTAAAGGGAAACGAAACACTATGGATTGTATGAACCGATTATGATGCATTATATATAAGTATGATGAATGTTTCGGCTATGTATGACTTGGATTGTATGTATGCTATTCGAATGATCAATTTGGTGGACTAGCAATTGGAAATTTGTATAAATCGAGTGGAATTGATCATATGTTGTTCGAATGAAATGGGAACTTTAAATCGATCTTATTGGAATAGTATAACAATTGTAACATAGTTAGTAATTTTATTAATTCGATTTATAAGTAAGATTTTCAATCCAACAGGCAATGTACTAAGTTAACCGAACTGGATTTAGATAGTGAACTTAGAATTTAAAGAAATGGTTCACATGTATATGATGATATATGTTGTTAGTGGTAAATATAATTAGAATGAATTGTGGATTATTTGAGGTTGGCCGAATGGTATAAGCTAGTCTAAAATGAGTACAAGGTATGTTTATGATTGAGAATGTTTGTATATGGTATTCGATGTGTATTGTTTGAGTATTAAATAGCTAAGAATACATGATGTATTCGAAAGTGAAAAAAAAAATTACACGAATTTGATAAACCCTTCTGCTGTGCCTTCTAATACGAATCCGTTTATGTTAATATAACGCTCCTTGCCCCTAATCCGGGTGAGGGGTGTTATACGATGGAAGCGTGACATGAGATTTTCTTTGGTAGGAATAATGTTGTGGCAAAGTTTCCAGAGAAATGATCGGATTTTGGACAGCACCTTAAGGCTCCAGATTGAATTCCACAGAAATTTGTTTCTTCCAGGGTTGTCGCTTGAGGAAGGGTCTTGAGGGCTTTTATTCTTCTCCTCTATGAATTTGTAGCCCGACTTGGTTGAATATTCTCCGTTCTTTACACCCGCCCAAATAATAGAATCCTTGACGTTAGGTCCTCCGATCGGGATTGATCTTATCGCTTATGATTCTTCTGGCGAGAACAATTGATCGATTTTTGAGTAATTCCAAGATCTATGATCGGAGTTCATTAGGCTGCTAACTGATGGACAAAGACCAGAAGTTGGTGTTCGGGTACGAATTCTGAAACTAGTGAGGGTCAGGACCCAATTGTTCTTCCAGATAGAGATGCTTCTATCGTTGCCAACTCTCCAAATGGATCCTTCTTTAATTACCGGAATACCCTCTCGAATACCTGTCCAAGCCCAAGATGGGTTGTTGCATTTAAGGGCATCGAAGAGATTTCCGTTTGGGAAATAGATCCCTCGAAGGGTTTGTGCCAAAAAGGAGTATGGGTTCTTCAGGAGCTTCCAAGCAATCTTTGTGACAAGGGCTTTGTTAAAGGATCTAAGGTTTCTGAATCCCAATCCACCTTGGTCCTTTGGGCGGCAAAGATTGCTCCAATTTAACCAGTGAATGCTCTTTTCCTTTTTACCACAATTATTCCACCAGAATTTTGCCACTAGCGAGCTGATTTCATCATAAAATGTAACCGGTAGGAGAAAACATTGCATCACGTAAGCAGGAATAGCCTGAGCGACTGCTTTAATGAGAATCTCCTTTCCCGTTTAATTAAGGAACTTGGCCCTCCAGCCCTGCAGTTTGTTCTGAACCTTTTCTTTAATGAAAGCTAGGGCTTCCTTTTTTCTTCTCCTTCAGAAAGATCCTAGATATCTGTTATCTTCTTCCATCAGACTGAATCCCAGAATGTTAGAGAGGCGGCTTTTGAGTTGATGACTGATGTTTGGAGAGAAAAACACTGAGAATTTCTAGAAGTTTACTGTTTGTCCTGTAGATCTTTGGAAGAGGTGCAGTATATTCAAAGCCGCTCGGCAGTTACCTTCGTCTGCTGTAGAGAACATCAAGTAGTCGTCAGCAAACATAAGGTGACTAAGAGTGGGGCATCTTCTTCTGATCTTGAGACCCTCGAATCGAGCGGCAACAACCTCATTTTCTGTAATCCAAGATAGAATACTCGAGATGAATGTGAACAGAAAGGGTGAGAGAGGGTCTCCCTGTCTTAATCCTCTTCGTGGATGGAAATCTCCATATTTTTCTCCATTTAGAACCAGAGAAAAGGAAGCTGGAGAAACACATTTTATGACTATCTCAGTCCACCATTCACAGAAACCCATCATGTTCATTACAAAGTGTAGGAGATCTCAATCAACTTTGTCATAAGTTTTTTCGAGGTCAATTTTGAGAGACATAAGACCTATTTTTTTCTTTTTTTGCACGCTTAATGGCATGATAAGCTTCGTTTGCCAGAATAATATTGTCCTGAATTGATCTGCCGTGCACAAGGTCGACTGGTTATGAGAGATGAGACTTGGAAGGAAGGCTTTGAGCCGAGATGCCATAATCTTGGTTATTACTTTTAGGGAGAAATTACATAGACTGATTGGTCTGAAGTGGGAGACTTCACATGGGTTAGATCTCTTTGGTATCAGGATCAAATTCGTTTTGTTCAGGCTGAAGTCTAGAGAGTCATCTTTAAAGAAGGCCGAGACCATTCCTATCAGATCGACTTTGATTGTGTCCCAGAAAGTTTGGTAGAAACATCCGGGGAAACCATCTGGTCCTGGAGCTTTGGTCGCTCCCATATCAAAGACCATTTTTTTAATCTCCTCCTCCGAAACTTCCTTATTGAGCTCATAATTCATGCCATCTGTTACCAGGCAGGGAATGTAATTTTTAAGGCATCTGTAGTCAACTTCTTGGTCTTTGGTGAACAGAAGCTGGAAGTGACGTTGGAAGTAATAAGCAATTGCTGCCGGTTCTTCGATCCATGTACCATCTTTTTTCTTGACTTTGAGGATGGCGTTGATCCTCCTACATTGAAGGGTAGAAGTATGAAAAAATTTGGTATTTTTGTCATTCCATTTCATCCAGTCTATTCTCGCACCCAAGGCTAGAAGGGATTGTTTTTTTTTTCATTTTGTTTTTTATGCTTCGCTCTACTCCATCTTGTTAGAGCAGCTCATGTCTTTTTTATTTTTCTTCCGAACCGAAATAAGCTATTGTCTCTTGTAAAAAGATCCTAGCCTTTTTGAATAGTTTGGGGACACTCCTCATCCAACAGCCACTTTGCCTCGAATTTGAATTCCTTTTTATATTTTCGATTGAAACCCATCGGAAAAAAGGAGAATAGGGGTATGATTAGAGGCAATGTCAAGGTCCATCATTCCCAAAGCTTTGGGGAAGGAGATGCTTCACTCGGAAGAGCATAAAATGCGATCAAGTTTCTCCAGAATTGCTTCTTCTTCGTTTCTCTGGTTATACCAGGTAAACCGACCCCCTTTGATCGGCAGATCAATGAGTCCAACAGAGTCAACAAAATCTATGAAACATCTAGCTTCCTCTGGGTTGAAGGGGTTTCCTTCTTCCTTTTCCCCTTGGTACATGACGATATTAGTATCACCCATAATTAGCCATTTCACATTTGGGGAGCATCTGAGGTGATGAAGTTCCTCCCAGAATTCATGTTTTTCTTCTCTATACGGAGTTTCGTAGATGAAAGTTCCGAACCATTCATCGCCTTCCTGAATTGGTACTACTGTATCGATAAAATTCTTACTATGTTTGAGGACGGAGATGTTAACTTCCTTATTCCACCACAACGCTAGTCCCCCTGTTATGCCATGAGGCTCTACATAGAAAGACGAGTCGAATTTCATTTTCATCTTTATTTTCTCGAGGCATTTGATTTTTTGCTTGGTCTCACTAAGAAAGATGATCGTCAGTTTGTGTTTCATTATTGAGTTCCGAAGTGCTCTGACTGTTTCCCGGTTACCCAGACCTTGAACATTCCAAGCAAGAATTGACATTCTATTGAGGTCGATTAAAGAAGCTGAGGTAGCGAAAAAGAGCCGCTGAGACGGCGGAAAGAGACTCCGGTAAGCATAGATAGTGAGATATGGATTGTTCCTGTACCGCCACTTAGAGAAGACTGTAGCAGACCTAAAGGAATCAGCACCAAGATATCCCAGCTATGCCAACCAGGAAAATCCTCAAACAGACGGCAACGAGAACGGGTAGAATACAAGAATCAGATCAAATTAAAGACAGAGAGATTCAACATTCATGTAATAAGCATAACTACACCACATTAACTAGGCCACAAAAGAAAGGGGGCAAGTAACCAGAAGAGGGCCCGGGTGAATCAAATATGAGGGAGAAGGGGAACTAGTAACCGGAATCGGGATCAGATATCAAAGCAACATGGGGAAACCTTACTTGAGCATGTTCATACCATCTGACCATTGAGAAAAGAGAGAAAGCTTCGTTGATGTAGTCCAAAGCAGCTCATTGTCTGGCGTGATGCAGAACCCTGATACCTTTGCAGAATCAGATGAGAAAAGTTGACGAGAGAGTAATTCCGGTGACGAAGCAAGGATTAAAATCTAATCCCGAGTTTGGTGAAACGAGAAAGAATTAGCCGAGAATGGGAGTGCAGGTCCGTGAAGAAACAATAATGGCTGAAAAGAGCCGGTGCTGCCCCAATTTTCCTCCAGAGGAAAGGGACATCCGATCACCTGGAGCAAACCACCACGCGAAGTCGTACGCTGCAATCACCGGCAAACCGACGACCTACTAACGGGGACAGACGCCACACGTTTGAGAACCGATCAACAGTGCAGGGTAGAGGATCAAAGCTGCGCCTGGGTCTCCGAGGGATTTGCTATCGGGAGAAAATTAAGGGCGCGTGTAATACCGTTGGTGACGTTTGTATCTATTTTTAACCAGCCAGGCTAGTTTGAAAAAAGAACTCCTCTCACCATACAAAGAGTTCCGCTCCTGAATATAATTTGTAAATTTCAAATTTATAAAGTTTTAGTAATTAAAATGATAAAATTCATCTTTGACCCAATTAGTTTGGAAAAAATTTCTTTTAGTCCAAAATTTTAAATATTTTTAAATAATAAAATTACATTTTAACCTTCCTAAGAATTTGAAATTCAATATCAAACCTCGATTAAAGTTTTTTTCTTCTTTTGGTTTTGGACATGTTACATGCTAAATTAAATGAATATTATCTTTTTGAGAATTATCTAAAAAACACACATTAACGATTGTGTAGAAAAATACTCATTTCAGTTCATGTAAGACAAACTCGCGTTTAGCCAAAAGCGAGTTTCAAACTCACGCTTAGCTAAAAGCGAGTTTTGTGTAAAAAAAACTTGATAAATTAATTTTTTTTTATTTCATACCTACTCACTCAACACATAACTCGCATTTAGATAAGCACAAATTTAAAACTCGCTTTTGACTAAACGCGAAATTATCTTTCGAGTAGACCGAAAGGGATATATTTTTCTACATAATAATCAATGGGGAGTTTTTTTCCTAAATATTTCCCAAATCACAAGTATGAATTACGAGTAGTAGCCTGTAGGAATCCTTTATTGAGCTGGTAGTTTGTTTGGCAAGAAAAACGAGCAAATTCCAAAAGTGAAGAAGACAAAGAAAAGAGTGCAAGGACAAGTCTACCTGCCTCACTCATATATGGTAATTTGTTCCTTTTCTTTTACACCACAAATGATAAAAATCAAATGGAATTCGAGAGGTGGGGTCAAGCATGTCACGCTTATTTCATTATTTAATGTGTAAGCAGACATGTCCGTGTCATCCGTACACATTGCACTATCACTGTTCCCAACTTTGTCTGTGTCATATACATTGCACATTTGCACTATCACTATTCCTATGTTTGTTGACAATATACTATTCATAATTCCCTATACTGATGTTAGCATAAGTATTTATTTATTTTTATCTGTAGACGAGTTTAATTGAGCAATATTAAACAATTCATTATGGAATTAAACTCAAATTTTAAAAATAAAGGTCAAATACTTTGTTTAATCTTTATATTCTACATAAGTGGTGAGAATTTAACTCATGTAATCTAATTTAGTCATTTTTAATCTTGATATTTTTGAAACTTTAAATTTCAATCTTAACGAACAAGAGTGAGTATTCGGTCGAATCAAGTCAACATTTTGAGTTAATCAAGTTGATAAATCTTATTCTATAACTCAAACTTTATTTTGATTTTTTTTCCAAATTGAGTTATTAAATAAGATTCATCAACTCGATTAACTCAAAATGTTTATAATTTTACGATACTAATTGTGTAACTATATACAATATACATATATATTCTTCATATTTTTTCATATGCAATATACATATATCGTGCAAAATTGAGAAACTCAATTAAAACTTGAAAATCGATTCACTACCTACTAAAAGTTTTAGTTATTCGAGTCCCATTTTATCTCTATTTAAAATTTTCCGAGTTGAATCATATTTATAAAATTATGATTTGAGTTGAGTCGAAAAAATAATTTTTTTTTTTTGAGTGGTCTAGTTTTATTCACCCTTACTAACTAACCCAAACGGTACAACTACAATATAACTAAATTATAAAGGTTTAAAATGGTCAAATTAGAGAATGAATCCAAATCTACGAACTTCAAAGAATTTAAGATTTCTTTAAATCGGAACGGTAGCAGCAGGCTCCAAACTCCAAAGCAGGGTGATCCTGCTTAAGTGCTTCCCAGTTGAGTTGTCTCAACATTTCAAACCTTTCTTTCAAGCTCACGAAACCGGCTTGAGGATCTACAATGCCGTGGTTCGCGGCTTTATAGATTAGGATTACGCTAGAACCCATGTCAGGACCATGGAGTTTTCCTGTTAATAACACCCTCAGGGGCATGAACAGTGACTTCCCCTGCCATAGGAGTTAATGTCGGACATATAAAGTTCAGTACCATGCATGGAGTAACATTTCAAGTACGGATGTAAACGAGACATCTGTAATCGCAAACTATTCGGGTTTGGCTTGAAAATAACTCAAATTCTTGTCATTGTCGAGAGCAAGCTCGAGCAGTTTGAGCTATCGAGCCAACCGGATTCATGTATCTCCACTTGACTAGAGTAACTCATACGAGTCTAATCAAGCTTGAACAGTTTGATCTTTATTTTGAATCTCGGGTTGAGCTCGAGCTTGATTACACCCATATTTTCAAGTAGGCTAAGAAAAGGAAAAATCAGGACCCTGTAAGAGGGGCAACGTATAAGATTAGAAGCTCACCTTGCGCTTCAGAGTTTTTCCAAAGCCCTTTACCCACTTCTGCCAACCGCCATGGCCTTCTTCCAATGCACCAAAGAGTTCACAGCTATCATAGGCAGCTAAGAGGGAGGCAGAAACCTCGGAAACTTTATCTTCTACAATAGGTTTACCTTCAGGGCTGCAGAGAATACAAACATAAACAACGTAATGATATGATTTGTTGACATAAACCGAACTCCGGATGTCTTGCATGTTATAGTGACAATTGAAGAATGTGCAACAGTGCGAGGATATTATCTATGTCACCCAGACTCGAGTGTGACTATTGTATACAGGTATGTGTTTAACTCGGGTCGGGTGTGTATTTTTTGAGGTTTTTCCATGTATTGGAAGGTCAGATATGTATTTAATATGGGTACTTAAGGGCAAGAATTCAATAATCACCTTGTCAAGGTAGCATGCAATGGGTAAGACAGCAGGTTTGCGAGTGCTGTATCCGAATCTGTTACCAAGTCAATCCCATCCTTCAGCAGCTGAACTGCCCCCTGTTTGACATATTTATGTACCATTATTTATCATAATCTTGTGCAAATAAAAATACTTCTAAAATATGTCATAGAAAAAAACTTGCATCTACAAACGGCCCTTCTGACTCTGAGGAGACCGGTACTCTTCCAGCGCTCACCAATAAGCTTGGACAACTCCTCAGAGGGAAGTGCTCTTAAGTGCTGACCATTCATCCACCTTTAGGTCATAGGGAAGAAATTAATTAGAAAACTATATAAACGTAGCAACTTTTAGCAGACAAGAAATAGATAATTTCAGTTTTAGTTCTCCTCTAGTTGTGTAAACTAATGTCGTGGAATAATGCCATATTCATTGTAGTTATCAACAATAACATATCGTCTGATATTTTAAAGCCATAAGCAGATCATGATAATATAAAAGCTGATATAGGAGCTCTTTTGTCTATATCCCAATTCCCACAGCATGCTACATAACTAAGCAAGTATGCTTGCCAAAAGTAACAAAACAATTGGAACTTTGAGTCCAACAAGCAACCACCCTAAATACCAACTAACCAAAGTGGTACAAGACAAATATAACCATAATGCCTACAGTATCAAAGCACAGAGAAGTCACCTTAATTTGGTATAGTCAAAAACAGCACCACTTTTGTTTACACGACCAATCGAGATTTTTTCAACTGTGAATTGCATAAAAACAAGATTGAATCGACAATTAGTCAAACTAGAATCATCCAAATATTCTGTCAAAGCTGGATCATAGTTTTACTTTCCTCATTCTATTTCTGACACTCTTTTTCATAGAAGAGGGGGGGATGGCAAGTTGTTTAGGACCTAGAAATAGAGAGGCACAGATCAAATCAAGACAAAGAGAAAACTAACCAAGTTGATCAATGGTGAAAAATTCATTTTCAGTTCCATCACCCCAACCTAGAAGTGCCAAGTAATTCACCATTGCCTGAGGTAGATACCCCATATCTCTGAACTGGAACAGCATAATTGTTGAACATGGAAATTTTTAATCCTCAACTGAAAAAGATAACACTGTAGAACCCAAGGAAACCAGAGTAGATAATACAGTTATTTCGCAACATTTTCCATGAAACAAAGTGGAATGAAGATAAACTACCTGACCAACTGAAGTTGCACCATGGCGTTTTGACAATTTGCTTCTATCAGATGCAAGAATCAAAGAAACGTGGGCAAAGGAAGGCATAGGGAATCCCAGAGCCTGTAGCAAAATATTTTTTCAATTTAAAGATTAGCTTCCTTATATTGTTGAAAAGAAATCAGAAACTCCAAAAGCCACCAAATATTAACAAAAGTGAATAAATAATTGAAGCCTTTTAAAATTACCTTGTATATTAAGGCTTGTCTTAGAGTATTAGGTAAATGCTCTTCCGCTCTGAAATGCCAGTGTGAGAACAAAGGACCAAAATGTACAAACAAAACATATATTAGATGTAGCAAAATGATAAACAATCATCCTTTACCAATTACCTTATAACATGTGAAATAGCCATGGTAGCATCATCAACAGTAACACAAAAGTTGTAAACAGGTTGCCCATTGCTCCTCATTATAACAAAATCCCCAAGTGTGTCCAATTTCCAGCTAACCTTCATGATACTATCAAACAAATTAGTGCCTATAAAAGCAAATTACAGTGATATCTACAGTCTGTTGTTGAAGGACCACTGAAACTTAAAAATAATGATGCTTTAAGCCAAAAATCCTTGAATAAGGTTTCAAGGCTATTAGGGGAGAAATAGTTCAATCAATTGAGCTTACTTCGCCTCGAATAAGGTCACTAATTTTCAAGCTCCCTTCCTTTGGAACATGAAATCGATATGTATACGGGGTTCCCTTTGCTAGCTCTTCTTGTACATCTTCATTTGTTGCCGTGGCCCACTTCCCTGAGTATATCAGAGGAAGCTTCTTTAGCTCTGCAATTTCCTTCATTTTCTCAAGCTCCTAAAGGATTAAGAAAGATATCATTAGTCAAATGGTAAATCCGAGCATACTTCAGATTTCAGAACGCAGAATCATAGAGGGTATGTTCTTAGTAACACAAATTTGAACTTACATCTCCAAAGAAATTGTTTTTTAATTTTCAATTTCTAGAGGCATTCAAATGAAACCAAAGACAAAAATTGCAATTCAAAAGCTCAAATATCTCACATTTGAAATGTCTCGAAATTAATTACCTCATTGGAAGAAAAGCAACCTTGACCAGATTCTAAGAGCTTCTCAGCATATTGTTTGTACATAGAATTTCTTTCTGATTGTCGATAAGGACCATAGCAGTGGCGGATACAGGATCTAAAAAATGGGGTCCAAAATTTTAATACAACTTTTTTTTATATAAATGGGTATGCAAAATAAAATTTTCTTTACAAATTATACTATATTTTTAAATTTTTCCTCAAAAATGGGAATGCATATGCTCCCTATGGGAGCCATATGCATCCGCCCCTGGACCATAGTCCCCACCCACGCCAGGGCCTACATGGTAAGAGATAGAATCAGCTAATGCGAAAGTGTCAAGCACAATGGAGCCGTATATGTGGATTTGAAGCAATAAATCTCAAACAAAATTTACTGCAACAGAGAATATGATAAGAACATAAAAACAGTACCTTCATCCCAGTCAAGACCAAGCCAAGCTAAATCTCGAAGCACCGCCTCCTCCGATTCCCGCGTCGACCTCTCCAAATCAGTATCCTCGATTCTCAGCACAAAATTTCCTCCCTTCGATCTTAAGAAAAATAAAGAGCAGAAAAGAGAAAATCATTAAAATTGGACAAAGTTTAATACAGGACAAACAATAACGAAAATGTTGATGTAAAAGAAAGGGGAAACAAGAGAAAAAAAAACCTAGCGAATAAGTAATTGAAAAGAGCAGGTCGGGCGCCGCCGCCGTGGTCGGAGAAGGCGCGAAACGGACTCTGACCGGTGCATCAGTTGAAGCGCGCACAGAGAAATTTCTAGGGAAATGGCGCCGGAAAAGAAGCGGAGGAGCGAGTTCAGGGATCACTCTGATTCGCATCCATGGCGTCCCTGCAACGAGTGCCGCCATTTTTCAAACTACAAAATGCAGTTGAAGAAGCTAGGATAGGAGAGGATAGGAGACTCAGCCGTTGGTTTAAAGTCTCTTTCGTGAGAGATGAACGGCTATGGTGAAGTACGCGGGTGAATTTGGATAGATTCTGCCGTTAGTCCCTATACTGTACATAACTTATGAGTTTAGTCTACATACCTTTTTTTTTTTGTTGCCCTCCTAGTTTCAACTTCGCTTGGACTAATTCGGTCCGAACCACGTCGCACATGACTGGTACTATCTGTTTATACATATTCTTTAATCATTTGATAATGCACATACACCTTGTATACAAAGCGAATTGAACTCGTATCTCCTAAGATGAATATTATCTATTTTTTTACTGAGACATTTGTTGGGTTCAAATTGATTATTTATTTTAGTTGTTGTACATTTCAAATTATAAAATTTTAGACCTAACTGAAATAATATAACGATAAAATAACTAAACCACAATGATTTAAAATGACCAGTCCACAATTTGTGTATAATATAAAAACTAATAGCAAGATTTGATTTAACATATTTAATATTTACTATTTGAATTAGGATTTAAATTTTACTAAACAATATTTTATAAGATACTCAATCTAAATTAGTTAATCAATGAATCCGATATAACAAAGTGAGAACACCCATCTATAACAACGCATCACATGCTATTTTATTCATGTCATTGTTGTATGTCTGTCACAAGTCACATTCTAATTCTTTGATATTGTCAATTTTTTAATTCCAT
Source organism: Hibiscus tridactylites (assembly GCA_958450335.1). Lineage (NCBI taxonomy): Eukaryota > Viridiplantae > Streptophyta > Magnoliopsida > Malvales > Malvaceae > Hibiscus > Hibiscus tridactylites. The sequence continues at coordinate 100,596,539 of OY288265.1, forward strand.
TTTTTAAATCGGAAATATTTAGGTATCAAAATGAGAAAACGGATTGGGGCTAGATTGAATATTAAGCCAAAATTAAAAGGGAGGATGGGTTGGACTACTTTACTATTGGGCTAAAGTGCAAATTTGGAATGGCTCTGGTTTCTTCTAAATTCTAATCCTTTGAGCGCGGGAAGCCATAGATGTTCCCAGACCAAGCTTAAGATAAGGTAAATAAAAGAGATTCAGCAAGGGTCATCAAAGGTTCGAAAATGGCGTTATCAGCGGCTAGCACTGTGATATCTCATAACAGAGGCGTTATTTGCTTATCTTTCCCATTGCCAAAGCATGTGAATTTGGCGGTAAATCATCAACAGCTTCATTCGAGACTCAACCTTCATTCATTTTCGGAGAATCAATGTGTTTATCAGTGTAGAAATAGTAGGAATATGACCCCATCTTGCTTAGCAAAGACTGTTGTTTCTGAAGTTCAGCTTCAGAACTCGAATCTCGCTGCAGATGCTGCTGCTGATTGTGAGTTGTTCACCTTGTTCTTTATTTCTTGTTTTGATTCTGTTTTGCTTGATTGAATGTGCAACCCCATGAAAGTGAAACCCAGTTTGGAAACTTTGCTTTTTTCCCTTTTGCTATTGAACAATTTGATGATTCAAATCACTTATTCGAGGAATTAGTGGGAAGATATTTTATTCGAATTCGGGTATAACCGTACAAGTGTTGGGTATAGTATCCTGCATGAATGATGATGAATTATGTATTTGAAAGTATTAGAGGGTCTAAACAAGATTCTTGGAGGGTTAAATCATGTATTCATTGTCCATATATGCATAGGACATAAGTGCAGGACACGGGTGCTTTCGACAAAAATGAAAGTCCGAGCAACATAGTTTTGATGATACAATGAATGTAATGTTAGAGACTTAGTGTTATAGATGCAAAATTTTGAGAGTGTTGTTCTTTTATTTGTGAAGCTTGGTCAGAATTTGCTAGGAATGTGTCTGGTGAATGGGATGGATTTGGAGCTGATTTCTCCATTGAAGGGAATCCGATTGAACTTCCTGAATCTGTAGTACCTGAAGCTTACAGGGAATGGGAAGTTAAGGTTTATGATTGGCAAACTCAGTGTCCTACCCTTGCTGAACCAGGGGCGAACACCATGATTTACAAAAACATAAAACTACTTCCGACTGTCGGATGTGAAGCCGATGCCACAACACGATATAACGTCGACGAGAGGAACATCGGGGGTGTAGACAATGAAGTTTCCGCCTTTGCGTATCATTCTAGTGGATGTTACACTGCTGTCTGGTCGGTCACAGATAATGGTCTGTTGGAGTTGGAGCATTGCTTGATCAATCCTCAGGATAGGGAGTCTCGTGTGAGGATAATTCAGGTTGTTCGAGTCGATGGTACGAAGTTCGTGTTACGAAGTGTTAGAGTCTTTTGTGAACAATGGTATGGTCCGTTCAGGAATGGTAATCAGCTTGGTGGATGTGCTATTCGTGATTCTGCATTTGCCTCAACAGCTGCTACGAAAGCCTCTGATGTTGCTGGTGTATGGCAGGGGCCTAATTCTGTTGCCAGTCTTGGTAGTTCCGGGGATGTGAGTGTAAACTTTTCCTTGACTTTCTAAGCATATTTTTTATCCCCAAATTCTTCTTTTAACATCCTTACTTTTTATCTATAAGACCGTAGGGTACGAGTGTTTGACATGGATATGGGTCCAGTACGAGTATGTTTAAAAGATTTTCAGGTACTTGGAGAGTGCTTTAAGGATCATACCCCCATACCTGTATCCGGATGTGCATTGGATGCAGGTGTTGAACACGTTATTTCAAGAAAAATGAAGAGTTTGAGCAGCATAGCTCGATTCTCCCTTTCAAGTCTTCGAAAATCAAAACTAAGTGATGAGTGTGAATGCTAAATATGGACAGACAGCTGAGCTTCAGAACAACCTTTTTAGATATCGTAGAAGTTAGTTGCGAATACCTATGGTTTATGCTATATTAGCCTAATCACTGTTTTATTGTGAACTTGTTTGTAAAAACTTCAGAACTTCCTTCAAGAGCTCGAAGATAACGGTGTGATGAAGTCAACAAGAGATGGAAACAATCTCATATTGCTTCCCAAACAATTATGGTGTTCTTTAAAAGAAAATGGAGGTGAAACCTGCGGTGAGGTTGGGTGGCTTTATGATCAAGGAAAAGCTATTACTTCAAGATGCTGCTTCTCAACTGACGGAAAGCTGAAGGTAAGTTTTATTTACAAGTTATATATAGAGATAGATTCATAGAACTACTTACCAAATGTTTAAAATGGCGTTATCTCGTATCAGTTGAATTCTAGGTTGTTTGTAGTTTTATATTCGAGCATCCAAGATTGCTCATGGCCTTATTTCCAAGCCGAGCCACATCACTTGTTATTGATTGGTTTTACGTTAAGTGTTTAACACGGTATCAAAGCTTAAGGTTTTCTTTGCTGCTCTTGTTACTCGTGCTTGTTATGATTTTGTAGTTTATCGTATGATAAATTCATTTGTCTGTGTCAATATGATAGGTGCACGCGATAAATATTGTCACACATAATACAAATAAACGAACACGTGAAAGAGTTTATATAACATGAAGTATTAATATGTCAGTGTAAATATAATACATTAAACGCGATTATGACACGAAATGGATATGTCATTCCATGTTTGTTGTAAGTAACAATACACTTTGTTTGCTTTTCAGGAAGTTTCGGTAGTTCGTGAAACTACAGTTTTGGAGGGTGTATAGCAACAGAAGATTCAGATCAGCACCAGATTTTTTGTGAACCAAACACCGAAAAATACGGAAAATGAATTCCGAAATTACATTTACATGAATCAAACAACGCTTTAGTGGAATTCTAATAGAAGGTTATTGATAGTTGAAGTTAAATCAAACCACAAAAATAATGGAAATGTCTATAAATTGTAAAACTTACTGTTTTTCTCCTTATGATCCTATAATCTGTAGCAGAATATGTTGGTTTTATGCTGTGTTCGATATTTGACACATTTAGACTTGAATATCATGAGTATGAAAATATTAATATTTTTCTTAAGCATTTTTTGTACAAAAGAAACAATAGAATTTAAATTCTAGTGGTGGTGAAATTTTAATATTAAATTCAGTAAGAATTGAATTACAGATGCCAATTACTAAATTATAGAAGGGTGCTGTGAAGTTATTCTGGTCCAATGTTTTGTTATTTTAAGGGTAAACAATGTGTAATAGTTTTTCTCTTTTGTATACATAAGTTACAAAAAAATTGTGAATCGCTACATAAGGTTTATAGGCGCACATATTAAAAATTAGAGTCCTCGATAAAACCTCTAGATTCCTAGTTAGTGACAGAATTAATACTTTCATATAGTGAGATCAGTTTAAGAAGTTAGAATTTAAATTAATTCTTATAAGTTGTTGACCATACTTATAATATTAAGTTGAGTCAATTCTAATAATTTTTTATGATTTTTTTTATAATAGAAGAGAAAAAACAAGCCAAGGCCGCTAGGAAAATAAGGCACTAGAAGAGTTTTTTTTTTAGTTTTTTTGTACTATGTAATGGATTTAAAAAATATTTTAGTGGATTAATTATACCCTTAAAATTATAAAACAGATGACGTATACCGTTGCAGACCACTAATGCAACACATTGATGTACACCAATAAATTTTTAATGACTTTTTAATTTTTATTAAGAATTTCAAAGATTGAACATGTAATTAAAATTATTTTAAAACAAAATTAAAATTTTAGTTTAATAAATCATTCATATTTGTTTTATAGTAATTTTTAATTAAAAATATTAGAATAAATACTCCATGATCCAAAAATTCTAGTGTCAACTTAAACCTTTTTTCTTTTAGTGGCGGCCGCCTAAAAAAATATTGATAAATGCTAAATGCTAAACCTTTATAGAATGAACTCATCTCCTTGTATTCTGGTGGCAATGGTAGATATTTATTATCTTTTGGAATCCGGGTTCGAGCAGTAGTAATGCATGTTGTGTGTGTTGTCTTTAAAAAAATTAAAAAAATTGAACATATGCTAATAATCTTAATTTGATTTTTCTTTTTTTCCTCTTTAGAGGTACTGAAGCTGTAACTGAATTGGTTGCTTAAGACGTGATTGGAGAGTTTTGGAAAATGTCTAAATGAAGGGGAGAGGTCAATTGCTTTGGTTTGAAACATTTCACAGCTTTTGCGTCACCATCTGGATTTTATTTTAATCTCCTGCCTGTTCACCTTATGAATGGTTTGGGGTTAAGAGTTGAGACTAAGGTTTGAAAAGAATGCAGGATTTGATTCTAATATTTTTAATTAAAAGACTATAAAACAAATATGAATGGTTTATTAAATTAAAATTTGAAATAATTTTAATTATATGTTCAATCTTTAAGATTTTTAATAATAATTTAAGAGACATTAAAAATTTAATAGTGTGCAGCGGTGTGCGTCGCCCGTCCTAAACTAATCCAATTATATATACATTTGCCCCTATTCGTAGCCTTGAATCTTGATAGCTAAGTTTGATCCGAAACAAATTTTGGACAACGTTTTTTAAATACATATAAAAATAAATTGAATTCAAATTAAATTATAAAATATATAAATATTTTATTCTTATTTAACCATTTAACATATATTTTTTAAGTTGTTGAAGAGTTCATGCTTGGTGGCATGCCAAACAAAAGGAAAAGAACACTCATGCCCAAGCTTTTCGGTATTGTATCTCGTGGCTTTCTTCCCTCAAGGCTGTAGAGGGGTTTAAAAGCATGACAAATGGTAATCTTAAACATTCAACTTTAATTTCGGCTTCAGTGCAAATTTTTGCCGCCGTAGAGGTGATGTAGTGCTACGGAAGCCTCATGAGAAAGGACAAGCCAAAAAGGGCAGTTTGGTCTTTGGTTAGTATGATTAGAACATGATTGATTTTTGTGCATGCAATGCTTGCTGGACAACTTCCTTTTCTCAAGTTAATCCCATATCTTTATGAGATTTTATCCTTATTTGTGTTTACTGCAATTTTTCTCACCTTTTAGGGAAAGATTTTGTCCTTATTTGTTATGGCTTGCTCTACCTTTCTCATGCAAAGCTAGCTGGCTTTCCTTATAAGGCTTTATCTATTATGAAAGCCATAGTTGACTTTTCTCCATGGAGTAGTGTGCTTTCGGGTGTGTCGGACAAAGCTTTTTTTATCCTATTGTTTGAGTTGGATTGGTGTTATAGTTCCTTGTTAGAAGTGGGACAACTTGAGTTCTTTGATAAGTCAAAGAGTGGAAGGAAAAGCACAACTCTAAAAGCAATTACGAGCCAATTTTTTTGGGGAGTCGGGTGAATATCCAACGCTCGTTTGCGGATGTCTCATTGCTGGGACATCCGCAACAAAAATGATCACCATTATTCCGACCATCTTCATAATTTGGAAGGATCGAATGATGGCTATAGGACATTTTCCTTCCACTTCTCTTGGCGTCAAAAGTTGTTCTCCACGAATAAACCGGGTTATTGTTATCTTTGGGGCTACTATCGACCTTTACAAACTTGAGTTTTCTCCTACATCGTCTATGATGACAAGATCTTCACCCCTGATCGGTGAGGGAGCCTGCCTTCGAAAGGAGCTCTCGCATGGGCGTAGTTTGAGAAATTCAGTTCAATACTTTGTTTTGGTCCCCTCCTTTTCAGTTATTTGGTATTTCGCTCTTGTTCTCTCGATTTATGCTTTTGGTGGTTTGGTTGCTCCCCGCTGCTGGGATTTTGTTTTGCTTAGCCCATGTGGCGTTTTCTTAAGGACTTTTTTGTTCTTGTTAAGCCTCTTGTTGTTTCGTGTTTGTACGTTTTACTAATGAGTTGGGCTCATAGTTTTATCTTATTTACCGCTAATAATGGAGGTTGCGAAGGTTTTTAAATAAAAAAAATCTTAATTTTTATTTATGAAATTTTAATCTCTAATAACAATTTCAGTTATATTAAAAAGATCATTAATTTCGTAACTTGATAAAAATAATTATGCATGGTGCAGTCAATGAATCTATCCAAAATTGTTGAAAAAAATATTTTCTCAATCAAGGCTGAAAAGATTGAGAGTTAATTACGTTTTTTTTTTGTTTTTTTTTGTTGGTGAAAAGTAAGTAAAGTGGTTCCATTTCATTAGAATACATGCAACCAAATGATTTAGTTTCTGTCGGCAAATCTTATATTTCTTTTTTTTCGTTTAACTGTTTTTTTAGGAATCATTTTATCTTATTCTCTCTAGTTAGTGTCATTTTTTATTTGCAGAGTAATTTTGTTGGCTTCTTATATATTTATCTTTGGATTCATAGCTATCTTTACATATAAAATATTGTTCCGTGACATAGTTTTAAATTTTAATTTTGGGTTTTGTATTATGATTTCATTTCTAACAATTCTTATATTTTTGGTAAGTTAGCCTAAACCTAAAAATAATACGCTAAGTATAACTAAGTATTAAATATTTGAAAAGATATTTTTATTAGTTTGGAGAATGATTTGCAAAGTGTTTGGATTCTTAAATGATCGATATCACCTATTTGTTGCCTTTCACCTTTCTACTAGACAGTGAAGATCAATCTAATCATGCGATTAATATTTAATTTTTAGATAAATTTATACAGGTCTAGAAATATATTACAACTCCTACAACTTTCAATTCAATTCTAGGATGAACTAGTATATATTTTAGAGTATTTCATCGCACTTTAAAACCTTTTAAAGTGTTTTAAATTTGTCTGTAGAGTTTTAGTACTTTTTCTAATGTTTTAGAATTTTTCACCAAATTCTTCATTCTTCCAAGACACATCTAGGCCATCGATATTTTTGGTTTGTGACACATAGCAGGGGGCGGCGGTGACGGCGGCGGCAGTATTGGTGTTGCGCAAAGCCTTTTTGCAAGTGTGGTGATATATATTTGGATAAACTACTTTATTGATGACCATACTTTTGATAAAGTTGCGATTTGACCACATTACTTTTTTCAAAGCAATTAAACCACTAAACTATTTAAATGATATCCGTGTAACCACCAGCCGTTAGAGGTTAACAGCAGGGTGACATGACCAGTTAAAAAAGGCTATAATAACATATTTGGTTCATGCTATTTACACATTCTTTCAATTTACTCTTAATTTTAAATTAATAAAATAAATTAATTATTTAATTAGGTTTTGACATGTGTCAACCCCTTATTGGAGTACTTCAATTATTTATATTTGATTTAATAAATATATTTTCCTAAACTAAATTAAATATATATGTCTTATTGTTTTTTGCTAGGGAATGAGAGTGGCTTACCCACTGCACCAAGCACAAGTTTGTGTTTTATATCACTAAATTAAATATATGTCTTATTGTTTTCTGCATTTATTCTTTCAATTTCACACATATATATTATATATATATATATAATAATAATAATAATAATAATAATCGAATTAATTTCACATATATAACCCCAAACCCTAAACATTAATTTCACATATATAATCATCGAATTAATTTTGACATATATAACCCTAAACACTAAACCCCAAACCACAAAAATCTAATTTTACATATATAATCATCGAATTAATTTCACATATATAACCCTAAACCCCAAACTCCAAAATTTAATTTCTCTTGAATTTTATTAGATTCATATATGGTTATTTAAGAATCAAGTTTTAAAATTTTAACGAGTGATTCTAATAAAAAAAAACTAACAATATTGATCATAAAAACCCGAATTTAAGTATTTTTGTATGCAAAATATGTGTATTTTATTAAAGAATTACCACATAATTATATCGTATATTAAGAAAACTCGAATTTCAAATAACTAAATCTAAAATTAATGTCGACATAAATAACATTAAATCTTTTGCCAATATATTTGTAGTTTGATTATTTTTTTTACATTTTTAAAGTGTACTTTGATATGCAAAAGGAAGTTGATAGAATTTTGAGGTTATATATGTGAAATCAATTCGATGATTATATATGTGAAATTAAATTTTAGGGTAATATATGTGAAATTAATTCGATGATTATATATGTGAAATTAAAAGAATAAATGCAGAAAACAATAAGACATATATATATATATATATATTTAATGTAGTGATATAAAGAACGAACTTGTGCTTGGTGTAGTGGGTAAGTCACTCTCATTCCCCAGTGTATGCACAGGTTTGATTCACCCCTCAAGCAAAATGCTTGATTTCGTTTTTCTCCTCCAATAAGGTGTTGACACGTGCCACCACATAATTAAATAATTAATTTATTTTATTAATTTAAAATTAGGACTAAATTAAAAAAATGTATAAATAGCAGGGATCAAATATATAATTATACCCTTTTTAATGGCCACATCACCCTGCCGGTAACTTCTAACGACTAGTGGTTACATTGATATCATTTAAATAGTTTGGTGGTTTAATTACTTCGGAAAAAAATAATGTAGTCAAATCGCAACTTTATAAAAAGCATGGTGGTCAATAAATTTAGTTTACCCAATACATTTTTATTCTATCAGCTTGTTTGTTTTGGTTTTTTCTTAAAAAAAAGCAATTACGATACTAATTGTGAGGATGAGAGGCATGATGGTAGGGGTGTTGAAAGTGCCATAATAGTAACAGCCGATTGTCCACCGAAGAAGTGCTATATATAATGTAGTAGGTGCATTGTTGCATACTCCCAGTCCCATATCATGTGTGTTAGCAATGAGGCACTTTAATGTTACCGTCAATTATCTCGTAATATTTGAATTCAAGGTTGTTTTTAATTTTATATTCGAGTATCTGGAATTACTTGAGACCTTATTTTCAAGTCGAGCTACATCACCCGTTACCGATTGGTTGGCAGTGACTTTTATTCACATCAAATTCTATTTATATTGACTCAGTTAATGATATTTTTCTAGATTCATCACTGCATGTAAATATAACACATTAAATACGATTATGACAAGAAATAGATAAGTCATTTCAAGTTTATTATAACTAGCAATACAGAAAATGAATTCCAAAATTATATTTACATGAATCAAATCGTGCTTTAGTAGAACCCTAATGGAACATCATTGAGGGTTGAAGTTAAATCAAACCTAAAAAATAATGAAAATGTTTATAAATTATAAGACTCTCTCTTTTTTCTCTTAATCTTATAATATGTAGCAGAGTATGTTGGTTATACGAATATCATTGTTCGATATTCGATGCATATTTAGACCTGAACATCATGAGTATAATAATATTAATTTTTCTTAAGCATTTTTTGGTTCAAAAGAAACAATACAATTTTTTTTTTGCATAGCCGTATTTACAAGGTAGTATGTGTTTATATTTTTTTTAACAAAAAAACTTGAACCCTGATCTCCTAGGATAAACATCACACTTTCTTCCACTGAAACCATTAGTTTAGTTCAAGAAACAATAAAATTAAAACCAAAGTAATGATGAATTTTTAATATTTAAATTCAATAAGTTTAGAATTTAATTAATTTAACTTATTTAAACTTGATTCTTATTTAAAAATAATATAACATGTTAAAGATTAAAAACTAAATTAATAATTTCTTATCAAAAAATGATTTCTTATCTAATGTACTTATTGTTTAAGTTAGCATATATTTATTTACTAATTATATTAGTTTAGTGTTTAGGTCGTGGAGTTTAATTGAAGATTTAGGGTTAGAGTTTAAAATGTTAGTATTAGAAATTTAGAGATTAGATTTTAAAGAGGAGATGTGTAAATATTTTCATATTTTCACACTGGCTCTGTATAAAAAAATATAGCTCGTTATTTAAATATATTTCAAAATAAATTTATTTAATTTAAGTTATAAAATATATAAAATTTGAATTAAAAATCTATAAATATTTTATTATTATTATTTAACCATTTAATATTTTTAAATGATTGAAAAGTCTTGGTTATACCAAATATAAGATTTTACTGTTAAACCAGTGAAATGAATTTTGATCTTTAATTTTAAATTTTTATAATCTTGATTCTTATTCATTAAATATTAAAACTTTAACAACAATTTCAAGTAAATTAAAAAAATCATTATTTTCCTAACATGATACACTGATGAATGGTGCTGTCAATAAAGTAATACAAACACTGCTGAAATCAAAAGCTTTGATTAAAATAAATATTTTCTTATCAAAGTTAAAAAAGTTAAGAGAAAATCATTTTTTTTATTTTCTTTTTTTGATGAAAGGTAAGTGGAGTGATACCATTTTATTAGAATAACTGTTAACATTGGGTTTAGATTCAATAGACAAAGCTTATTCTCTCTAGCTGATTAATGATTAGTAGCATTTTTTCATTTAAAGAATAATTTGCAAAGAAGAAAACAAAACCACAAAAATAATACGGTAAGTATCTTTATGTAGTAAAGAAGAAAACTAAGTATTGAATATTTGAAAAGATAATTTTATTAATTTGGAGAATAATTTGCAAAGTGCTTGGATTTTTAGATGACTAATGTCGCCCATTTGTATTCTTTTACATTCTCAATGGACGATAGAGATCAATCTAATCCTACGGTAAATATTTAATTTTTAGATAAATCTATACAGTTCTAGAAATATATTATAATTACTACAACTTTCAATTCAATTCTAAAATGGACTAGTATATATTCTAGAATATTTCATCACATTTTAAAACCTTTTAAAGTGTTTTAAATTTGTCTGCAAAGTTTCGGTACTTTTTTTAATTTTCTACAATTCTTCACCAAATTCTTCATAGACACATTTAGGTGATGAAATTTTTAGTTTGTGACACATAACTGGTGGTGATGGTGTCAATCATCTCGTATCATTTAAATTTAAGGTTGTTTCTAGTTTTATATTTGAGCATCTGAGATTACTTGTGGCCTTATTTTCAAGTCGAGCTATATCACCCGTTACCGGTTGGTTTTACGTGTAGTGTTTAACATAGTATCAAAGCCTTAGGGTTTGCGTTGCTGCTCTTGTTATGGTTTAGGAGCTTATCATATGATAATTCATTTGTCTGAGTCAATGTAATAGGTGCACGCGATAAATATTCACACGACATGTAAACATAATATAAAATAAACGAACATGTGAAAGAGTTTATATAACGTGAAGTATTAATATGTCATGTAAATATAACACATTAAACACGATTAAGACAAGAAATGGATATGTCATTTCATGTTTGTTATAACTAACAACACTCTTTGTTTGCTTTGCATCGAACTTCTACTGGAAGAATTTGAAACCAGTCGGGCTCCTACAACCGTACCATTGCCAATTTCAGACCAAGTGTTTGAAGATTTATCCTTGGATTTTATTGTGGGGTTACCTAAGTCCAATGGGAAAGGAACGGTGTTGGTGGTCGTGGATCAACTATCAAAGTATGCCCATTTCTTTGCCTTACCCTAGAAAGTTTGACAGTAAAACAGTGGCAAGGGGCTTGATTCAAGGAGTGGTTAAACTACATTGCATTCCAAAAACATTGGTTACTGATCGAGATAAAGTTTTCACCAACGAGGTCTGGACTGAAATGGCGAGACTACAAGGAACCGAACTATGTAAGAGTTCAGCCTACCCCCCCCCCCCCCCAAACAGATGGGCAAACTGAAGCTTTGAATAGATACTTGGGAATGTACTTGCGATGTATGGCCGGAGATGATCCACACAAATGGGAACAATACTTAGCTTGGGCAGAGTACTGGTATAACACCTCCTATCAAAGTTCAATAGGCATGACATATGTTCTATATGGTCGCGATCCTCCAAGGATGATCGACTATTTGGAAGGTTCCACTAAGAATGACCTAGTCAACCATGCTCTACAAGATCAAGATGAGATACTCAGGGTGTTGAAGAAGAATTTGGGGCACGCTCAGGTTATAATGAAGAATCTTGGAAGTAAAAAATCACAGGGAGTTAGAACTAGAGGTGGGAAGTTGGGCATTTGTGAAATTACAGCCGTATCGAAAATTGTCCCTGCGATTGAGACGACAAAAAAAGATCAATCCTCATTTTTTGGGCCATACCAAGTGGAAAAGAAGGTGGGGTAGTAGCCTACAAGTTGAAATTACCAGCATCCACCCGAATCCATCATGTCTTTCACATTTCGCAGCTCAAGCCTTGTCGTGGGCAACCTTCCCAACAGATCACTCCTCTACCTCTGTTAATGGAAGATGTGGTGGCTGAGGAAGACAACTCGAACCTTGAGGACAAGGTTCCATTTTAAGAGGAGGGCAATGTCATGGAAGAAGAAGGTGATAACCCGAGAACCAAAGAACAAGAACCCAGTCAGCAAGGGAATGACACATTGGAGCTGACTCAGCAAGGGGGTGACACAGTGGAGCAGATAGATGCACAGGAACAACCACCAGGATTATGCAGGGGATTGAGAGAGAGAAAAGCACCAACGACCTATTGAGTTTGTTAAGTTAGCTGGTTGACAGCTAAGGTTGTTTAATTAGTTAGTTGTATTTCTTTTATTCTTTCTTTAAGTCTTATACCGGTATAAATATAAACTCCTTTTACCCTTGTAAAATTAATTAGAATAAATAAAATAGAAGTTTATTTTGCACGTGTTCTTTTACTCTTCCCTTTCATTTCGTCTTTCACTCCTAAATCGAATCTAGAGAACACGAACCCTAAATTCCCAATTTCATCCTATCGATTTCATCTCACCTTATCAATTTCATCATGGTATCAATTGATTTTCCTTCCGATTCTGCTGATTCCGGCCGTCCTTTCAAGGTCGATGATCCTGCTAGTGAATTTTATATTCACCCCAATGAAAACCCCGCGCTGATTTTGTCTTTCTCTCTTCTCAACGGCAGCAATTACCACGCGTGGGCTAGATCGATGCGCATGTCTTTGATATCAAAGAACAAGTTTGGCTTTGTTGACGATTCAATCAAAGAACCCGTCAAATCTGATTCTCGATTTACTTCCTGGGTTAAGTGTAATAACCTAGTGCTTTCGTGGTTGCAGAGAGCTTTGAGCCCGGATATCGCCCAGAGCGTCCTTTGGATTGACACGACGTCCGAACTGTGGAAAGATTTGTTCGATCGGTTCAACCAGGGCGATCTTGTTAGGGTTTCAGATCTGCTCCATGAGTTTTACTCTTTGAGTCAAGGTAATCTTTCCGTTACCTTATATTACACTCAGTTAAAAATGATTTGGGATGAGATCTCAAATCTTCGTCCTCTTTTGTCTTGTGAGTGTTCTGCTATTAAATACCGAAAGCAAGATTTCTTGCTTCGGTTTCTTCGAGGGTTAGGGGAGAATTTTTCAGTTCCTAAATCTCAGTTGTTAATGATGAAACCTATCCCTACTGTTAATGAGGCTTTTGCCATTGTCTTACAACATGAACGATCTTTAACCTCTTCTGTTGATTCTAGCATTTTGCTTGCCAGTAAATTCGAATCTATTTCCAAGAATTCTGAGTCTTCTGGTCGATCTGAGTCTAGGTATAATAAGAGGTTTCCTGCAAATCTTGCTAATAGCAAACGTCCCCTTTGTGTCTTCTGTAGTTTATATGGGCATACTGTTGATAGATGTTACAAGAAACATGGATTTCCTCCTGGGTATAGAAATAGGAATGTTGTTTCAAAAGCAAATAATGTTCATTGTTCTGGGGATTCTTCTGTTAACCCTGACAATCAGTGTAGTGCCTTGGCATCTACTGGTTTTACTAAGGATCAGTATGAGGCCCTCTTGTCTCTTTTACAAGAAAGAAACCAGTCCTCTGTTCCAGAGTCAAAGGTTAATGCCTTGACTGCTGCTTTTGACATTCCTTCTCAAGAAACAGGTATGGTCTTCAATAATTTCAATTCGTCTGTTCATCTTGATTCTTCATCTTGGATTTTAGATTCTGGTGCAACAGACCATATAATAAATAATCTTGATTATTTTACTGATAAATGTGTTGTTTCTGATAAGTTTGTCAAACTACCTAATGGGCTGTTAATTCAAGTTTCTTTTATTGGAACTGTGCAATTTAATTCTATGCTGGTTTTATATAATGTTTTCTACATTCCAAAATTTGCTTTTAACTTAGTATCAGTATCTAAATTGGCAACAGCCAATATTTCATTAGTTTTTAATGCAGATATTTGTATTTTACCGGATGTTCTAGCATGGAGGATGATTGGTATAGCTAAGCAGCAGGGTGTCTTATACCAGTTAGACACTTCTGAATCTTTTTCCTTTAAATCTACTTCTGTTAAGCCTTTTACTTCTGTTGAATCTCATTGTAACTCTGTTAGTTTTAAACTTTGGCACAATAGGCTTGGCCATCCTTCACATGTTAGAATGAAATCCTTTGCTGAATTGAATAAAAATGTTCATGCTAGTTCATCTGAAACTTCTGATCTTAACTGTCACATTTGTTATCTTGCTAAGCAAAAAAGGCTTCCCTTTCCTGTTAGTACTTCTAAAACTGACTCATGCTTTGATCTTGTCCATTTAGACATATGGGGACCTTTTCCTGTGACTAGCATATATGGTTTTAAGTATTTTTTAACTGTTGTGGATGACTACAGTAGATACACTTGGATATACCCTTTAAAACTCAAATCTGATGTTAGCAGTGCTATTCAGGAATTTTACAGTATGGTTGAGACTCAGTTTTCTAAGAAGATTAAAATTTTTAGAAGTGATAATGCTAAGGAATTAAATATGACAGATTTTTTTAAACAAAAGGAGTGTTACATCAAACTTCATGTAATTATACTCCTCAGCAGAATGCTATAGTTGAGCGAAAACATCAGCTTTTACTCTCTGTTGCTCGTTCCTTAAGAATTCAATCTAACCTTCCTTTGTTTTTTTGGTTAGATTGTGTTCTGCATGCAGTTTACTTAATTAATTTGACTCCAACCCCTGTTTTGCATAATTCTACTCCTTATGAAACTTTTTTTAACAAGAAACCTCAACTTTCTCATTTAAAAACGTTTGGATGTCTTGCTTTTGCTAAAATTTTGCCTAAGCCTCAAACCAAACTGCATTCTAAATCTGTTAAAGCCATTTTTCTTGGGTATCCGAAAAATGTAAAAGGGTTTCGTTTGTATAACTTAGAAACAAAAGAAGTCTTTGTTTCTAGAGATGTTTTTTTCTTGAAAATTCCTTTCCTTTTCAAAAAGGAAAAATGACTGAATCTGGTCTAGTTCTTCCTTTACATGAAAATTCTTTGTTTGATGACCCTTCGACAGTTTCAGACACTGCCCCTTCTTCCCTGGTTCCTCAGGTTGCGAGTTCTAATTCTTCTTCTAATACTAATCCAGATTCTAATAACAGTTCTGACTTTGTTCCTGATGATAATGACACAGGATCCTCTTCAATGCAAAATTTGCAAAAGGTTCCTTCCAAGAGACCTTCAAGAGCTGTTAATCTTCCACAGAAGTTCAAAGATTATCAGGTTACCTTACCTGGTGCACACACATCTCCACATAATGTCTCTCAGGTGCTATCTTATGATTCTCTATCTTCTGATTATTATTCTTATGTTTTGAACAATACTACATTAAGTGAGCCAAAATCTTATAAAGATGCTATTCTTCATGATTGCTGGAAAACATCAATGAATGAAGAAATACAAGCTTTACAGAATAATAATACATGGGAGTTAGTCTCTTTACCACCTGATAAGGTTGCAATTGGTTGTAAATGGGTCTATAGAACTAAATTAAAGTCAGATGGGTCCCTTGATAGATATAAAGCTAGGCTAGTTGCTAAGGGTTATACTCAGCAACCTGGTTTAGACTATTTGCATACTTTTAGTCCTGTAGCTAAGTTGACTAGTATTAGAACTATCCTTGCTGTTGCTGCTGCAAAGGGTTGGTTTCTGCAGCAACTAGATGTCAACAATGCTTTCCTACATGGTTTTTTAGATGAAGAGGTTTATATGAAACCTCCACCTGGTTTTTTACCTCAGTCTTCTAAACTTGTTTGCAAGCTTAAGAAGAGTCTTTATGGTCTCAAACAGGCTAGTAGGGAATTGAATGCTAGGTTAACTGAGTCTTTATTATCTCAAGGTTATAAGCAGTTAGTTTCTGATAATTCTATTTTTATTAAAGGTACTGCATCTGATTTTATTGTTCTTGTTGTTTATGTGGATGATGTCATAATTGCCAGTCCTAATAAAGATCAAATACATGCTGTGAAGGATTTTTTGCATAACACTTTTAAGATCAAAGATCTAGGAGACTTAAAGTATTTCCTAGGATTAGAAGTAGCCAGATCTAAAGATGGAATCAATTTGTGTCAAAGGAAGTACACATTAGAACTTCTCAAAGAAACAAGTTTTCTTGAATCTAAACCTGTGTCTACACCTCTTTTAGCTAAACATAATTTGTCTAAGGAAGAAGGAACTCTTCTAGCTGATATAACTGCATATAGAAGGCTTATAGGTAAGCTTTTATACTTAACCAATACCAGACCTGATATCACTTTTGTTGTGCAACAGCTATCCCAATTTTTATCTTCTCCTACTGACATACATCTTACTGCTACACATAGGGTTTTAAGATATCTAAAAGGGTCTATTGGTCAAGGCTTATTTTTTCCAGTTAATAATGATTTAAAACTTAATGGATTTTCTGATTCTGATTGGGCTACGTGTCCTGACTCTAGGAGGTTTGTTACAGGGTATTGTATCTTCCTTGGAAAATCTTTAGTTTCATGGAAGTCAAAGAAACAAGCCACTGTTTCAAGATCTTCCAGTGAAGCAGAATACAGGGCCATGGCTTCTGCCACCTGTGAAATTCAGTGGTTGATTTATCTTTTAAATGATGTAAACATTCTTTCTTCATCTGCAAACTTGTTTTGTGATAATCTCTCTGCCATTAAAATTGCAGAAAACCCTGTTAGTCATGAGAGGACAAAGCACATTGACATAGATTGCCATTTGATACGAGAAAATGTTCAACAAGGAGTAATTACATTGCTGCCTATCTCCACTCAACACCAATTTGCAGATTGCTTTACTAAAGCCTTACATGCTCCTTCTTTCAAGACCATGGTTCTCAAGTTGGGCATTCAGAACCTTTATGCCTCAACTTGAGGGGGGTATTGAGTTTGTTAAGTTAGCTGGTTGACAGCTAAGGTTGTTTAATTAGTTAGTTGTATTTCTTTTATTCTTTCTTTAAGTCTTATACCGGTATAAATATAAAATCCTTTTACCCTTGTAAAATTAATTAGAATAAATAAAATAGAAGTTTATTTTGCACGTGCTCTTTTACTCTTCCCTTTCATTTCGTCTTTCACTCCTAAATCGAATCCAGAGAACACGAACCCTAAATTCTCAATTTCATCCTATCGATTTCATCTCACCTTATCAATTTCATCACGACCTTAACAGATTTTGTCTGCTACTGAGTCCGTTGCTAGAGTTGAGTATTTAGAATAATTTTGGTTGTAAAGGATGTTATGTTGAACCTTATTCTGGAAAACTCTCCTAAATCTTATTTCTCTCCTTATTCCTTTCTCTAGATTGTATTTGTTCCTTTACCATTTGAACCATATCAGAAAGTTGTTGAGATGGGAACAAATTTGGGTGTTCAATTTCTAGGTCCGAAAGAAGAGGTGGTGCGGGATATCGCAGCCTTAGAATTAAAAGACGGTGGTGCTTTGGGGAAGTAATGTTAGAATGAAGATTCTCTCCTGAAAATTAGAGGTATAGGTTCGGGTGTCAATATTTTTTATAGTAGGTAGATTGTAAGAATTCTTTGAGATGGGGTGATTTTTTTTCAAGAAATAGAAAGGATTCATTACAAAAAAAAGTTCGTTTGCAAGGTTTTGTATGATGGTGATTTTGAATTTAGAGTTTCTTAAGCTGTAGGGAAGGCTGAAGGTTTAGTTTCGATCTGGGACAAGAATTTATTTCAGATTGAAAGACATCTTAATTGAAATAGTGTGTTAATAGTAGAAGGGATATGGCTGTCAGATGGAGTGTGCTGCACTATTATAGGTGTCTATTTAGAACAAAGACATCTTTGGATAGACGCTATAGAGTTGATAAAAAAGATGCGATAGAAGTTTGTTCATGGGTGGTGATTTTACTGCTGTGAGAAATAAGAGTGTTCATTAATTTGGAATGGAGGGCTTCAACAGTTTAATAATGTGTAGCTTACGCATGAAGGATGTACGGAGGTGTTTACGGAAGAATTCGATGTAGTATAAGGGTCAGAGCAGGAGTTTAGTATAAATAGAAATGATTTACATGAGGAGTTAGAGGTATGCATATAGTGTTTCTTGAGGTAATGCTGTGACAGATTTTCTGGTTATGGCAGGGAATATGAGGACTGAATTATTTAAAACTTGGTCGTAAGAGTGGTTTTGAAGTTCGTCAGATGCTATTTTGGAGAGTTTTTGGTTCGCTGTGTCATGAATTCTAATTTTGTAGCCTATCTCATTTGATACCCAGTCTAGCATTGGTTTATATTTTCAGCTTGTTTTGAGGGTTTCTAGTTTTTACCCTTCCTGGTTGCTTTATACTCTTTTTCTCTATTTAAGATTAGGAAGGTTTTAAATAAGGCTTACAACCAGGTTTACGTTTGTATGATTAAAATTAATAAAATCATATTTTGTCGAGCAAAAAAGTATGCATATTGTGAATTTTACTGATAGTATTTAGATGCACAACTGAGATGTATTTTCTAATTGAAGGACTTGGTGTTAGAGGTGAAGCATCAATATAAGAGTACATAATTGCCCCCGACTAATGGTGACATTGAAGATCTCGAAATATCAGCTGATAGAGATTGAATCAAACTATATGGAGCCGATTCAGGTCTTTCATGGGTGGCCAAACTGGTCATCGAACATAGTACCTTTGATCTTGTGTCACCGATCTAGAGTGCTCTTGGTCATGTGGATCCAGTTGTCACTATCTTTGAAAATGTCTACGAGAAGCTTCTCGAAAATGAAAGCTTGCTAAGCGCGCTCTTACCGCACTTTGGCAGCATGTTCAATGTGGGAGGTAACCAAGCTAGAAAGGGGGAGTTTGAAGAGGAGGATGATAGTGACGCGAGACCGGGTGAGGACTACTCGTGCAACATTGTTGTTGGCGATTCTGATTACAATTTGCATAGTCTTTTAATCTCGAGGTAGACGACCGGTGTGGAGACAGTCATGTCTTCACATGCAAATGGAAGCTTTACAAACTTCAGACATGATAGTTTAATCCAAAGAAATGATGTAGAACTAGTCGATAGCACGTGATCAATAGCGGTTAGAAACTGATTTGGAAATGGTCTAAAAAAGAAATCAAATATCAAAAAAAGAAGGGGGACTCAAAAGAATTTATTTGCACCAAGAGGGTGCCCCGGGAGTTATGCACAGATCACTAGTTTCTTTGTCGGGTGTCGATGCCCTTGCCTATAACATGTATGTTAAGGCCGCTGCTTTGATGAGTGACCCGGCTCTTTATTCCGATGAGCTTATAAAGGAGCAACTAGTCGGACCAGCTATGGTTCATCCAACTGAAACTGCAAAGGCCCCAAGTTGGAACAATCTCTTCAAACTTGGAGTCGAGCACGTTTTAATAGTATGGGTGGGAATTCAAATGCTTCGGCAAGTAATGTCAAAATCCTTGCCATAATTTTCTATTAATTAGCCTTTTTCCACCTCTCGAAACAACTCAAATAAGCCTTCGAGCTTATCGATTATCCTTCATATTCGAATGCAGTTCTCAGGTATCAACGACGTTTTGTACTACACTCCGCAAATTCTCGAATAGTTTTAAATTGTAGTTTTGGATTTTTTGTTGTGTTTTTTTAACAACTATTATATTTTTAAATTGCGATATAACAATAATCTTGAATTAGGAATAATTTACTCTACATTGTGATTGTAATTTAATATTATGTTACATGAGTTTTGGTAAGTCCGCCTAAACTTAAAAAATAATATGGTGAGTATCTTTATGTAGTAAAGAAGAAAACTAAGAATTGAATATTTGAAAAGATATTTTATTAACTTGGAGAATGATTTGCAAAGTGCTTGGATTCTTAGATGACCAATGTTATTCATTTGTATTCTTTTTCATTCACAATGGACGATGGAGATCAATCTAATCTTACGGTCAATATTTAATTTCTAGATAAATCTATACAGATCTAGAAATATATTACAACTCTTACAACTTTCAATTCAATTCTAGAATGGACTAGTATATATTCTAGAATATCTCATCACATTTTAAAACTTTTTAAAGTGTTTTAAAATTTTCTGCAGTTCCAGTACTTTTTTTTTTAATTTTCTAGAAATTTTCACTAAATTCTTCATTCTTCCAAAACACATTTAGGTGATGGAATTTTTGGTTTGTGACATATAGCTGGCGGTGGTGGTGTCAATTATCTCGTATCATTTGAAATTTAGGTTGTTTCTAGTTTTATATTCGAGCATCTGAGATTATTTGTGGCCTTATTTTCAAGTCGAGCTACCAAACTTTGTTCTTTATATCAAACATACCACTGACTATGAAATGATACACAAAATATCACTAAATTTTATATTTTGTTCAATCCAAGCACTCGACCATTAAATTGTAATAGATCGTTAAATCCAAAACGACGTCGTTTTGGTATAGTTGTTTTTATGCCTAAGATAGGAAAAAACGACGTTGTTTTGTTAGGAAAAAATTAAGAAAATGTTGCATGTGGGGAGGATTGAACCAAGGGCCTCTAAGATAAAAAAATTTACACCAAACCATCAAGCCAACTTAAATACTAGAAATAATTCTAACAAAAATAGTATGTGAATGATATTGCAGTTGAACTTAATTTCATTTATCTAATGATATAATTTTAAAATAGTTTGTAAAAAATTTAAAAATTCTAAAACTTTCTAAAATAGTCCCCAAATCCTCACCACTTTCGCCACCAGTCGTCGCTGTTATCACCGGCCCCACCTTTTCGGTCGCCAGACTCAGCCGACCATTTCCCCTCACTCGACGTCGCCGGAAACTGGCGAACTGTGTGCCAGTCGAACATTGAACGTCGAACATGAAATAACCTTTCGATTAGCACACTGTTCGTCAGTTTTCAGCGACGACGAGTTGGGGGAAATGGCAGGCTGGTTCCAGCGACTGAATAAGTGGGGTCAGAGCCAGCGGTGGAAGCGGTGAGGATTTGAGGATTTATGGTTTAGGGATTTAGGGACTGAATTGAACATTTTTGTAAATTTTAGGATTTTTTAAAAAATATTAAATTTTAAAGTTTTTTTTTTTCAAAAAATTAAATTAAGTTCAACTACTGTATTATTTACATATTACTTTCGTTAATATTATACTAAATATTTAAGGTTTTTTGGTGGTTTGTTGTAAACCTTTCATCTTAGAGGTCTTTAGTTCAATCCTTCCAAAATGCAATATTTTCTTACTTTTTTCTAATAAAACAACGTCGTTTTGGCCCATCTTAGGCATAAAAACAAATATGCCAAAACGACGCCGTTTTGAATTTAATGGCCCGTTACAATTTAACGGTTGAGTGCTTGGATTGAACAAAAATAAAGTTCAGTGGTATTATGTGTATCGTTTTATAGTTTAGTAGTATGCTTGATACAAAGGACGTTCGATACAAACGACAAAGTTTAGTGGTATTTCGTGTAGTCTACCCTTAAATCAAACCTAAAAAATACTGGAAATGTTTATAAATTATAAAACTCTCTTTTTTTCTCCCTATGATCCTATAATATGTAGCAGAGTATGTTAGAAATCAAACCCAATTAAAAGTTACTTATGTCAGCAAAGATTTAAGGATATAGAAATATCCACTTGGAAAGCTATACAACACAAAAGGAGATGAAGGTGATGTGGCAACATTTTGGAGTCCCACAAGAAAACATGGCAGCAGCAAATGATAGGTGGCACCACAATTAAAAAATGCTTAACAATTAAGAAAAGTAAGGTTGATGTGGCAGCAACCAAATGAAACAAAATAGCTAGAATTTTCATGAAGCCTTAGGCAATTTAATAACATAGAGCATGTGGCAGCCTATTTTGAAATTCAAGGAGTATACGGCAAGGAATGGCAATAAATTAAGGAGGTTTAGTTCTCCTATATATATGTGTTATTAGTTTATGTATGTAGTTGTGAGCAAAAAGAAAATAACCCGAGAGAGAGAGTTAAAACTTAGCAAAGTTTTGTGTATGTAAAACTAGCCGAAGCTAGTGTTTGTATTGTACTCGTATTTTGTTCGTATTAATAATATCGTGAGTTATAAAGTTTATTGAGTGCCCACTTAACGCTTTCATCAAGTGGTATCAGAGCTTGGTTCGAGTTTAAGCCACGAGAAGATGGAGAACATGATCCAATCTCAAATCCCGAGATTGACGAAGACGAACTATGAAAACTGGAGTATTCAAATGAAGGCATTACTCGGTTCACAAGAATGCTGGGATATTGTTGTAAAAGGATACGCTGAGCCGGAAAATGAAGCAGCAGAGGCGGCTCTAACCAATGAACAGAAAAGAGCACTAAGGGATGCTCGTAAAAGAGACCAAAGGGCGTTGTATTTCATTTTCCAAGCGGTAGATGAATCTACCTTTGAAAAAATTGCAGAAGCGACAACCGCAAAGGAAGCATGGGAAACTCTGCAAAAATCACTCCAAGGAGTTGAGAAGGCAAAAAAGATACGTCTCCAATCACTTAGAGCCGAGTTTGAAATGCTGAAAATGAAAAACACGGAAAGCATAGATGACTATGTTAACCGTGTGAAAGGCGTCGTAAATGAAATAAAAAGAAATGGTGAATCGCTTGACGAAGTTAGAGTGATGGAAAAAAATTTGCGGTCGTTGACACGAAAATTCGACTACGTGGTTGTTGCAATAGAAGAATCAAAAGATTTGTCCCAGATATCGCTCGATGAGCTTGTGGGTTCACTTCAAGCCCATGAGCACAAGATGAAGCAAAATGAAGATTTTGAAAATTTGGAGCAAGCTTTGCAAAGCAAGATGAACGTCAATGAAGGAGAAGCTAGCAATAGCTACACAAGAGGCCGAGGAAATCGTGGTGGTTATCGTGGAAGATACAGAGGAAGACGAGGAGCACGAGGGCACGGTGGTCGATCGTATGACACAACTCAAACAAGTGAAAATTTCCAGACGTCAAGTCGTGGACGAGGATTCAGAGGCCGAGGTCGAGGCAGATATCAACAAAGAAATAAATCTCAGGTACAATGTTATAACTGCAACAAATATGGCCACTATAGTTACGAGTGTCGATTAGCTCCTAAACAAGAAGAAAGAAATAATGTAGCAGCAGCTGAAGAAGAAAATGTTGAAAAATATCATGTATTCCTTACTTACAAAGGAAATGGAGAATTTAAGAAAAATATTTGGTACCTTGACAATTGTGCTAGCAATCATATGTGTGGCCGAAAGGAGCTGTTCGTGAAGTTAGATGAAACAATCCATGGCCGAGTAACATTTGGAGATGACTCGCACGCAGAAGTCAAAGGCAAGGGTGAAGTCATGATTACTCAAAAAAATGGTGAAAAGAAGTACATCTCAGATGTTTATTATGTACCGGCTTTGAAAAGCAACATCATCAGCCTTGGTCAACTTCTAAAAAAAGGATATGAGGTGTTGATGAAAAATCGCTCCCTTGCCATCACAAATAAAGATGGAGAATTGATAGCCCAAGTTGATATGACTCGAAATCGTCTTTTTACAATTGACATCGAGTCAGGAGAAGTCAAGTGCATGAAGACTGTAATCAAAGATGATTCATGGTTGTGGCATTTACGATATGGGCATCTTAGATTTTCGGGCTTCAAGCTATTATCAAAAGCAAATATGGTGAGAGGACTACCAGAGATCAATCCTTCAGATCAACTGTGTGAAGCCTGCATCAAAGGAAAACAACACAGACAAAGCTTTGATGTTGGCAAATCCTGGCGAGCCCAAAGACAATTGGAGATTGTGCACACAGATATCGCTGGTCCTTTTGACATCCCATCACTTGGTGGAAATAGGTATTACCTAACCTTTATTGATGATTATAGCAGAAAGTGTTGGGTTTATGTTCTTAAACAGAAGTCGGAAGCACTGGATAAGTTCAAAGAATTTAAAGCAATGGCGGAGAAGCAAAGCGGTCAATACTTAAAGATACTCAGATCTGATAGAGGAAGCGAGTATACCGTAAAATTATTTGAAGACTTCTGCAAAGAGCATGGCATCATCCATCAGCTGACAGTTAGATACACGCCTCAACAAAATGGAGTTGCTGAAAGAAAGAACCGCACAATCCTTGACATGGCAAGGAGCATGATAAAAGGGAAGCACTTACCAAGAAATTTTTGGGCCGAAGCTGTTCGTGGTGCAGTCTACCTGTTAAACCGATGTCCAACCAAAAGTGTTAAGTATATGACGCCAAATGAAGCGTGGAGCGGTAAAAAACCAGGAGTTGAACACCTCAAAATTTTTGGGTGCATTGCATACGCCCATGTTCCTGAACAAATCAGAAAGAAGCTCGATGATAGAGGAGAAAAATGTATCTTCATCGGTTATGATGAAAGAAGCAAAGCCTACAGACTATATAATCCTCTCACAAAGAAGATAATCATTTCAAGAGATGTCGAGTTCGATGAAGCAGATCACTGGAAATGGAGTAAAGAAGAAAAGAAAGTTGAAGGACTATTTTTTAATGAAGATAAAGACGATGATGATTTCATCAACCAAGAAGAACAAGGTGATGATCAAAGTCTTCAACAAAATCCAATTGACCCATCTTCGTCAAGCAGCAGCAGCTGTAATACTAGTACAGAAAATTTTGAAGTACAACCAACTGAAGTTCGAAGGTCTACAAGAGAAAAAAGAATGCCAGAAAGGTACAACGATTATGAATTACAAAATATTTCACTTTTCTGCTTACTCGTAAACAGTGATCCAATAACATATGAAGAAGCAATTGAAGATGATAAGTGGAAGAATGCTATGGATGAAGAAATTGCATCAATAAATAGAAATGATACCTGGGAGCTAACAAATCGACCCGAAGGTCACAGCCCAATTGGAGTCAAGTGGGTGTACAAAACGAAGACCAACAAGGAAGGAGAAGTGGAAAAATACAAGGCGAGACTAGTTGCGAAAGGCTACAAACAAAGACAAGGAATAGATTATGATGAAGTATTTGCTCCAGTAGCAAGGATCGAAACTATTAGACTTCTCACAGCAATTGCAACACAAAACAAATGGAAGATTTACCAGATGGATGTGAAGTCAGCATTTCTTAATGGCTACCTAGATGAAGAAGTTTATATCGAACAACCACCTGGATACACTAAAAAAGGGCATGAAGACAAAGTCTATCGATTGAAGAAAGCCTTGTACGGATTAAAGCAAGCTCCAAGAGCGTGGAACACGAGAATAGATGAATACTTCCAAAGAAATGGGATCATGAAAAGTCCGTACGAACATGCCTTATATACAAAGAAAAATGGAGATGGTGATATCATGATCGTGTGCTTATATGTGGACGACATGATTTTCACAGGAAACAATCCAGGTATGTTTATTGATTTCAAGAAAGCCATGATTAAAGAATTCGAAATGACAGATATAGGAGAAATGTCATACTTCCTTGGAGTCGAAGTAAAACAAATAAAAGATGGAATATTCATATCACAAAAGAAGTACGCAGAACAAATTTTAAGCAAATTTAGAATGGAGAGTTGTAAGCCAGTAGCCACGCCAGCAGAACCAGGCATGAAATTGAGTGTTGATTCAACAAGAGAGCTGGTGAATCCAACGTTCTTTAAAAGCATCGTTGGAAGTTTAAGGTATCTGACTGTCACACGGCCAGACATAACATATGTTGTGGGACTGATAAGCAGATTCATGGAGAAGCCAAAACAAGATCATTGGATTGCAGCAAAGAGAATTTTAAGATATGTCAAAGGCACAATAGATCATGGTCTATTTTACACACATTCACAAGATTCAAAGTTGGTTGGTTATTCTGATTGCGATTACGGGGGAGACTTGGATGATAGAAAAAGTACTTATGGGTACCTATTCCATATTGGCTCTGCAGCATTTTCATGGTCCTCAAAGAAACAACAAATGGTGGCTCTTTCAACATGTGAAGCAGAATATATAGCCGCAACAGCGTGCACTTGCCAAGCATTGTGGTTAAAAAATATCTTGAACGAGCTGAACTTGGAACAAGAAGAACCGACTACAATTTATGTTGACAACAAGTCTACATATCTCTTGCTAAGAATCCCGTCTCTCACAACCGAAGCAAGCACATCGATACAAAATATCACTTTATACGAGAGCAAGTGAAGAGTAAAAACGTAGAATTAATCTACTGCAGAACTGAAGATCAACTTGCAGATATTTTTACGAAGTCGTTAAAAGCTGAAATATTTTACAGATTAAAAGAAAAGCTCGGAATGAAGGTTGGGTTTGAGGGGGAGTGTTAGAAATCAAACCCAATTAAAAGTTACTTATGTCAGCAAAGATTTGAGGATATAGAAATATCCACTTGAAAAGCTATACAACACAAAAGGAGATGAAGGTGACGTGGCAACATTTTGGAGTCCCACAAGAAAACATGGCAGCAGCAAATGATAGGTGGCACCACAATTAAAAAATGCTTAACAATTAAGAAAAGTAAGGTTGATGTGGCAGCAACCAAATGAAACAAAATAGCTAGAATTTTCATGAAGCCTTAGGCAATTTAATAACATAGAACATGTGGCAGCCTCCTTTGAAATTCAAGGAGTATACGGCAAGGAATGGCAATAAATTAAGGAGGTTTAGTTCTCCTATATATATGTGTTATTAGTTTATGTATGTAGTTGTGAACAAAAAGAAAATAACCCGAGAGAGAGAGTTAAAACTTAGCAAAGTTTTGTGTATGTAAAACTAGTCGAAGCTAGTGTTTGTATTGTACTCGTATTTTGTTCGTATTAATAATATCGTGAGTTATAAAGTTTATTGAGTGCCCACTTAACGCTTCCATCAGAGTATGTTCGTTATACGAGTATCATTGTTCGATATTCAATGCATATTTAGACCAGAACATTATTATTATGATAATATTAATTTTTTCTTAAGCATTTTTTGGTACAAAAGAAACAATAGAATAATTTTTGAATAACCGTGTTTACAAGGTAGTATGTGTTTATATTTTTTTTTAAAAAGCTCAAACCTGATCTGCTAGAATAAACATCATCCTTTTTTTCACTATAACTATTTGTTTAGTTAAAAAAACAATAAAATTGAAATCCAAGTTGTAGTGAATTTTTAATATTAAATTCAATAAGTATAGAATTTAATTAATTTAACTTATTTAAACTTGATTTCTTATTTAAAGAATAATATAATGTGTTAAATATTAGAAAACTAAATCAATGATTTCTTATAAAAAATTATTTTTATCTAATGTACTTATTGGTAATTTTTTTATCTCTTTACCAATGATATTAGTTTAGTATTTAGGTTGTGGAGTTTATAATTTAGGATTTAGGGTTAGAGTTTAGGGTGTTAGTATTAGGAATTTAGATCTTGAATTTTAAATAGGAGATGTGTAAATATTTTCATTTTTTCTACAAGACTCTATATAAAAAATATAACTCGTTATTTAAATACATTTCAAAATAAATTGAATTTAAATTAAAAACAAATTTATTTAATTTAAGTTATAAAATATATAAAAAATTGAATCGAAAATATATAAATAATTTATTTAACCATTTGATATTTTTAAATGGTTGAAGAGTCCTGGTTATACCAAACATAAGATCTTACTGTTAAACCAGTGAAATCAATTTTGATCTTCTATTCTAGATTTTTAGAATCTTTTCTTATTCATTAAATATTAGAACTCTAACAACAATCATTTCAAGTAAATTAAAAAAAATCATTAATTTCTTAACCTGATACACTGATGCATGGTGCAGTCAATGAATTAATCCAAACACTGCTGGAATCAAAAGCTTTGATAAAAGTAAAGATTTTCTTATCAAAGTTGAAAAGATTAAGAGGTAATCATGTTCTTTTGATTTCCTTTCTTTGATGGAAAGTGAGTGAAGTGATACCATTTTATTAGAATATCTGCAAACATTGAGTTTAGTTTCAACAGTCAAATCTTATTCTCTGTAGTTGATTAATGATTAGTGCCATTTTTTCATTTGCAGTGTAGCTTTGTTTGCCTTTTTCTATATCATCCTTTGATTCCATAGTTATTTTTACATATAAGATATTGTGTTTCCATGGTTTATGGTCTATATGTATAATGTAAACTTGTGATTTGGGAAATCTGCTGAGATTATGAGGATACAGTTTTGATTTTTTGATCCGATAATATCTGGCTTTTCTTCGTTTAACTTTCAGGGTAACTCAGTTTAGTGCACAGCGTTGAGAGGATTTGAGCCTTTGGTTTTCACTTCACAGTCATAATAATGAGTGGAGCTGTGATGGTAGCTGTTGCAGCAGCTATTGGTAACTTATTGCAAGGATGGGATAACGCCACGTATGTTCAAATTTGTATAAAGTTTTTCTACAAATTCGGATATCTTTGGATGTCACATATCCGTATCGGAGCATCGTACGTTATACGCATGTAGTTCAACATTTGGTCTTAGAATGTTCATTTTCCTCTGTCTTATGCTTTAGGGGCTGTTTTGTATGTTAAGAAAGAGTTCAAATTGGAAAGTGAACCAACCATAGAAGGCTTGATTGTTGCAATGTCTCTCATTGGAGCTACCTGCATTACTACATGCTCGGGAGCCATATCGGACTGGATAGGCCGTCGCCCCCTGCTAATAATCTCATCGGTCCTTTACTTCCTTAGCGGTCTTGTAATGATTTGGTCTCCTAATGTTTATATCTTGCTTTTGGGAAGACTTTTGGATGGTTTCGGAGTTGGTTTGGCTGTAACACTGGTTCCGGTTTATATATCCGAGACTGCACCAGCAGAAATAAGGGGATTGTTGAACACCCTTCCACAGTTTACCGGTTCTACTGGAATGTTTCTTTCGTATTGCATGGTGTTTGGTATGTCATTAATGTCGATACCGAATTGGCGATTGATGCTCGGAGTTCTTTCCATTCCTTCCCTAGTGTATTTTGCATTAACTGTGTTCTTCTTGCCCGAGTCACCGAGATGGCTCGTGAGTAAAGGGCGAATGAGTGAGGCGAAAAAGGTTTTGCAGAGGCTTCGCGGCAGGGATGACGTTGACGGTTAGTCCATCCACTTTTTCTTATCTTTTATATACATATTGTGAATGGTACTGATAGTATTTAGATGTACAGCTGAGATGGCTTTACTAGTTGAAGGGCTTGGTGTTGGAGGTGAAACATCAATAGAGGAGTACATAATCACCCCGGCTAATGGCGACATTGAAGACCTTGAAATATCAGCTGATAGAGATCGAATCAAACTATATGGGGCCGATCCAGGTCTTTCATGGATGGCTAGATCGGTCACCGAACATGGTACCCTTGATCTTGTGTCACCGATCCAGAGTGCTCTTGGTCATGTGGATCCTGTTGTCACTATTTTTGAAAATCTCTATGAGAAGCTCCCCGAAAATGAAAGCTTGCAAAGCGCGCTCTTACCGCACTTTGGCAGCATGTTTAACGTGGGAGGTAATCAAGCTAGAAATGGAGAGTTGGAAGAGGAGGAGGAGGATAATGATGCGAGATCGGACAAGGGCTACTCGTGCAACGGTGTTGTTGGCGATTCTGATTACAACTTGTATAGTCCTTTGATCTTGCGGCAGAAGACCGGTGTGGAGACATTCATGGTTCCACATGCAAATGGAAGCTTTACAAACTCAAAACATGATAATTTAATCCAAGAAAATGGTGTAGAACCAATCGATAGCACAAGAATTGGTTGCGGCTGGAAACTGCTTTGGAAATGGTCTAAAAATGAAATCAAAGATCAAAACAAAGAAGGGGGACTCAAAAGAATTTATTTGCACCAAGAGGGTGCTCGAGGAGTTATGCACGGATCACTAGTTTCTTTGCCTGGTGCCGATGCCCCTGTCGATAACATGTATGTCAAGGCCGCTGCTTTGGTGAGTGACCCGACTCTTTATTCGAATGAGCTTATAAAAGAGCAACTAGTCAGACCAACCACGGTTCATCCAGTTAAAACTGCAAAGGCTCCAAGTTGGAACAATCTCTTTGAACCTGGAGTCGAGCATGCTTTAATTGTAGGGGTGGGAATTCAAATACTTCAGCAGGTAATGTCGAAAACTTTGCCGTAATTTTCTATTAATCAACTTGTTCTATTTCCCGAAACATCTCGAATAAGCCTTTGAGCTTTTTGATTATCCTTCATTTTTCGAATGCAGTTCTCAGGTATCAACGGTGTTCTATACTACACCCCGCAAATTCTCGAGCAGGCAGGAGTTGGATTTCTTCTTTCGAACATGGGAATCAGTTCATCCTCCGCATCACTACTTATCAGTGGTGTTACAACTTTGTTGATGCTTCCTAGTATAGCTGTTGGGATGCGGCTTATGGATATTGCCGGTCGAAGGTAAATTCATACGTTTTTCTATGTGTTTGGAGTGTTATATATTCGAGTCGAGTCAAAAATGATAAGGAATTCGACATGGACACACTGATCTGATTTGTTACTTGTTGTGTTCTTATCTATCAACGATTGTTCTTTCGCTTCCTATGTATGCAGGAGTTTGCTACTCACCACGATCCCGGTCCTAATAGTATCTCTTATCGTACTAGTGATCGGAACCGTCGTTGAAATAGGGAACATCGCGAATGCGGCGTTATCGACCATTAGTGTCACGCTGTACTTCTGTTTTTTCGTCATGGGATTTGGTCCGATTCCGAACATACTTTGCGCCGAGATCTTCCCCACACGTGTTCGCGGCACCTGCATCGCCGTATGTGCGCTCACATTCTGGATTTGCAACATTATTGTCACATATTCGCTCCCCTTATTGCTCAGGTCTGTCGGTCTCGCCGGCGTCTTCAGCGCGTATGCCGTTGTATGCGTCGTGTCGTGGGTGTTCGTCTTCGTAAAAGTCCCCGAAACTAAAGGCATGCCTCTCGAAGTCATTATGGATTTCTTCTCTGTTGGTTGCAAAACATGTTGATGCAGCTAAGTACAATTAAATTTGGCGAATATTCCTTGGAAAAGACTGATAGTTTTGGTCTTTGTTCAATTTTTTAGTTTATTAGATGTTTTCAAATAGGTAGTTTGACTTATGAGGAAAGGGGAATAATAAAATAGAATTGTTTGCATATTTATTGTTAAATTAAACTTTTTAAAAAACGATTTTTACCCATGCTTTTAATTTTCAAATTTTTATTAATTTATTTTATAGTCAATTTAATGTCACCGGTTGATTTAGTCGAACTGTCGAACCATGGATTCTCGATTCAATAGGTTTAACCAACTTGTATAATCTAATTCTGACGACAATGTAAGTTTTCAACCCAAAACTTATTTTTAATATGAAATATAATTTTTATTGAATATCAATTAGTTTAGTGCATGAAACATTATGACATATTTAGTAATTAACATATAGAATTCGGCTACGAATTATATTAGTTAATAGCTTATAACAGATTATACTAGTGAACTTGATTAGTTGATTGTATAAAATTATTTAGTAAAAGATATTTACTTATTTGAACAAGTAAAATAATATATAATGATATAATAATTTTTCAATAGTTTATTGGTTATCGATATTTTTAGTATTTATATATGTATAAGTTAAAAAAAATATTTTTTTAATATAAGATTGCTAAGCATATTTGAAGCATATGTATATACTAATTTTTTATTTATAAAATTAAAATAAAATTTTAATAATTTTTAAATTTAAATAATATTCAAAGCATATGTATTAATCTCATCTATTTGAAGAGAACACAACAATTATTTAAGTTATTAATGAAAAAAATCTTTGCAACTCTTTTATATATTTATATATATATATATATATATTCTAACCCAAAAAATACCTTGTAACAGTTTATTCGATTTTAAAGGATTCATCTTAATCTATTTGTTTACCAAACAACTAAATTAACGAATTTGACTAATTAATTTTCTAAAAGAAGTACAATCCTCTAATTTTAGTTCAAAATTCTACCAGCAAAATACGATCTATGTCTCTTAAGTAAAATTAAGGGCCTATTTTCGGTTGTGTTTGAATGGAGAAATTAGCTTTCTCACTCAAAAAATTTCAAAAACAACTAAAAACACTCAATTTTTTAGTGTTAAAATTTTTGGTGGGAACACCATTTTAGCTTCCAAACCTTGAATTGCCCACCCAACCAAAAACTAAGCCTAAATGTTATAGAACAAATTGGATTGAAACTTAAAAGGATCTTTCCTACAATAGATCTTTATAGTACTCGGTTTTGATTAGTCGAATAATGAATTAGATGTTATAATTATAAAAATATAATTTTTAAATATTACTAGTAAATAATTACGCTTTTTAAAAAAAATAGATTCGAACAATTTTATTTATACAACTACAAGGTAAATGAATGAACAGTTTGAGCCACGTATATGGCTATGTGTTATATCGTTTGTAGCGGGTTGTGCCACCTGCCTTTCATGCAAATAAGATTGTATGAATATATAGATGTGAACGTTATTAAGTAGCAAATAAGTAGGCAATGGATTTGAAGGATCCTAAGAAGAAAGTGAATATAATGAAACCCAAAGGAAGCGGTGTTGCTTGTGAGGAGACGTGCGGCTGCCCTTCGCCATGTCCCGGCGGTGTCACTTGCCGGTACTCTCTCCCCCCATCTTTTTCTATAGGTGTATATTATATATATTATAAGGCAGTTGAATATATACATGCAGCTGTGCGACTGGGGATACATCGGAAAGGGATGGCCACCGGAGGTGTTCGTGCGGCGATCACTGCAGCTGTAACCCTTGCTCATGCGACAATGCCGTGGCTGCTGCTGGTGGCGGTGGTGTTGGCAAGGCTTTTTGCAAGTGTGGGGATGGTTGTACTTGCGCCACTTGTTCCTCTTGATCCATCCATCCATCCATCCTTTTATTTTTATTCAATGTTGTTTTTATGGTGTAAACTTGGTTTAGGTTTGTACTTTTATTCAAGCGTAGTATTGAATTGCGGCCGTAATCATTTTGAATGTCATCGCAATATCGTAATCGTACTTGAAAGACATCTTTCAATCATAGACACAATATTTGCACATCCGCAATCGTAACATCACAACGGCAACCACGACCGCCTTATTACATGATCATGTCTCTGACACCCACATAAATCAAATAGACGTCAAATATATAAACATTCAATTTGGCCTTGTTCATTGAATTTTTAGGTTAACAGATGGCTCTACATAAGCTTTAGATGTATTCATACATTGTAGGTGCATGGAGCAATGCAACCATATACATTGTACGTGTTCATGGGTGAAGTGTTTCATAATCCCCTTACTGATCCTCCTCCTCTGGAACATCAGCAGCATCTTCTGCAAGCTCCGGCAAAACCTCGGGGGACTGTGTTATTTCCTCCGCAACACCGGGCTCTGGTTCTCCAACGCCTTGGGACGGTGCTATTTCCTCTGCAACACCGGGCTCTGGTGCTCCAACGCCTCCCAAACCGTTCTCGATAGCGTTTTCATCCTGTGCCAGGGTGAGTGCCTCATCGAGATCCTTGTCGTTTACTCCTCTGCTTTGGAGGGTCTTTTGGATTTCTTTGCCCATGCCTTTTATGTCATCGGTGGTTACGTCGGCCAATTTAGAGTCGACCTCCTTCGCATTCTATGAACACGTTTATATTTTGATATTCAGTTATAAAAAAATATTATAAAATTATTTTTAAAATTTAAAATCTAATTCTTAACCTTAAAGCATAAAACTTTTGGTTCTCGACTTAAACTTGTCGATTGAATAGTGATTTTGACCCTTATTCTTTTAGAACAATTTAACCATTAATATTTTATTTTAGGTCAAAATAGTTCTTCTGCAAATGAAAATTGTCAGTCAACTGAAAGTAAATAACGAGACATACATATATAGCAGTGCACGCTGACAAGACAGTATCATATAGATAAATGAGTTGACTTGAAAAACGTTATATCAGTTAAAAAATAATTTTATAAAATTATATAAAATATAAAATAATCTTTTTTGTTGATTTATCATTCTGTCAAGTCATTTTCAAACTGTTTATTGTTAATTTTTTAATAATTTTTATTTGCAGAGGAGTCATTTTGACCAAAAAAAAACATTGAAGGTTGAATTGCTCCAATAAAAAAATTAGGTCAAAAAATGACTATTCAATCAAACATTAAGAATATTTTTTAACAAACATTATACCTCTAAATAATTCAAAAGCTTAATTAACGAGAAGAATAGTGCCAAGGACGAGTTAGGTCATGAATAACATACTAAAAAGAAAATTTCAACCGACTCTTCCCACTTCCTTTGAGTAAACGAAAGCTTTGCCCACTAATAACTCAACTAGATATGAGAAAATTAATTCGAATCTTATACATAAAATTTAAACTTAAAATTGAAGAGAGTGGCAATCGATCGAACAAAATCAAGAGGGGGTGAATTGGATTTTTTGAAGGAATGATGGACACTAATTGCAAAGGTAAAATTGCAAGGAAATTTAGAGTGGTTCAACTCCCCTAATTGGAGTCTACATTCACTACCTTAGTGACCACACTAAGGATTTTCCACAAATTCACTAATTTGTCTTTACTTTAAGGATAACGTGAGTAACCTTACACAGTTCAATAGACTTATACCCTAAAGTCTATTGAATCATATCCAAAAAATGAATACAAATAAGCAAACTAGGAAATCCTCACTAGGAATGTGTTTGCAAAGTTTAAGCTCTCTCACACACCCTAAGAAACACTAGCACAAGAATTACAATGAAGAACACTCTAGTGTTTTACAAGAAAGATTGAAAATAGGAACAAAATGAACTCTTGGAAGCTTGAATGTTTTATGCTTTCTTGTTGTTTCAATATTGTTCTTAGACTTCTTTTATGTGCTCTTGATGTTTTCTAACCGTTGGGAGTCGTTGGGGAGACTTTGGAGCCGTTGGAAGCCATTAAAGTCGAGCATTAAATGCTCACCTGCACAGTGGCTTCGAAACCATTGTAGAGGTTTCGAAACTTGAGAGAAATTTAAACTGAAAAACTAGCCGTTACAAGTACTGCTTTCGAAACCACTATGGAAGTTTTGAAACCTGTAGTCAAAAACAGGTTATTTAGGCCTTACTGCCAGACTGGTATTGAAACCACTAAAGAGGTTTCGAAACATGTAGTTAAAAATGAGTTTCCAAGCCTTACTGCCAGACTGGTATCGAAATCACTAAAGATGTTTCGAAACCTGTAGTTAAAAATGAGTTTTCAGGCCTTACTGCCAGACTGGTATCGAAACCACCTAGATGATTCCGAAACCTTTACTTAAAAATGCGTTGTTTTGACTTTTGTTGACTTTTTCAAAGAGAAAAGCATATAGGTATTAAGTTAAACCTTTGGGAAAAATTGTTCAAGTTAAAACATTATATTTGACAAATCTGAATCGAATATAGAGTTTACAAATTTTTGCAAGTTAAATCTTTTAGTTATATCAAAATCAAAATAAGTCTAACAATCTCCCCCTTTTTGATATAACAAAACGCTTGATAAAAATTTGTAAAATATTTGTCAAATCTTTTAATCTCCCATTTAAACTCCCCCTAAGAAAAATGTCTTTATGAATATTGAAAATTTAAGTTTTGAAGATATTTTTAGTTTAGTGGCAAAAAGAATTTTCATCTCATTTTCTCCCTTTTTTTACAGTAAAAAGGCAAAATAAAAAGGCTACAAAAAGATCAAACATCATTAGATCAACACGGTATATAAAAATAATAATAAGTCATAACTTCTAAAACGTCAAAATAATCCATATAAAAGATCCAAAAATTTCAACAACCAATAATCCAACATATAACTATAGGCATAAAATAAATATCCAACAATGTGCATAAAAAGCCTAAAAACATAATCCAAGGAACTAAATCAAAATAAGTCCAAAATACTATATCATAAAGTCATATAAGAATGCATAAACTCCTAAGCATCCGGCTCAACATGAGGTGATGTAGGTGGAAAAAGATGACCATGAACATCATGCATGTCACGCTCCAATGAGGCCACACGACCATCTAGGCTACGAAGATGGGCATCAATGTTATCGAAACGAGTGACCATTGTCGCATACATGGACTCGATGGTAATGGGAGGCGGAGCATCCGGTGCAACGACATCTCTTGGACCAACGTGGGCTTCATCTTCATCATTTTTGTGAACCCATTCATTATCAATAAACCTCCAAACAGCCTTTTTTGTCGTTGTTTCATCAATCTTGCTCTTTAGAGGAATGGAGGGATCAAGGGAGGTATCGATATTTATCTTCTTAAAGATGTGACTTAGAACACATTCATAATTGAGAGAGAAGCTATGTGGGTTTCTAATTATACTAACAAGAGAAGCAAAGATGATTTTGGCAATATTTGGACGGTTACCGGTGCGAAGTTGGTGAAGCCACCAATAGTCGATACGACGCATGCGCGTGCATCTTACATCGGAAGGCCAGAAAAATCAAGTGATGAAAAGGTGAAGAAGCCTATCGTAGATATGAAGGTGGGTAGGACTATGATCAGAAAAATCTTGGATAGGAACAGCTTCGGATTCACTAAAAACACCACTATTGGGAACACCTAAAAGATCGACAATAATTGTCGTAGAAAGAGTAAAACGGGTACCCATAAGGAATGATTCAATTTCAAGAAATTTCATCCAACCCCATTCAACAAACAAAGGCCAAAAATCAAATTCATAGAACTCGGAGGTTAAAAAATCTAAATCAATGGTTCGCTCGGCTCTAATTTCTTTGGCTTCATAAATTTGATGAAAGCGGTTAAGTTTTTCATTATCTTCAAAACAAAGATTTAAAAAGTTTGGGTTTTGAAGATGAGGTTAATTTCGAGGTGGACTAGAACGAGATCCTTGACCTCTTTCAATACGAGTATGTTTGGCTCTAGGGGGATTGGTTCTAGGAGGCATGATTTTAGAGAGAAATTTTAGTTTTTGGTGTCAAAAAGTTTGTTGGGGAATTTCAACAAACACTTGGTGAGCAAGGGTTTAAAAAAATTGAAAAAGGATTGAGATAGATTGGGTGACCTCCTGCAAATTTAAACAAGATATAGCATATAAATTTCAACCCAATTCAATATTTCAATGCATAAATTCTCTAAAATTAAAGAAAAATTCAGAACACCCATAATAAAAAAAACTTTGTGAAACACAATGAGTTTTGATGAAATCACGCTTGAAAGAATGAAAGTTATAAAACTAACATGATTTAAATGATTTGAGAGCATGTGTAACATCTTATTATGACAAATAATTAATGAAAATTCGAATAAAAAAATTTAGGGTTTAGAAAACTCACCAAAAGATTGAATGAGAACCACCCAAAGAGAAAATCAAGAGCCAAAGATGTGTTGATGATGAATCCAATAAGATACTTGAAGGAGTGTGAGTTTGAGTGAAAGAGGTTTGAGAGGGTTTTAAAGTGTTTTTCGTTTAGAAGAAAACAAATAGGGTTTTGGGTGTTTTAAAGTTTGGGAATTTTGGTTAAAAACACGCCCAGCCCTTGAAACTGCCCGACTGGTTTCGAAACCAGCTGGGTGGTTTCGAAACCTCCTAGCCCAGATTCAAAAAAAATTCGACACTGCCCAAACAGGTTTCGAAACCAGTGTAAGTGGTTTCGATACCTATTGCACTAGAACAACAAAAAAAGTATTTTTATGCCTCTATATGATCCTAAAAAGCATTCTTAAAGCTTATGACAATAATATGTATTTAGGGCACTTTGAAATAAGTTCAAAGAAGCATGTCATTTAGACAAACATTGTCCAAGGCTAAAAGTTAGATCCTAAAAAGTTCAATTATAAAACTAGGAGTGACTAACCTAACTAAGGCCACTCAAACATAAACAACAAACAATTTTAAGTCAAGATAGGCAAATAAGCACACAAGTCATGTAAAATAATGACTAGAAGCAAAAATACTAATTATAAGGCCAAAAAGACATACAAGATCACATAGGGCCAAAAATTAAGCAAACATGCAATATAAGACACCCCTTACTAAAAGCATTTAAACAATATATGAAGAATTTCAATCATGCTTTAAAACAAATAACCATATATAAAGTCACATGAAAGAATAAATATTACATGTAAAGGAAAAGGTTACCACTTGAGCCAAGATAGAAGACTTTATCCTCTTCAAGTGTCCTTCCATTTAGTGTGTCTAAAGCTTTCAATTTTTTTCAATTTGCTTACCATGGCTCCAATACACCTACAAAAGGGGAACTATGCATGTTTTGGTACCCAAACTCTTTTAGGTCCATAAGAGTTAGTTCCTACAATTTTAGTCCCTTTTGGTATTCACTTAGACAATAGATCATATTCTTTGTTAGCAATGAGTCCTTTTGGAACCCAAATGCTTCTAATTATCTTTCTATTAAATGATCTTTGATGACCTCCTTGTCTATACCAATTAAAGTTCTTCCTAACATAGTTGGGTCTTGAGTTTTCACCTTTTTCAAAATTTTTAGTTCCAACTTTATTGAAAGAACCTTTAAGATCATCAAGCTCCTTTTGATGATCATCATGGACCTTTGAAAGTAAGTTGTGCAAATCTTGATTTTTCTTTTCAAATTCTTTTATTTTAACTTGCATTTCCTCAATTTTAGTTTCAAATTCCTTATTAGACTTAGAGAGAGAGAGTCATTTTCATTTTTCAATTTTAAAATGATTTTTCTATTTTTCAAAATTGACTCTTCAAACTCCAAGGCTAATTCATCATAAGCCTCTTGAAATTCATCAAAAGTATAATCAATTGAAAAAGATGAATTAGAGGTTACCATAGAGTCATCATCGATAGCCATGAGACACAAATTGGGTACTTCATTCTCGTCCTCATCGGATGATTCATCATCGCTCCAAGTAGCTACATGAGTCTTGTGCTCCTTTTTCTCATAGCTCTTTTTCTTCAATTTAGGACAATCGAACTTGATATATCCCGGTTTATTGCACTCATAGCAAATAATTTGATCTTTCACTTTGTTGTCATTCTTGAAGCCCTCTTCTCTCTAAAATCTTCTCCATTTGTTGGACCTCATGAATCTTTTGAATCTCTTGGCAAACATAGCCATCTCTTTATCTTCATCATCTCCACTAGAATCTATATCTTCTTTAGATGCTTTGAGAGCAATGCCAAATTTCTTCTTTTCCACTTCATTCTTCTTTTCTTCCTTACCCTTTGACATCATCTCATGTGTAAGCAAGGAACCAATGAGCTCATCCAACTTGAGAGTCTTGAGGTCCTTTGCTTCTATAGTTTTCTTTGAATCCCATGAATCGGGAAGAGAGTAGATCATCTTCCTCACAAGTTTATCTTCCGGGATCACTTCACCATAGCCCTTCAAACCATTAACAATCACGGAGAATCGATCGGACATGGTTTTGATGTTTTCCTCGGGGTCCACCTTAAAGTTTTCATAATTAAGATTGAGAAGCCCGATTTTGGTCTCCTTCACTTGATTTGTTCCTTCATGTGCAACTTCAAGTTTGTCCCAAATCTCTTTAGCATTGGAACAAGATGACACCCTTCCATACTCATCCGGGCCAAGGGCACAAAATATGAGATGCATTGCCTTAGCATTTGTGGAGAATATCTTGTTTTCTTCATTGCTCCATGTCTCCATATTACTAGTTGGTGCGGTGTAACCACTCATGATGATCTTCCAAGCTTCAAGATCAAAAGCTTGAATGAATATCTTCATGCGGTTCTTCCAATAAGCATAATTAACTTCATTGAAGAAAGGAGGCTTGTTGGTGGGTTGAGAATCGCCCCAAGCTTCAATGGTGGAGGTGGAAGCCATGGATGACCTTGTAGATGATTGCACACTTCTTGGATCTTCTCAAGAGGTTGTAAGACCTTTCAATGAGTCAAGCTCTAATACTAATTGAAGAGAGTGGCAATCGATCGAACAAAACCAAGAGGGGGTGAATTGGATTTTTTGAAGGAATGATGGACAGTAATTGCAAAGGTAAAATTGCAAGGAGATTTAGAGTGGTTCAACTCCCCTAATTGGAGTCTACATCCACTACCTTGGTGAGCACACTAAGAATTTTCCACAAATTCACTAATTTGTCTTTCCTTTAAGGATAAGAAGTAACCTTACACAATTCAATAGACTTATACCCAAAAGTCTACTGAATCTTATCCCAAAAATGAATACAAATAAGCAAACTAGGAAATCCTCACTAGGAATGTGTTTGCAAAGTTTAAGCTCTCTCACACACCCAAAGAAACACTAGCATAAGAGTTACAATGAAGAACAATCTAGTGTTTACAAGAAAGATTGAAAATAGGCACAAAATGAACTCTTGGAAGCTTGAATGTTTGTATATGCTTTCTTGTTGCTTCAATACTGTTCTTAGACTTCTTTTATGTGCTCTTGATATTTTCTAACCGTTGGGAGCCGTTGGAAGCCATTAAAGTCGAGCATTAAATGCTCACCTGCTCAGTGGTTTCGAAACCATTGAAAAACTGAAAAACTAGTCGTTACAAGTACTGGTTTTGAAACCACTATGGAGGTTTCGAAACATGTAGTCAAAAACAGGTTATTTAGGCCTTACTGCCAGACTGGTATCGAAACCACTAAAGAGGTTTCGAAACATGTAGTTAAAAATGAGTTTTCAGGCCTTACTGCCAGACTGGTATCGAAACCACTAAAGAGGTTTCGAAACCTGTAGTTAAAAATGAGTTTCCAGGCCTTACTGCCAGACTGGTATCGAAACCACCTAGATGGTTTCGAAACCTTTACTTAAAAATGTATTGTTTTGACTTTTGTTGACTTTTTCAAAGAGAAAAGCATATAGGTATTAAGTTAAACTTTTTGGAAAAAATTGTTCAAGTTAAAACATTATATTTGACAAATCTGAATCGAATATAGAGTTTACAAATTTTTGCAAGTTAAATCTTTTAGTTATATCAAAATCAAAATAAATCTAACAAAAATAATTCAAATTGTTTATATCTCCTTAATTTATTATAAGGACAATTTCAATCTTTATTAGTTTCAATACTTATTAAATTAAACATTGTTCCTTTCAGATTTTAAATTAAATAGTTATTAGATCCTTATTAATTTTAAAGTTGACAACTTTATCTTTTCCGTTGTCTAATCCTTTTAATTAATCACTCCCAAACATGTTATTGTCACGGTCCGTTTGCGTGATAGGCAAGACCGTGACGAGATGCTTGCTGGCTGTGCTTAAGTCGGGATGCGGGATAGCATTAAGGGTGTAGTACGTGCCGTACAGCCGTTCGGTCCTGGGGACAGGGCGTGCTGGTTAGGCACCACACTGGTCGGGAGCTGTCCCCGCTTCCCTGATGAGCCCATGGGAGGGCGAAACCAGTAAGCATCGAATGGAAAAGGCTGAGCCCCGGGCTTATGGGAGCCCTGGGTTGCCGCACGGGGGAGTTGTCCCTGCGTGAAGACTCTGACCCCGTGACAGATGGTATCAGAGAAGGTCGTGTGCTAGCTGTGAGCTTACCAAGCGCTCCATGTGCTGCGCGTAGCGGGTCAAGTGGACGAGCATGAGCCTCGCACCCGAGTGAATGGGTGTCCGCGAGTGGGACCTCTAGAAAGAGACTGAGACGAGGTAGGGTAGGCAGGAAGCTACAGCGAAAGTTCGCCAAGCACTCGCAGAACCTCGGTAATGAGGGCGAGCAGGCAGGGAATTGCACACTCGATCTGGGTTGGTTCCCCATAGAAGTGGGAACGAGATTTCTCCCCATGCACGAGGGCGTGCATGAATTGAGTGGGGGAGATTGTCACGGTCCGTTTGCGTGATAGGCAAGACCGTGACGAGATGCTTGCTGGTTGTGCTTAAGTCGGGATGCGGGATAGCATTAAGGGTGTAGTACGTGCCGTACAGCCGTTCGGTCCTGGGGACAGGGCGTGCTGGTTAGGCACCACACTGGTCGGGAGCTATCCCCGCTTCCCTGATGAGCCCATGGGAGGGCGAAACCAGTAAGCATCGAATGGAAAAGGCTGAGCCCCGGGCTTATGGGAGCCCTGGGTTGCCGCACGGGGGAGTTGTCCCTGCGTGAAGACTCTGACCTCGTGACATTATGCACAACATCATCGAGACTCTCAAGTCTCAACCATGAACTGAGGAGTTTTTAAGGGACAATTGCATTCCTGGAAATTCTAAATTTTCATATATTTTAATTTTTTGTATTTTATATTAAATTACCGAATCACAAACTTGTATCAACAAAACTCAATCATGATTATTAGGGGCTAAGTAGTCCGGAAATGGAGGGAAAAGGATACCAAGCGAGTGGGAAGTGTAAAAAACTGGTCATAAAAGTGGAACAAACTTAAGCCTTTGTGTTCATTACTTTAGTCTTAAAAGAGTAGTGGTGGTAAGTGTGTGTATATATATTGGCAATTACTTTCGTGTGGAAGCCACAATTGTATATAATAATCAGGCAGAAATGGTATCCAACTTAGAAATCCACCTCCAATGGAGATATGGATCAATCCCAAAGCTACCCCTTTTAATAGTTTTCACTAAAGATGATCATTCGAGTTGAGTCGAGTTAAAATATTTTAAGTTAGTCGAGTTGACGAGTTTTATTTTGTAACTCAAATTTTATTTGAATTTTTTTCTGATTGAATCTAGTTTATGAAATTTAAATCAAATCGATTGTTTGAGTTTCTATTCAAATTTAATTGTAAATATTTATAATGTTATAGTGCTAATTGGTTCCAATTTAAACGACTTTCTATAACCATATATATTTCTTCATATTTTTTTCCATGTGTGTTTCTTTAAGAAAGATCATATTAATTTAATCAATAGCTCAAAATGGCATCATCAAGTACAAATTGTCCAAAAAATGTAGGACATTATAAATCAAAATAATACAGCGGATCATGTGTGAGTGTCCATTTAGATCATATTTATAACATTATGGTACTAATTAGTTCGAGTCTTATTTTATAAGTCCAGTTTATAAAATTATAGTTCAAATTAAATTTTTTCAAGTTAGGGTAAAACGAAAATAATAAAAAAATCGAGTCGAATTTTGATCGCCCATAAATTTCACCCTGAGTCATTCACTATTACTTGTCAAATACATTATTATTTATTAGCAGCGTGTGCCTTCCATGTTCCCTAATAGTTGATTCTCCATTATAATTCAAAACCAAACCCCACTCACCATAGCTAATCTTTCTCTATAAATACCTCTCCAGGGAAGGTGTGTGTACTCCACAAGCCTTCTTTGAATATCTTATCATATATTCTAATACTACTATAATCCTTGCTTTTCTTCCCAATCATGGCAATGTCGATTCAAGTCAATCACAGTACTGAGTCTGAGAACGAGTTCGATTACTCTCAGAGAGGACAGTGGCTTCGAGCGGCTGTTTTGGGAGCCAATGATGGGTTAGTTTCAGTAGCATCCTTGTTAATGGGCGTTGGCTCGGTTAAAAAAGATGTCAACCCCATGATTCTTGCCGGTTTCGCCGGCTTGGTCGCCGGTGCATGCAGCATGGCGATCGGAGAGTTCGTCTCGGTGTACGCCCAGAGGGACGTCGAGATGGCTCCAATGAAAAGAGAGAAAGAAAAGAGACTGGAGACTTGTGAAAATGATCGGAAAGTCGAGGAGGAGAAGGAGCGGCTGCCGAATCCGGGACAAGCCGCCCTGGCATCTGCCTTGGCTTTCTCGGTTGGTGCGGTGCTTCCGCTGTTGGCGGCGGCTTTTATAACGGACCATAAGGTGAGGATGGCAGTGGTTGTTGCGGTGGCTAGCGTGGCGTTGGCGGTGTTCGGGGTGGTGGGGGCTTTGCTTGGGGGAACTCCGGT
This sequence comes from Hibiscus tridactylites, assembly GCA_958450335.1. NCBI lineage: Eukaryota > Viridiplantae > Streptophyta > Magnoliopsida > Malvales > Malvaceae > Hibiscus > Hibiscus tridactylites. Next base: position 100,640,516 of record OY288265.1, read on the forward strand.
GGTGAAGTCCGGTGGTAGGGTGCTTGTTGGAGGATGGATTGCCATGGGTATTACTTTTGGTCTTACTAAGTTGATTGGTTTGCATGGGATGAAAATATGAGTAATTTGCTCAATTTCTCAAGGTTTATTTAGGTGAAGTAAGTAAAGAATCAAATAATTAGTCGTCGGACTAGTTCGAATAAATATTTTAAAAATCAGTATATGTAAAGTAAACAAGTGAAATAATCAATTAGTAATAATTAAAAAGTTAATTTTATAAGGTAAACTTAATTAATTGGTGTAATATTAAATTTAAAATATGACGTGATATTTTGAAGTTTCGTGACATGTTTAGCTAACCCATTGTAGCTTAAAAAACTCGAACTGTTGCATTTAATTGGAGAATATGGTACACAATCGAATTGAATTATATGCAACAGTTTGAGTTTTTTAAGTTACAATGAGTCGATTAAACATGCCACGTAATTTAAAAATACCATGTCATATTTAAATTAATATTACATCAATTAATTAAATTAATCTCATAAAATTAATTTATGTTGCTCGTTTTTCTATTCTATATGGAGTATTTTTACCCTTTATGTTCAGTTCTCCGTGCAAATTGGAACAAAGTTTGTCTTATAAATAATTGTTTTGTTAATCAACAGGAAGCTTATTAGTTTGTGCTATAATTTTAATGTTAGTGCTTTCCTTTTGTTACGAGGTTATAATTATAAAAAATATAATTATAAATAATACATTCGTATGATTATAATTTATCAGTACGATATATAAGTAAAATTATAAACACAATTAATCGATATATTTGTACAATTAATCAATATAATTATAAACAATACACAAGCGGTTGGGGCCGTGATTAGATCCGATTCCGGGGCTAGGATAACTGGTTTTAGCCGTAGCATAGGACGATGTTTGCCTCTTAATGTTGAATTGTGGGCAATTGTTGATGGTCTTGGCCACGCTTGGAGAATATGTGCTCGGCGGGTTGAGCTTGAATCCGATAGTTTGGAGGCCATTAGAGATATTAAAAGATAACATACGGATCAAGTGGAGAATGCGCTTTTCATTGTTATTCACGAGTTGTTGTGTCGTGATTGGGTGATATTTTTGGCTCATGTGAATCGCAAGTTCAACATGGTTGCGGACCGTCTAGCAACGCTGATGAGAGGAAAGGAGGTTGGGGAAGTGATTTTGGAACAACCACCTTTGTTGGCTCATGATGTGCTGCAACGTGACCTTCTTGGGTCCATGGACTAGAGTGTGTTTTGCCTTTTGTGCTGTTGTGCGTGTCTATTGGGGGTCTTTCGGGTGGAAATCATCTGCCCCTAAAGTATGCCTCCATTTGTGCCCCTACTTTAAAATAGTGAGTTTAGGGTTTAAGGTTGGGGCTTAAGGTTAGGGTGTAGGGAATTAGAGGTGGAATGTATTTTTTAAGGTTTAGGGTTTGGGGTTTAGGATATAAAAATTAGGGTTATGGGACAATATTTAATTTTTAAGTATTTTTAGGCAAGGGGCATAAAAGGAGGCATGGTTAGGGGGCAGGAGATTTTTACCCGGGTGGCTCGTTAAAGTTTTGTTTCTGTAGCTATTAATTATCTCATGCATTTTTCTAAATATACTCTCAACCATTTGACGATAAATGCTCAATCCCCTTGTTGCAGCTGTTGGTGCTCGAACCCGTGACCTCTAGGAACAACAACCGTTCCCTTAACCACTGAGCCAAATTGGTTCATGCGACGTATATTACTTTTTAAACATACAACTTGATATAATGTTTATATTATTGGGACCTTTACTTATTTATAGATCAAAATATATTAAGTGCTTAAGTATGTTCGATCTTACATACACATATATATTATACCAGTGATATGTCAACCGAGCAAAATCAATTGGCCCTTCATATATGTTATTGATTATCTTATATTTTAAAAATCATTAACAATCCCAAACTTTATGTATATATGTGTAACAAGAGAACACAGTGACAGAACATAATTGTTTCATTGTTTTTATTTTTAAAATAAAAGTTTAAAGTTTGAAATTTATCTATATAAAATTTATAAGAGACATATCGAGGGAATTAAAAGGAAGAATATAATTGGGGAATACTGTTAGCAGCCTTAAAGACGGTTGTAAATAAATTATTAGCAAATTTGTTAAGAGCAGTTAGTTGTTTTTGTATGTAGTTAATTAGTTGAGAATATTGTGTATAAATATAATTGTAATATGATAATTATGATTAATGAGAACATGTGAAGTATTTCTTTTATCTCATTCTCAAAATTTAACATGGTAACCAAGAGCCATTGATCCACTTTCTTTTGGGCCATTTTTGATCTAGTTTTTTTTAGTATGTCCGTTCTCTCTTTCGCGTTTTTTATTTTTTTTTCTTTTGCTTGTTTTGAGTTTTTTCAGCCCTAGGATCTTTTCTTGTTTTCTCCCGCGATGCCTTCTAAGATTATGGCGGCCTCCGATTTGATCGACTTCAACCACCCTCTTTTTTTTCACCCCTCTAATACGCCAGGCGGTTTGTTGGTATCTCACCGCCTCGTTGGCATTGATAACTATAACACTTGGAGTCATTCCATGCGCATCGCCTTGCTTGCCAAAAATAAGTTGGGTTTTGTTGATGGAAGTTGCAAGAAGGAGATGTACGGCGAGCATTTGGCTTCTCAGTGGGTGCACTGCAACGCCTTCGTTTTATCCTAGATCTTGAACATCGTGAGTGTCAAGCTTTCGGCCAGAATTATCTTTGTGTCCAGTGCCGCTCATGTTTGGAAGGACCTTAAAAAAAGCTTCGACAAGGTGGATGGATCTCACATCTTCTTTCTTCACCGCGAGATAGCCACTGCTAGTCGAGGAGATTCCATGATTCCCACCTATTTCACTCGATTGAAGCTCTTGTGAGATGAGTAGTCCTCCTTGATGTCATTTTCAGTCTGTGATTGTGTCGGTTCTCAACATATTGTCACGCATCTGATGCAGCAACGTCAATTCCAGTTTTTGATGGGTTTGAACGAAACTTGCATAGCTTCTAGATCTTCTGAACAAGGCTTCTCCTGTTGAGTATGTTGCTAACATAGCATGTACAATTCTTCAAGGTATGTCTTTTAACCATAATTATGTGCAATGGATATTGGACACTGGAGCTACTGATCATTTGTTGCCTGGTTTGCATAGCTTAGATTCCCCTGTTTTATGTGCTTTTGATTCGCATATTGTCCATCTTCCTAATGATAAAACGGTTTCTGTTACCCACACTAGTTCTTTTTTCTTTTGATTCTGCTCATATATTACCTAAAGTCCTTTATGTTCTCAATTTTACCCATAATCTTCTTTTTGTATCAAATTTTACTAGTGACTTTAACTATAGCATCACATTTTATCTTGATTTTTGTGTTTTACAGGACCTTTCCAATGAAAAGATGAAGGGGTTGATAGAGAGTCAAGGGGTTTATATTTTTTTGATTCCACAAGACTGGGTTCACCTAAGTCTACTGGTAGTTGTTATACTTCCATTTATGTTAATTTTGTTTTTGATTTCAGTCAATGTATATCTTTTTATTCTATTAATAAAATTTCTGTTTAGCATGCTCGTTTAGGGCATGCCTCTCTTACTATTCTTTACAAAACACTTTTTTTACATTTTATTTCTTTGCCTCTTAATGTTATTAAAACTTGTTCTGTTTGTCCTTTAGCGAAACAAACTATGTTACCTTTTTCTTTGAGCACTACTAGAGCTTATTCTCCTTTTGAGTAGTTGCATTTATATTTTTGTGGGCATTATAGAGTGTCCACTCATCGTGGACATAGGTTTTTTTTTTATCATAGTAGATGATTTTTCTAGAATGACTTGGGTCTATCTGATGAAACTCAAAAATGGCAATGTTATGTATCTTAAACAATGTTGTTCTTTTGTTACTAAACATTTTCCACTATTGTTAAGACAATTAGGTTTGATAATGCAACTGAATTTTTTAATTGAGAATGTTATTCTTTTTTTTAACATGGCATTTTTCACCAAAGTTTATATGTCGGCACTCCTTAGCAGAATGAGATTGTTGAACAAAAACATAGGCACCTTCTTGAAGTGACTAGAGCCCTTCGTTTTCACTCTAATGTTCCTCTCAAATTTTAAAGAGAGTGTGTTTCTACAACATGTTATATCATTAATCGACTTTCCACTTCAATTTTATCTTGGAAAAGTTCTTTCACAGTTTTTTTACAAAAAAAAACACCTAGCCTTTCCCACTTGAGGACCTTTGGTTATTTATGCTATGCTTTTAAGTTTCACTGTCATGATAAGTTTGCTGCTCGAGCTACTTCTTCTGTCTTTATGGGTTACTCGTCCACTCAAAAAGGGTATATCTTGTTCAATTTGGGCACAAAAACTTGTTTTGTTAGTCGGGATGTTATTTTTCATGAACATTTTTTTTCCATTTCATTTGCATGTTTCTGACTGTTTTGTATTTTTTACATCTTCTTCTTCTCTTCACCATAATTTTTTACACATCGATTCTTCGGTTAATTCTCCTGCTAATTCTCATATTAATCCTCTTATTCACTCTCATGTTTCATCAGATAGTTCTCTTGTTCCCTCTAGTTCATCTCCCTCTTCGCGTTCCTCTTCCCAGTCTTCTCTTGAACCTTTAGTTGCAGAATTACCATAGTAACCTCCTGCTTCTTTAAAGAGGTCTGCTAGAGTTATTCAGTCCTCTCTTTGGCTTCAAGATTATATTCTCTTTTTACAATCTTCTTCCTTTTCGAGCAGGTATCATATTTCTTCCTTTAATTCCTATTCACATTTGCCACCTCATACTCAAAGTTTTTTTTTCTTCTACTCATATTGTTGAACCAAAATCCTATAGTGAAGCCATCCAAAACCCTATTTGGGTTCAGGGCATGAAAGAGGAAATCTCTACCTTGGAAACAAACAATACTTGGTCTATGGTCCCTTTGCCTCAAGACAAGGTTCTCATCGGGTGTAAATGGGTGTACAAAGTGAAATATAAGGCTAGTGGCAATGTCGAGAGGTTTAAGGCCCGCTTGATGACTAAAGGGTACACTCAGAAAGAAGTGATTGACTATATGGATACCTTCTCGCCCATTGCAAAGTTGGTTACTATTAGAGTTGTTCTTGCCCTTACTTCCATTTATCATTGGTCGTTGTGTCAATTGGATGTTCATAACGCTTTTCTCCAAGAGGATTTGTTTGAGGAGGTCATTATGACTTTACCTGAAGGTTTTTGTAGCCAATGGGAGTCCAAGGTGTGTAGGCTACAAAAATCGCTCCATGGTTTGAAGCAAGCGTCTCAGCAATGAAACCTTAAGCTCACAGAAGCTTTGCTAGTAGTTGGTTATCAATAGGGCAAATATGATTACTCTTTGTTCACTAAGCATCAAGGGAATAAGGTGGTTATTCTAATTATATATGTGGATGATTTATTGATAACTGAAAGTGATGAAGGTTTGATTCGAGAACTGAAGGACATTTTGAACGGAAATTTCAAAATGAATGATCTGAGTGAGATGAAATACCTCTTAGGTTTGGAGATATTGAGATCACAAGAAGGGATTGTGTTGAATCAAGGAAGTATGCTCTTGAATTAATTGAAGAAATAGGATAGGGAGAGACAAGCCATCCACGACACCTCTAGAGCAGAATCGTAAACTCACTTCAATAAAATATGGTGAGAAGTTGTAGAGTGTTGATGATGAACTACTACAGGATAAAACAATCTTCTAAAGGCTCATAAGAAGGTTAATTTAACTAACACATACTAGGTCCGATATCACGGTTGATGTGCATTCGTTGAACCAATTCATGTAGCAACCTAAAAGGATGCATCTAGAGGCAACCTTGAGGGTAGTGAAGTATATCAAGAAGAATCCTGGTCAAAAGATTTTTTTAAGTGCAGTAAGTAAGTGTGAACTACAAGCTTATTGCGATTCAGATTGGCCTCATGCTCTGTGACAAGAAAGTCTATTACTGACTTTTGTATAAAGCTTGGAAAGTCGTTGATATCTTAAAAATCAAAGAAGCAGAGCACAGTTGCATGATCATTAGCTGAAGCCGAGTATCGAAGCATGGTTGTAAAATCGTCAGAGATAGTTTGGTTACAAGGGCTCTTTGGTGAGCTTAAGGTAACCATTGAAGGACCTGTAAAGATAATGTATGATAGTAAAACAGTCTTACAAATTTCTGCAAATTCAATATTCTATAAAAGAACAAAGCACATAAAGATAGATTGTCACTTTGTTAGAGAAAAAATACAAAGTGGGAGCATTCGGACTAAGTACATAAGATCAGAAGATCAGATTGCAGATATTATGACAAAGGCACTGGAAATACATCAACATGAAAACTTGGTTTTCAAGTTGGAATTTAAATATGTCTTTCAAACCACCAACTTGAGAGGGAGTGTTAAGAGCCTTGAAGACGATTGTAAATAAACTATTAGCAAGTTTATTAGGAGCAGTTAGTTATTTTTGTATGTAGCTAGTTAGTTAAGAACATTATGTATAAATATAATTGTAATCTGATAAATATGATTAATGAGAATATATGAAGTATTCATTTTATCTCTATTCTCAAAATTTAACAAATATAGTTAGGGACCAAGTTATTTTGTGAGGGGAGGGGCTGTGACTTTCAAAATTTTGGGGTTATTCTTTTCTAGATCCCTAATATTTTTTTAAATTAAAAATCTAAGCCTTTCCTCTTTGAATTTTAAGGTCCAATTACATTTAAAGCCCTTCATAATTTTGAAATTATAAAAATCAAATCTTAGCTCATATTCATCGATTTAAATACTTTTATAGGTTCCTATTTATTTTAAAAATTAGTCATATTAAGTCTAACTCTTATTTTTTAAGGGTAGATTATATAAATCATCACTAGATTTTACTCTTAAACATATTCTTGTCATTAATGTTTTTAAACGTTCAATTTACTCACTGGAGTTAAGACATTGAACATTTTTTATCACTCCACCGTTCACCGTCGTCGGACGCACACCATAGATGGTGGTCGTTTGGTACCAAATTTCATTAGTCGTTTCGTTTCACCTCTGAGTCTGAATCTGACTCCATTTTGTCGGAAAATGTCTCAAAGTCCACGAATTGGGCAAAAACCTTTCGGTGTCTCTCTTGTCGATCTCCCTCATCCGCCGTCGGACGGAATCTGTTTCTTAGTATATTATTTTCCTCTTTTCTGTGAAGATTTTCACTGTTTAAATCTTGGATAAGTTCATGCGTTCGCCGGTAAATGCACGCCATCAAAAAGTTAACATAAGAGTGATAAAAAACGTTCAATGTCTAAACTTCAGTGAGTAAATTGAACGTTTTAAAACTTCAGTGACCAAAATAGGTTTGAGAGTAAAGTTCAGTGATGATTTACGTAATGGCTTAAATGAAAAAAAAATAGCTCTTAAACTATGTCTTTTGTTTGCTTTTAGCCCTTAAACAATTTCTTGGTCAAAATAAGCCCCTAAACTATCATTTTTGGTCACTTTAAGTCCCTAAACTATTTTTGTCAAAATAAGTACCTAAACTATGTTATTTTTATTCTTTTAGTCCCTAAACTATCTATTGGTCAAAAAATCTTTGTGATGTGTCAACAACATATTAGTCATAATAATTTTCTTTTGACTTAAATAACTATCAGACTTAAAGTGACCAAAAATGATAGTTTAGGATCTTATTTTAATCAAATAATAGTTTAAGAGCCAAAAAGAAACAAAAGGTATAATTTAAGGGTTGATTTTTCATTTAAGCCTTTTACGTAATTTACTTTTTTTATTTAAATACTAGCTAGATATTATCAATTTCAAAATAAAATAAAAGACCTAATTTTAAAATTTTATATCAATAATTTGATAATTAGACATCAACCTTTGTTTCCTGAACATATAGTTATGTTCGCTCGTTGGTTACACAAATGTTTCTCCCAACACCAAAGAACTTTGAAGCTTCAATAACCATGAGTATACCATCCCCCTCCTTGATTGTACGGATAACCTTGTACCGTCGAAATTCCGACATCTCCTTGCATTCCGTTCCTTCTATATTGATCCCACATCACCTGTTCCTCCACAAGGAGTTTCTGCTTCTTCTCCATGTCCGACATCTGCACGTAAGACGGCGGCGCCACCGCCAGCGACACCGCGAATGGATCCACCTGCATTGATCCATTATTGTTCTGATCACCATTCGATGATGGTGGTGCTGGCAATGCTAGCATTGCTGCTCTTCCCGCCGATCCAAATGCCACGCTGCTAGCACTTCCAGTTGCCGCACAACTTTGCATCGCCGCCATTGTCTGTCCCTGTTGGTACATTCCGTCGAGTAACAACTTGTCAAACCCACCGCCGAGTTCCGGTTTTTGATTATTTAAACTACTCGCGGATTGAACTAGGGCGGTTTCCCAATCGGTCTCGTCTTTCAAATCTTCCCATCTCGGTCCCGGCAACAGACCGGCCGGTGCAGGGCCGTCGAACAACGCTAATGCCAGTTTATCGGCATGGTCTTCACACGAAATTGTGTCCTCCCCTAAGTTCAACAAGTCAGCCTCTTGTTGCACAACGATGGCTTTCAAGTTATCATCTTCGTCTTTCTTCTTCTCCGGTTCTTCTTCGGAGAGATTTTCCGGGGCCGGTAATGCTTTACCGGCGTTAATATCTTCTTCGGGTTCGGGTTCTTTGATTTCCTCGGGTTCTTTGATTTCCTCTTTGCTTATGTTTCCTAGTTCCAACGCCGATTTGTCCCGGATCAACTCGTCGAGGAGGTCGAGTTTCTTCTGGGTGATCCTCTCGATATCAGGGAACTCCGACGAGCGACCGATGCTGACGGTCCGACACCACGAGTAGAAAGCATCGAGCTCGTCGAATTGCTTGCTTTGACGGCAGAAAAGATCGTAGATTTTCATGGTGTCCAACATGTCGACCTCCATGAAACGGTCGATTAAAGCTGCCATTGTTTCGGTCATGTCGTAATATATCTGGAAACTCTCTTTCACCATCGGATAAAGCGCCACCGTGACCACCCGGTTGCATTTGGCTTCTCCGGTCGGTCGAGAAGCTAAGAAACGTTCAAGAAGCTGCTGCAATTGCTGCATTCTTTGAAATAATTGCTCGGTTCTCATGTCAAGGACTGCTGTAGGTTTAACGACGAGTGCCTTATCGTTGTTTTCTTCCCCGAATTCTTCATCGTATCTATACATATTCCGTTTCGCATTCTTCGCTTGCATCTTGAATTCGAGGCTTTCGTCCAGGTACAACGCGTAAGTCCGAACGAACGCAGAGAAATCCCACGAGTTTGATCGCGAGTTGTCGCGGAAGTCGGACATGTTAAGTATCCGAGTTCCGCGCCTCGTGGAGAAGAAGATCTCTTGCTCGTACGCTGGATCGCCCTCGGTTAGAAGACGGTGGATCAACATGAGAGTCTTCAATGCCACGGTCCAGTTCTTGGTCTTGTTGAGACGTCTCGATAGGGTGTTAACGCATGCGCTAACGTAGGCTCGAGAGCACGATGTCAACGTAATTATTTCCCGGACATGCCGCTCGTCGGCGGGGTATTCTTCGTGTCTCGTCGCTTTGACGACGGCGACGTCGAGGTCGGAAAGCGACGTGCTGCCGCCGACTTTAGCCAGACTAATGCTAGTCTGGTCTTTAACAAGACCGATGGCTCTTTTTAACTTGCTCGGCATGGATTAAGGTTTAAAATATCAAGTAAAACGCCAAAAAGAAAACAATAAGAAGAAGAAAATTAAAGAAAGTGAAGGGAAATTCGAGAAAATTTTCTACTCTTTCCCTTCGTTAAACTTTCTTAAACTTCCCTCTTCAACTATGTTTTTCCTTTGGTATTTTCTTTTTCGTTTTACGTTGAAACCAAACAGAAGTTTGATCTTTGAAACAACCTCTCATGCATTTCCATTGCCATTTGTTGCCCTGTTTTTTTGCATGAACAGAGAAAAGTAGAAAACTTTTAACGGCATACATTCTGCCAAATGGCAGATTCTTGTTGGCTGCTGCTAAAGAAAACATGAATTCTGTTTAAGAATTAAGATAGAAAATTTGGGTTTGATTAGTCTGTGTCGTGTTAAAGGAAATTCTTGTCTTCTGGTCTGGTTTGTTTTCAAACCATCATGACATTTTAAAGCTATATTATATACAAATAAATTATAAAATAAAAATAAAAAATCTAAAGAAAAATGAATATAATCTAAAATGCTTAATACACTTCCCCATAAATTTTACTCATTTTTCTAATTTATCCCCTAAATTACGTTTTGCCAATTTTTATCTTATAAAGTGTTCGCCGTTATTCATTTTATCCCAAAAAACTAACATCGTTAAAAAAAAATCTATGTTGACCAATCAAACGTGCCACATCATTTTTTTTTATTTATTTTTAAATTTTAAAATAAAATAAAAATATTAAAATACCAATAAACTCTCATCTTCATCATCATTTTTCCTCTTCTTCCCCGACCCCCCATTTCCCCTACTTCTTCACAGTTTCCTCCATCTCCATCAATCTCCTAGCCACTCCAATTCTTTTCTCAAATTGTTCGACAAATTCATCCATCCAAAACAACAATTTTAAAACTTATGTCAAAATCGATGGCCTACTCTTTTTACCCCTGCTAACGGTGGCACCGCTATTAGTGGAATCAAGCGACGATTCTTCATCTTCAATAACACGTTTTAGTTGTTGCCTTGTGATCGTCGGCTCTCTTTATCGACCTCTGATTCTCGCCTCGCTCTCTTTAGGCCAATGGCATGCAATAATTTTATGTTGAATTTAATGGACCAAAATATAGTAAAAAGATCACTCCTTTAAGCCCTCTTCCTCTTGTTCTTTAATTTTTCATCTATTTTCATATTCTCTCTTTACTTTATTCTCAAAATTTTGATTATGGGTTCCTTAATTTATCTGAAAAGTCATGTTCTTTTTCTCATTAATCTGATTATTTTTTATGCGGGTTTCCTTTTTGATGACTTTGAAATTTGAAGATTAGTTTTTATGTATATATTTGTGTTTTATGGCACTTTTGTATTTTCTTTTGGGTATTTTGTTTTTGGGTATTTTGTTTCTGTGTATTTTTAGACTAGGTTAAGAAAGAGGATGAATACCATGGGGGAAGAAGATGAAGGCATTTTGGGTCTTTTGAAAAATATAATTAAATTAATAAATATTTTAATATATTTATTTTATTTTAAAATTTAAAAATAAATAAGGAAAATGATGCGACGCGTTTTAATTGGTCAATATAGATTTTTTAACGGTAGGGGGCAATATGAGTAACGGAAAAAACGTTAGGGGATAAAAATGGACAAAACGTAATTTAAGGGACAAATTAAAAAATAGATAAAATTTAGGGGAGAAAGTATATTATGCCAATTTAAAACTATAAAAATATGCAGTACAACATATGAGTTTGTTTATTTGTCGCTACATTAATTATAGGGTAAACTACACTACATACCACTCAATTATGGCCCCTAACTCGATAATGCCATCGAACTTTAAAAAAGTTTTAAAACTATCATTGAACTTTAACACGTGACTCGAAAATATTACTTCGCTGTTAACTCTTAACGTCTCTGTTAAGTCAAAACGACGTCGTTTTGGTGCGACTGTTTTGAAGTCTAAGTTAGTCCAAAACGACGTCGTTTTGCTGGAGAAAAAATATTAAAAACATGCACTTAAAAGATTTTGAACCCTAAACCTTCAAATTCAAGGGCTAAATATTAACCACTGAACTAACATAACATTATACAGTAATGTTTTACCACAAATATTATATATCTTAAACTATCTAAGATTAATTCGAATTATTTTATAAAATAAATAATATTAATATATAAATATATATTATTTGCATATATATATATCAATATATATAAATAAAAATATATTATTTTTATATTTTTATATATTATTAAAAGTATAGATATATTATTTTTAAGAACCCAAAATATTCATAAAAATAATATATTTATATTATTAAAAATATAAAAAAATTAAACCCTAATTTTTTAATCCATGAACCACAACCCTCAAACTTAAACCATAAATCTTTGAGTTTAGGGTTTAAGATTTTATATATTAATTTTATGAATATTTTTTGCTTTTTTAAAATAATATATTTATATAAAAAAATATAAAAATAAAATATTTTTATTTAAATTATATAAACTTATCTATTCAGCTCAAACAATTATTTTATAAAAAATAATACTATAAATAATTTTAATATATAAATAATATAAAATATATTATTTACGCGTATATTAATAAAACATATTATTTTATATATTATTTTTAAAAAGTTCAAAAATATTTTTAAAAATAATATATTTATATTGTAAATAATATATAAAATCTATAAATCCCAAACCTCAAAACATAATGTTCAGAATTTGAGGTTTGGCTTTGTAGTTTAAGGTTTAGAATTTATGGTTTAGAGTTTTTATATATTATTTATAATATAAATATATTGTTTTTATAAATATTTTAAGGTTTTTGAAAATAATATATATTAAACTATAAATATTATATAAAAAATAAAAACAATACACTTTTATTTATATATATTGTTATATATACAAATATTATATTTTATATTATTTGTATATTAATATTATTTATAGTATTATTTATTTCATAAAATAATTTGAATTATTCTCAAGTAATTTGAGATATATAATATTTGTGGGAAAGCATTACATGATGTTATATTGATTTAGTGGTTATACTTTAGCTTTTTTTCCAAAGGTCATGGGTTCAAAACCCCACTAGTGCATGGTTTTAATATACCCACAGGATAAATAATTGTTTGATTGAAATCAAATTGAATGTTTAGTGACTTGGTAAACAAAATTGTTTATTTAACTGTCAAAAATAGAATCAACTATATAATTTAGTGACCCACAGGATAATATAGCCAAAAACTTCAGTGACTAAAAAAATAAGAGAAAACTACACCAGTGACCACCGAAGATATTGGGAATACTTATTTGAACCACCGAACTATAAAAAACGTCAATCACACCACCAAACTTATTAAATCAACCTATTTTGACCACCGCCGTTAAAAAATTAACGGATGGGTGACGGAAGTGCCACGTGGCAGTTAACAGGACATTTTTAAAATTATATGTTTAGTCCCTGTTATTTACTTATTAAATCAATTTGATCCTAATTTTATTTTAATTAAATAAAAATTAATCAACCAATCAAATTATGACACGTGTCATCACCCAATTGGATCAATTTAATTTATTTTGTTTAATATTTAATATATTTTTTCCTCCAATCAGGTGGTGACACGTGTCACCACCTGGTTAAAGGAAATTTAAAGAAGAAAATGAAGATGGCGTTATAATGGTTCGAACTTGGGACCAAGGGGATAAAACCCCAAAACTTTAACCATTGAACGAAACTGCTCTTAGTGTTATTGTGGATAAAGCAGATAATGTAAAAGTTTTGAATACGATGCATTAATATTTACAGAGCACTGTGATTGTCTAACGCAGATTGCGTTCAAACAAACCAGGTATCTGCAGGTTTTGATATAAACCAGCAGACGTCATCCTTTGCTGTAAACCGGGTGAACCGGCTTTGGGAGAAGAAGATCGGAACAACACCAGCTTTTAAAACCAACATGTTTTCATGGTTTTAGCCTTTTAGGATGATATCAGAATTTCCCCATTAGAGATCATCATGTTACATGTATGTAGTGGAGACTGGAGGGCAAAGGAAGTGCCATTGTATGCGTTCTGTTAGCTCTTTTCTTCTTGGATACATCATACGGGGAAGTTTTGGTATTTGAATCCCAATATTTGATTGTTGTATACAACTTGTTCTTTACATGTGAATTTGATGGTTTCGTTCGCAATGGCTGGTGGGGGTGGTTCTCAGCCTGGGAAACCTTTCCACACAATATGCGTGGGATTTCGTTGGTTTATCAGTTGTAGATATCAATACAAGTGATATCGTGGAGCATGACTGTTGTTATAGTTTACATATTGACATTGAAAAAGATGTCGATTTCATTTAAATATCTATGTAGAATTTTGAACATTTCTGATTCATTTCGGTTCTAACAGTAACAGGTACAGAGCCATGAACTACTTCTTGGATGAGGAAATAAACAAAGCTGGCGTTGGTTGCTGTTTGTCTTGCATCAGCTGTTCATTCATCTAATGTAGCTGATAATAAAGCAACGCTTAGCAGTTTTAGGAAATGAAAATGAAAATGAAAATGCAGCTTTAGGAAATTATGTGGATAATAACTCAAATTATTTAATTGAGTAATCCGTATGCCATGCTCATCATCGTTGCTGTTGTCTCTTATGTTCCTTCCAGCCAATATGTTTGAAAATTGAAACTCATAAATACTCAGTACTCAAAACTATAAGATATGTATATAAAAGGTGCAAACTATAGCTAAGAGCAGTTTAGTTCAATGGTTAAAGCTTTGGGGTTTTATCCCCTTGTCCCAAGTTCAAACCACCATAATGCCATTTTTATTTTCTTCTTTAAATTTCCTTTAACCAAGTGGTGACACGTGTCACCACCTGATTGGAGGAAAAAATATATTAAATATTAAAAAAATAAATTAAATTAATCCAATTGGGTGATGACACATGTCATAATTTGATTGGTTGATTAATTTTTATTTAATTAAAATAAAATTAGGATCAAATTGATTTAATAAGTAAATAACAGGGACTAAACATATAATTTTAAAAATGTCCTGTTAACTGCCACGTGGCACTTCCGTCACCCCTCCGTTAATTTTTTAACGGCGGTGGTCAAAATAGGTTGATTTAATAAATTTAGTGGTGTGATTGATGTTTTTTATAGTTCGGTAGTTCAAATAGGTATCCCCAATATCTTCGGTGGTCACTGGTGTAGTTTTCCCAAAAAATAATTTACTCTTGATGGTTTAGTTGAAATGAGTTTATACCCACAGTTTATATACCCAAAGCAATTTGGTTAGTAGTTAATGATTGGTGGTTTAATTGAAAATAATTTAAATTCAATGACCTAATTGACATTTTTTATACAATAGTCAAAATAGAAACAATCTCATAATTCAGCGACTAATAAAATAATTTACTCTTAATTATAAAACATAAGAAATATTTTAAAATATTATTTTAATGATGGGAAACGTTTTTGGACGATTCCGCCTCTAATTAAACGGAAATCTTCATTTTAAAGAATAAATGGAGAAAAATAGACGAAACGAAAATGAAAGTCGGCTTCGTTAAACTCTATAGTCTATAGGTGCTAGTAAGCCAAGCCGCTGCGAGACCCGACTTTATCGGGTTCCGGATCACCTAATCCCCAAATACAGCTATTCCCTCCGATTCCTTCTCAAGTCAAACCACCGCCATCTCCGCCATGGAGTTCCACCGTAACCCTTCCACAAACTCCCCCTCTTCCTCCTCCTCCTCCTCCACAGCCCACCACCAACCTCCTCCCTCCACCGCCGCCACTGATAACGATCCAATGCACTCTTGGTGGGAATCCGTCTCCAAACAACGTTCAACCATCCTTTCCCTCGCCGCTCTCCTCCCTTCCGGTGGAGCCACCGTTTCTTCCTTGGCCGATTCCGATCGTCCAGCCGTTTCTCTCCTCTCGTCTCCCTCCGCTTGCTCTCTGATTTCCTCCGCCTTATCTTCTCCCACCTCCGGCTCTGGCTCCGACCTTCTCTGCCAATGGCTCTATGAAACATTCCAATCCTCCGATCCTCATCTCCGCCTTCTCGTTCTCTCTTTTCTACCTCTTCTCTCAGGCATCTACCTTTCCCGTATCCACTCATCAGATTCTTCTTCTCTGACATCGCTCGCCGGATTCGAAGCTGTTCTACTCGCCATTTACTCTTCCGAAGCCAAGTCCCGTGCCGGAAAACCGCTTCTCGTCCAGATTCCCGACCTGTCTCAACCGTCTCTTTACCACTCTCCTCGTAACAAACCCGTTGACGACAGATCTAAAAATTCGGTCGGCGTTTTATCACCTCCACTCGAGCCACATTTAGCCGTTAAGTCAACTAAGCGAGCTATCATCGTTGGAACGGCGCTCGATTGCTATTACAAGCAAGTTTCTCAAATGCCGGCTTGGTCTAAATTGGATTTCTGCAAATTCGCCGCCGCTTGGGCGGGGCAAGATTGCCCTTGCAGAACAAAATTCGACCGGGATGACAATGATCACCGTGAAAATGGTAACCTAAACGGTAACGGTTCCGATCACATTTCTAGAGAGGATTCAGGGTTTAGCAATGGAGCGAGAAGCCGCGACCGTGACGAAGAGGACTATGAGGATGATGTAATCAAGGAAGTAGTGGTGGTGGAGATGAACAATTTGGGGATTAATGGAGATGCTGAGAATTTGGAGATAAAGAGTGTGAGGATCCCGTTACCTTGGGAACTTTTGAGGCCGGTGGTGACAATTTTAGGGCATTGTTTGTTCGGTCCTTCGAATTCACAAGACGTAAAGGACGCCGCATCCATCGCCATTAGGTGTTTATACGCCAGGGCGTCTCATGATCTGGCGCCACAAGCTATCTTGGCATTGCAGAGTCTGATAAGGCTTGATAAGAGTGCAAGAGCGGCTGCAACGACGGCAACCGATGCGACTTCCAATGCTAACACACCTCGCAAGGCTAAGAAGCCGGAAATCCTATTGGTTTCCAAGTGATTTCATGGTTTTGCTTGTGCAGGTAATGGATGTGTGCATAGTTAAGCTCTGGTATCATTGTGTAGGATAATTTACAATATGTGGAGAATCAATTTTACCACTATTAGTAACTGGTTTAGTATCATTTGATTGTGTTTAGTGATTTTTATCATTTGTAAGGTCTCGAATTCGATGCTTGTGGATTTCTGATTGCTTAAGATGTGTGGGTTTGTTTTGAATCAGTTTGGATTGAGAATTCAAGGGTTTTCTTTTATTGGAACATTGTCTTGCAATCTTTTCTAGCTATACTATATGATTGATGCTTCGAGCACTGCATACGCCATAGGATACTACTTGTTAAGAGACTCTGTGCCTGTTGAATTAGCAGTTCTGACTTCTGAGTAGTCTGCCATTGTTATGCTTACTGCTTAGTCTTGCCGAGTTCTTTATATTTGCATTGTCGACATACCTAGAGAGTTAATACTCTTGCGGTTCAGCATTAACATTATGTGCCTTGGGGCAACTTTTCAAACATTTGTTACTTGGTCTGCTTGTAATCATGTTACAATATAGAGATGTAGAGCATGGTATCTGTTATGGATCATTTGATGAACAAGAAAAATCGAGATTTCCGCATGGCTCTTATGAGCAGATGACTGAGGGACGACCTCGTTTTTCTTTTTGTGTGATTCACTATCGAATCATTAATACTATTGCGGTTCAGGTTCAGCATTTACATTGTGTGCTTTGGGGCAACTTCTCAAACATTTGTTACTTGGTTTGCTTGTAATCATGTTACATTACAGGGATCTAAAGCATTGTATCTGTTATGGATCATTTGATGAAGTAGAAGAATTGAGATTTCTTCACGAGCACATGACTGAGGGACAAGCTCGATTTTCTTCTTGTGTGTGGTTCACTATCGAATCATTACGAGTTAGTGACTTGGATTCCTATTATTCAGCAGATCATGGATCAGATGAAACAGGGAAACTTTCATATTTATTTTGTTCGCCTTCTCCTATAGCACTATATGTTTTATAAACATGTTGTGGACCGATTGATTAAAGTCAATAGGCCTTTTTGCATCTTTGGATCCATCATGTCTACTTGGACTTTTGCATGTTTGTCTTTCTCTGTTTGTGGTTTTGATGCTCAATATGATTGACTTTTCATATTAACTGGTTTATCACAAATCTAATTATGTGAGGTTAGAACTTTTAATGTGATTATTAAATCTTACAAAAAATCTAAAAATAACTCGAGGTCAACGACCATTATATCCTTGTTAATGTGTGTGTGTGTGTGTATATATATATATATCCAAACATTTTGTATTAAGAAATCGGGTAATCAAATGAGCTCAATTAACTGCAATCATTTGTTCTATAAAGATTTAGGTAAAATGCCTAAATTATCATAAACTTTAAATGTTGACCTATTTTGGTCACTCCACCGTTAAATCTCTTACTTTGTTATGACTTACTCTGTTATGATGTAAAAATAAAAAATAATAAACCCCCCAGAACAGTATCCTTCTTTACCGTCTTCCCATCTCTTCAACCACAAAACCCCCTTTCTTCACCATCTTTGTGTCAAATGATTTAAAAGGGAGTTCGTCTACTAAAGGGGATAATTTTGCTGCACAAAGTACAAACCCCCTAAAATACCTATGTTTCACGCCAATATTCAACACATTAGTATCCAACAATCACCCTGAGTTTAAAAAACATAAAATATAAACATTACAACAAATGATCGAAAATGCTTTGCTTAATTTATTTTTAGGACCTCATCTAAAATAGGGGAAAGTTTTACCTTTCTATTTTGATTCCGACGATCAGAACATCGGATGATGAATCTCAACGGTCATTCAAGGCGTCTTGGTGAGGAGATCAATAAATTTCGATTTTAGGCTGATCCGACGGTGGACGACGACGACGAATTGCACTCATAAGATGAAAAGGTTTGGACTCGTTTGGGTCATTTGAGGATAATTTTCAAAAAAAGTGAACCAATAAAAGAAAAGAGGAGAAGAAGAGGAGTAGGCAGGTGATTTTGGTTCGTCGAAAAATTCATCGGAACTACTTTAGTATTTTACACTAAGCTTTTAAATTTGGGAGTTCAACACCAATGACCGGACTACAATAACCAACAAAATCAAATCACCTGAATTGAAACCAGTTAAACCGAATGGATTTATTCGATTTATTTAGTTTAAACCGAAAAATTCTCTTCTCTTATAAATAAGATACATAAAGTGACCGCTTTTAAAATTTAAGACCTTCGATATGAATTAATGTCTCATCTCTGTCATGCACTTCGCATCCGCTTTGCAGTTTTGTTATATAAAGATGGACTGAGGGGTATTGGAGGAGGAAGTCATACTCTCTAAAAAAAAATTTATATAGTTTAAATATTTTTTTTTGTATTTTTATTGACATTCTAATTTCGTACCTTATATAACTTTTAAATTTTACATCCTACACATTTTTAATTTAACATTTTAATAGTCCGTATCATTTGCATAAAATTTATGTCCGTCCTGATTATCTAACTCAAACTATGCAGATATTTTTGTGACAGAACCGGGAAACAAATCATAGACGTGTTGAGGTCCAAAATCAGGACGGAAGCATTTGCTCCTTGGGAGGTGTTCTCACCCCCACTCAACAAAATTTTTGTTTTTAACCTTTGTTATTTGTAATTTTTTAAAAAAGATGGATTAGTTTTGAATTTGGCCTCGACCTTTTAATATTTATATTTTGTCCCTTAATCTCCAACTCTGCCACAGTTACTGTCTAAAACCCCTCAACAGATTCATATCTATGAGTTAAAATCCATGAAAACAAAGTAATTTAGTTCCATCAAACGCCAGGTAATAGACTTGGAAACACAAATAAAATACTTGAAGAAAGTGGAGAAATCAGTGAGAAAAGAACGTGGAGTTGCAGATTGTCCAAATCTGTTTATTTGATAGGCATAGGAGGCAACGATTACTTGACCAAACCCTCAAGTGTCCCAGACAAAGAGTTTGTTTCCATGGTGATCGGCAAC
The DNA here is from genome assembly GCA_958450335.1 of Hibiscus tridactylites. NCBI lineage: Eukaryota > Viridiplantae > Streptophyta > Magnoliopsida > Malvales > Malvaceae > Hibiscus > Hibiscus tridactylites. The sequence continues at coordinate 100,660,270 of OY288265.1, forward strand.
CTAACTGTTGCTCTCAAAGTAAGTTTCATACACCCCAAAAAAACCCAGAAATCCTCACCATTTTCATTTAATTTTCTTGGCTCAAACTGCTTAGAAAATCTATGGGTTTTTTTTTGTTTTGATTCAGGAAATATACATGTAACACCAAAAAAAAATGAAAATAAAAAATGAGAGAATATTAGTAAAAGTGCAATCAGTGGGATTTGAACCCATGACCCCTAAAGTGAAGTTTGTGTGACTTAGCCATGTGAGCTAAGATAATTTTTTATTATGGTCTACCTCAGTTCTATTTTATTTTCATTGTTTAGATTATACCAAAATTAAATAAAGGTTTGAACCCTTGAGCTACCCATCTATCCCTTCTTCATCGAGAGAGAGAGAGAGATCCAGAATCTCTATAGTCTCTCCACCTTCCCCAGCCCCGATCTTGCCCACCGTCAATCGGTGGTGTGCACGACCACCATCGGCGTGCTCGCTGCCGTGCCGAGAGCCTAACGCCACCAGCCACTCGCGGCCGTTCACCGTGGTTATCCGGTTAGAGATTCGTCGGAAACCTATGCCCCGCCATCCATGTTTCATCGTTTTAGCCGTCGTCCGACGTCCGTGTTGCTCACGGCCACCGCCACCGGGGTCCCCGTCTGCCCGTGTCAAAAACCCAACGCCCCACTCGCCGGTGCGTCGCGCCGTTCACCGTTGAGAGCAAGTTGAAGCTTCGTCGAGACCCCCCTTGAAGCCGCCTCTATTTTCCTCCGTTCTGGCTGCCTCCGTCATCGGCAAGGTGCGTCGACCGTGCAGGCGTGTTCAGCATACGGAGGAGAGCAAAATCGTACCTACCAATCGTCCGTCCGACTCCGACAAGGCCCTCGTTGAAGATTCGAGTTTTTCGGCGAAGGTTTGGCATTTTAGGTAATTTCCGGCCTGATTTTGGTCCATTTCGGTAGGTCTTTATGTTGGGTCGTGATATTTGTCTGAAAAATCATGTTTTCCGACAGTCTGGTGACCAGTGGAGCCTCCAATGACCATTCCGACGACCGGCCGACGAAACCCTGTTGAAAGGTAAAGGTTGAACCGGCCCAACTGTTAAGCCCAAGCCCTTCTCGGCCCAAATCGAACCAACCCGGTCCAAATCGGTCTGAACCCGGTCCAAATGGATCAAACCCATATTCGACCCGACCCGTATTCGAGCCCAACCCATCTACCGAGTCAACTAAGCCCGAGTCAGCTCAATGAGTCAGCCGAGTCAGCTTAGTGAGTCAACCGAGTCAACTCTGTTGACCTCTGCCTGTTGACTACTGACGTTAGCGTTGACCTGCTGACGTCAGCATTGACTCTGACACCGTTGACAGTTGACCCGCTAACGTCAGCATTGACCTGCTGACGTCAGCGTTGACTTTGACCGTTGACCAAAAATTCAATTTTTCCGAAAACTCCTATTTTATGTTTTTCGACGTCCTGAGTCCGTTTTTGAAGCTCGTTTTGCAAAATTCTGATCCGAAAGCCTCCGAATCTGACCTTGAGCCCGAACTTGTTTATGTACTTAATTAATGGTTAAGAGCTTGCGAGTAAGGTCTGATCTTGGAATTTGTGTAATTGAAGGTATTCTCGGTTCCTTGGATGCACGATGCTGAGGAATGTCGAATTCAGGTTTGAGGGTATTCGAATGTCGTATCACGAATCAACTGATGTAGCTCGGAGTTAAGGTAATACATTACTACCCCTTGTATGCTTTATGTACATGTCGATATCCGGTTAACGCATGCATGCTTATGATGAAGTGTTTTGTAAACTCTTCTTAAGCCGAATTAGATACGAGAAATAAGTATGAAAATCATTAAAACCAAAATATTCTAATAAGAATACTAATAGACCAAAAGTATCAAAAGTTAATAGTAATAAATAATACAGTTAATTCCATAACTCGATCAATGATGTCTAAGATTCAGTGCCCATAATATGGAGTAAAGGATATTGGATATGAGAATTTCATAAATGCCCTTGAGGTATAAGTATGACTAAACTACCCCTAATAAAGGAAGTGACCCAAAATCTGCATTCGAATTGATTGAAAAATTATCCTACCTAAGATGTATGTTCTATTGGAAAAGACTTCGGCATCATTATTCATATGTGTGTGATACTAAAGGAAACTTGGATTTCCCCCCCCCCCCCCCCGAGCTCTGTATAACACATGAAGGTGAACTTACTGGAATTATTGTTGTATTCTTGAGTTGATCCTTACGATAGTAATGGATGAATTAATTGGAATGATCGTAATGACCAAAAAGATTGTAGTGCCTTCGAGCACCGAAATTCTTAATTAATCAGAATGATAATTATACCTTTAAGTTCTGAATGAGTAAACCGTCTGTAAGGGCCGAAATGATTAGAACGACTTAATTTCTACCGAGTACGTAAACGATGAAGGTGCTATATAGTAAAATCTGACAAAAATTGTGGATATCCGGAGCTTCAAGATGACTGAAATTACCCCTTAACTTGAAGTAAACTGCCTTTAATAAAATTCTGGAAATGTCAATAAAGTTAAAAATGACTAAAATGCCCTCAAGGGTTGAAGCATGACTCATGTATGTCAATCACTCCTGATATTAATATAAGGTTGGAAGTTTTACGTGCATAACATAGGTTTGACTACTCCGTGACGAGTCCTGTGGTAAAATATGAAAACAACCGTTCAGATATACAATACAACTGGATACATTAGTAGGGTTGGTTAGTACTGCAAGGTTGAGATACGTTAGATTGAATGGTTTTGGAGCCTCAAAAAATGTCTAGAAACCTTAAATATTGTAAATCGTCATTTTATCGTTTAGGGGCTAAATTACAAAATTACCCATGTTAGTTAATTGATCAAAATGCCCTCATTGGCCAAAGTAATTAAAATAGCCTTGAATGTATTCGGTATCGTAAAAGCTCTTGACATAGAAATCTCTGAATGTCTAGTTGAAAACCTGATGAGCAAATAGAATTTCCTGAGCAACTGTTCATGCCCCGTTAGTATAAATTACCAACACGCCTATGTATGATAAAATGACCATAATGCCCTTGTATGCTTAAATGACTAAAATACTCATAATATATCTGAACTTTCTAAGATCTTGATGTACCAATTCTTGAATGCATGACATGAATCGTTTTACGAACCCTTTCTATTAGGGACCTCGTTCTTGAAATTCATCTAGATTGTCAAAAGTTCAATGTGCCCCTTTCTGTAGGTACCGGGTATCTTTAAGAATTAAATTGTTCTATCTAGTGTGTTCCATGTGTGCTATATTCTATTGAATGGATTGCATAATGAATTTAATCATAAACAATATTATGCTTGATTAATATTTTAATTGTTATTGAAAGTGGATCACTATGTTAGAAAATGAGATGAAATGATGAACCGAATATATGATTACATTTTCTGCCTACTTGATGTATGTCTGCTCAATATGCATATTTGTTATGTGATTGCTTGATCTATGATGGTATTGCCTGACTGTCTGATGAACTTGATAGTATGATCTGTTAGCTTGACCTATGATGGTACAATCTGCTTGCATGATGAATGATGAAAATGTTTTTTCTGCTCAATAGTATGCCCATTTATCTGTCAAAATCATGAATCTTCTGTTTCTGATACTCTGAATAGAATACGTCTGTCACATGTATTCTGTTACTCATGTCTGAATATCGATTGTCATTCGGGGTATACTGTTGGGTTATGTTATGAAATCTTTGTTGGTACAGCCCTGATCAAGCTGGTAAATCCTTATGGACTCAAGGTCTCCCCTTGAGTGGGTACCAATGCTTTAGCACGGGTAAATCCTTATGGACCTAAGGCAGCCCCTTAGGTGGCACCTATGCCCATCGGGCCTAGGGTAAGTCCTTATGGACCTAAGGCAGCCCCTTAGGTGGCACCTATGCCCATCGGGCCTAGGGTAAGTCCTTATGGATGCAGTTCTGGGGGACTGCATATTGGTGTAAGGTTGGAGGGTAGTTACTAGTAAACCATTGTATGTACTTGAACATTTGCATTGAAATGTTATGTGTTCTCATGATATGATTGGTATGCATTTATGCTTATTTGATATGCACCATTTGGGACACACTAGACTTTAAACTCATTGTTTTCATCTTCGTAAACTATCAACTTGTATAATTCTCGTTTGTTACTCGATGATTGAATAAAGAACAAGTACCGTTAATCTCAAGTATAACGTTACCCTGAAATAACAGAAAGGAAAAGATGACGGTCACTGCTTGGAACATCATGAAAATGTTATGCCTACCATATATCTGCATGAGCTTATAGCATCTTTTGATAGTTCTGTATTACTGAGCTTTTCCAAGCTCACGTTATATTTACTATCGCAGGTTAAAAGAATATAGCATGCCATAATGTTTGACATCAGTGTTCGGAGTTCCCTCGGCGTTGTCTCTGGAGTACGGTACTGTATAGTTAGTGGTAGGGGTGGGAGAAATTACCTGACCCGATTGACCCGGCCCAAATACCCGATGACCCGAATTAAATTAGACGGGTAATACCCTAAGAATATTTTTTTTCGGGTCGGGTACCCGGCCCGGTTTTTATCCCGGGTAATCGGGTCGGGACTGGGCCGAAAAAATGGTCCCAGTCGGGTACCCGGTGACCCGATTATATATATATATTTTTTATTTATTTTAATTATAATTATAATATATATTTTATTTTATTATTTTTAATTAAAAAAATTAAAATTAAAACTATCAAAAAACAAAAACATCACGACACAGGAGTCTGCCCTTAGTCCCACATTTTGAATTTTCCCCCAAATCTCCTCAAATCCCTAATCCAAATCCCCCCACTCCCCGGCGGTCCTCCACCACGGCTCCACCTTGTCGTCGACTCGTCGCCGCCGGCTTCAGCACTCAGCAGTCAGCATCAGCAAGTCAGCAGCACTGCAGCAGTCCACCCTCGTTCGCCACTGGTTTGCAGTCGAGCAGAAGCCTGTCGCCGCCCGCCGGTCCGTCGTTCGCCCACCGCCACCGGTCAGTCGTTCGCCCACCGCCACCGGTCAGTCTTGTTTTATGCTGAGTTGCTTAATGAATGCTGAGTTCAATGTTACTGTAATTTGTTTGTATGCTTATTTTAATCAAGCAAATGAGGCAGATGACTGCAAATGTGAGCATTACATCATCCATTAGGATTAAAGCCAAATTTAGTTGATGAAAAAAGAAAATTTAATATTAATTTAGTTGATGAAAAAGGAAAATTTAGTTGGTTCCAACTTCCATTAAACCACGTTTAATGGAATAATTATTTTTAGTGTAACTCAAGGTGTCTCCAAGTGAAGGGTTTTTTTTTTGTTATTTTACTTTGGAGGAGTTTTCAAGTCGAGTATAACTCCACTTGGAAACTCTTGTTGGTAAGATTTGGTATAATTTTCCAATAAAGAATTGTCAGTTTCATATAAGCTCTGATCATCTAAATGTATTACTTTTCAAGCTTGTAAGATTAACATACATCATGATCATCTCTCATTATCATCAAGTTCACTTTTTTTCTTATTTTAATTTACTTGCAAAGAGACAGAAGCATGGAACTAATTTCAATCATGCTATGCAATTGCATGCATCACACTTTTAATCAAGGAGGGAAAAAAGAGAACATCTAGACCTAGTCTTCTGATTCTATCATAGCACTGCTTGTAGAGAAAACCATAGGCAAAAAGAAAAGCATCCTTGACAATAGACCTTGTTTACTCAACTGAAATTCCATATATATTGGAAGAGGTTTAAACAGAAACTAAGTCAGAAAACCAAATTACACATACAATAGTTCCATCATTTCTATGACCAAGCATATGACTATTGACTAGAGTGTATGTGGATATTGCAGGGCTTGCTGTCGAACTCTTTTTCGGTACTCATTTAAGTTCTGTATCGGCCAACATAATACTTCCTTCTTACACAGAAATTAGGAGCTACTGATCATTATTTTAATATTAATTTAATGCAATTTCATGATCATTTCACCAATGTAGTACAAATTATATTCTTGCTCTCTTGTCCATCCTTGAACATTTTGATTAAATGAATGCTTAGTTATTGTAATTTTCACAAAAGAAACTGTATAAGCTGAATTGAACCGTGTGATCTTGTGCATATTCTAGATTTTCCCTTGTACTAGATTTTCCATGGTTGACACTTGACAGCTTCATTTGGATATGGTTGCCTCATGTTTATTTGTTTTCTTGAATTTATATTATTTTGTGAACCGTGTGATCTTGTGCATATTCTAGATTTTCCCTTGTACTAGATTTTCCATGGTTGACACTTGACAGCTTCATTTGGATATGGTTGCCTCATGTTTATTTGTTTTCTTGAATTTATATTGTTTTGTGAACTGCAATTAAGAAGCTTTACAAATTGAGGTTAATTGAGGTTAATTGAGGTAGAATTTATATTGTTTTGTGAACTAGAAAGTTAAGAGAACACAAATGTTGAATTTTATCTTCTCCTTTTCAGATATGTCGATGACTGGAGAAAATGTTGATGTGACTCTATCTTCCTCAACTGAGTCACCTAAAGAACATGAAAAGAATGAGGAGACTCCAACAAGTAGAATTGAAACCAAGAAAAGGAAGGGAAAGAAGCATGTTGAAGCTTCACCAACTAAATGAGGTAAAAGGAAAAAAAACTTATGTTGCTTGGGATCATTTTAAAGCAATTGATGGTGATAAAGACCGAGCTGAATGCATTTACTGCGCTGCAAAGATATCTTGTTCAACTGCCAATGGAACCAATGCCATGAAGCGTCACACGAATCGATGCAAGAAAGCTCCTTTCAACTTGGACAAAACACAAACAATCCTTGATTTTGAGTCCAAGACAAAGTGCAACACAGATGGAACAATAGAAACAATTAGTGTTCCTAAACTTTGGCGTTTTGATCAAGAGCAGATTAGACAAGCACTCGCTAAAATGGTGATTATGGATGAGTTGCCATTTAGTTTTGTTGAACGTGAAGGCTTTCGCATGTTTTGCAAAGTTGCTATTCCTGACTTTGTTCCTCCTTCACGTGGTACTATTACAAAAGACTGCTATGCTCTTTTTATTGAAAAGAGGAGAACGTTGAAGAACTTCTTCAGTAATTTATCCTCTAGGGTATGTCTTACGACAGACACATGGACATCTGCTCAGAACTTGTCGTATATGTGCCTTACTGCCCACTTTATAGATGATGCTTGGAAGTTGCATAAGAAGATTATCAACTTTTGCCCAATTGTCGGTCATTTTGGAGAGCTTATTGGTAGGGCAGTTGAAAAGTGCTTGCAAGAGTGGGATCTTAAAAAGATCTTAACAGTGACAGTTGATAATGTTAGTTCTAATGATCTAGCAATCAAGTATTTGAAGCAGATTCTGAACTTGTGGGATGAAAGTGTGTTGAATGGTGAATTTTTGCATATGAGATGTGCTGCTCATATTCTGAATTTGGTTGTTAAAGATGGGCTGAAAGATGTTGATTCTTCTGTTACGAGGGTTCGTGTTGTTGTGAAGTACGTGAGGTCCTCTCCTGCAAGACTTCAAAAGTTTCAATCTTGTGTCAAAGAGGAGAATATAGATAGCAAAGCTCTTGTTTGCTTGGATGTTGAAACAAGGTGGAATTCCACCTATTCCATGCTCAAAAGTGCTTTAGTGTTTAAGAAAGCATTCAGAAATTTGAAGACTAAGTACCTTCCTTACACAAAGGAGCTTAGGAAGGTTGGTGGTGCTCCTGATGATGAAGATTGGGATAAGGTTTCTTCATTCTTGCCTTTCCTTGAGATATTTTATGATACTACATTGAGCTTCTCTGGATCAAGGTATGTGACTGGTAATACCTTTGTCGAACAAATATATGATATTGGGTATACAATTAATCGTTATGTTGATGACTTGCAATCGAGTGATGGGCTTAGGAGCGTGGCACGCCAAATGAAGTTGAAGTTTGATAAATATTGGGCGAATTTTAATAATTTGAATGTCTTGATGTTCATTGCTTTAGTTCTTGACCCTAGGCATAAGTTAAGATATGTTGAGTGGATCGTTCATCGTTCTTATGATCCTAGCAATTCTTATGTCTTGTGTCAACGGATTAAAGATGTGTTGACATCGTTGTTTGATTTTTATGCTTCTATGCAACCTTCTTCAACACAAAAGACACATTGCTCTGCAAATCCTACTTCTAGTGGTCAAGATGGTGAGGGAGGAATAAGGAAGTTAAAAGGAACAAATTCGAGAAAGGACTATGTGATTGAGATTGAATCTGCTGATACTTTTGAAACAATGACTGAGCTAGACAGATATTTGGGAGATAAATGTGTTCCTGAGAGTGATGATTTTGATATCTTGGTTTGGTGGTCTATGCAAAAAAAATAACTATCCAATTCTTATGAGATTGGCACGTGATGTTCTTGCAATTCCAGTTTCTACCGTTGCTTCGGAGTCCGCTTTTAGCACTGGAGGACATGTTCTTGATTCATTTCGCACGTCTTTGACTCATAGATTGGTGGAAGCTCTTATTTACACTCAAGATTGGATTCGTTCTTCTCATGACCCTATTGTAATAGAGGAAAACTTGCAATTATTGGAGAATATAGAAATAGGTTTGTCTTTGATTTCAAGTTTAGATTTTAAATATTTATGTTTGAACTCTTTTGACATTGTTATTGACTTATTGTATACATAAAATTTGTTATGCAGAGATGGAAGATTTGACATTGGAGCAACCAACAATTGTCATTGATGAGACAACTGAAGTTTCAAAGACCGCACTCGAAGTGTCCTAGACTTTGGTAAGTAATAAATTCTATAGTATATTGTTTGAACTCTTTTGAGTTTTGATAAGAATAAATCATATGTTAGAGACTTAGAGTTAAATTATGCGATGTAGTAGACTTGATATGATGTTTGCAACATGTTGGATTTTGATCTCTTTGAATATATATCATTTTTCTTTTCTGAAAATTCATTCTTTTGTGCTATTTTACAGGATCTTGGAAAGCATTTCGAAGGATCCAAGAAGCTCGTTAGAGACTTATATTTGTGTGTTTGTGTGTTTGAAACTTATGTGTTTGAAACTTGTTAGAGACTTATATTCGAAGGATCTTGTTTAAGATTATGGTAATATGGTATTTGTGTGTTTGAAACTTGTTAGAGACTTATATTTGTGTGTTTGAAACTTGTTAGAGACTTATATTTGTGTGTTTGAAACTTGTTTAAGATTATGGATTTTAATGTTGTTTGTGTTTTTTATTAGAATTATTGACTCTAATGTTATTTGGGTTTGATATTTCGAATATTAAACTTTATGTTGGATTATATAATTTGAATTTTTCTTTTTTTTAGGTATATTTAAATCATTCGAATTAAAAAAAAAAGAAACTGGCGGGTACCCGGTACCCGAGTAGACGGGTACCCGGAAAAGGCGGGCCGGGACACGGGCCTTTATTTGAGGTACCCGGATGAACCGGGTACCCGAAAAATCGGGTACCCGAAACCCGGGTACCCGACAATTCCCACCCCTAGTTAGTGGGCATGTATGTCATGTATGTCATGTATTGTTTTATGACAGTGTCTGTAAATACTTTCTGAAATTTTTGTTATGTGTTTAAATGATTTCCTGAAATTGTATTTTGAACAGAAGTTGATTTTACAGTTTAATAAGTGTTTTGAGAAAGAAAATATTTTTATGTGACTTCTTAGGATCCGTCGTAACGCATAGGCGGATCTAGGGGGTTACAATACAAGAAAGGAAGGAGGAAATTTGGGTTCACTAATAATATGATGCCGTTGGGTTGATTGCCATTTATAAAAGCACAAAGTGCGGGTTCTTGCATGGATGAAATCAATGCATTGGCAAAACTGCACGATTCAGAGCCCCCAAAAACCCTAAATAAGTTGATGAATCAGCTTGATGGGTTCAAGTATGGCTACTACAATTTCTTTGGATCTAAGGTTGAACAACCCTTCAAAATATGGTAATGTTTGCCCTTAAACTTTTTTTTTTCCATTTATTTTCATCATCGAACTTTTATTTATTTATTTTGTCAAATTGAACCAACTCATAAAAAAATAATATATATATATTTAAATAAAGTTAACTAAACCACATGTCTACAAACTATGATCATCATTTTAAATTGATATGTAAACTTTTGAGTGTTTCAATTTCTTTTTCAAACTATAACCCTCATTTCTAAATTGGCTTTCGAGCTTTTGAACATTCTAATTTTATGTTCAAATTATGACTCTCATTCTAAATAGGTCCTCACACTTTTGAACATTCTAATTTCATCTCTAAATTATCAGTACATGTTAATCATATCTTATGATAATTAAACAATTATAAAAGTTATTAATTGTCATGTAAATATTGATGTATATTATGTAATAATATGATATGACATAAACGATAATTTGATGATAAAATTAAAAAATTCAAAAGTTTGTGGCCAATTTAAAATGAGAATCGGAATTTGAGGATAAAATTAATATATCTAAAAGTTTAGAAAACCAATTTAGAATGAGAATTATGGGTTGAGGACATGTGCTGCAATCAACTAATTTTTATATATTTTTATAATTTTAAATAATTTAAATGTATTTATAATACATGGAGAAAAGGTTATAAAACAACTAAATATATTTGTATCCAGATATATAAATGTATCTAACACTCACATTCCAATTCGAAATAACTTTTTTTTAATTAATGATGATGTAAAGGTTTCAAGGAAGCAACGGCGTGTTGTGGCTCAGGCGAGGACAGAGGAGTTTATAGCTGCGGAGGGAAGCGAGGGGTAACGGAGTTCGTTTTATGCGACAATCCCGACGAGTATCTCTTCTTCGACGCCTATCGTTACACGGAGAAGGCTTACCAGCAATTTGCAGGGTTAATGTGGAATGGAACTGCAGATATCGTATGGCCTTACAATCTCAAAAAACTGTTTCAACCAACAATTTCATCAACAAGACAACATAAATAATTCAATGTCCAAAATTTAAGCAACTTTTAGTTCAAAATTGCTTTTATCTTTTACACTCATCTGATCACATGGAAGGGATTTCCATGCCATTTTTGAGAAGACGGAAACTCTTCCTCGGGCTAAAGGCTTGAGTCCGGTTTCCGTGTGTGTGTGCGCGCGCTCGGAGATGATAATTTTAATGGACAGTAGAAAACTATGGTAACAGAGACAAAAAAAAACAACAAAAGACGGCTTCATTCCGGGATAGGAAGAATGTACATCACTTTTTGAGAAGCTTCTGAGAGAGAATCCTCTTCGAATACGGGCTGTTGCGCGATAGTGCTTTACGGGACTCGATTGCTTCAACGAGCGAGTTGTGCAGAGATCCCTAACATAATTGAAAGAAATGAGAAATCAGATACATTTGCTGATATTGATAGGGGTGTTACAGAAACATGCAATAAAAAGAGGATTTTGAATCAAACAATTTGTTGATTCGAAAACGATGTCTTCTAAGTTTGGCTTCAAGTAAGAGCATAAATTTTCGACCAAATCCCCGTCACCGTAATCATTTTATCCCCCACTGCTGTCAAATATATATACAAGTATTCTCTACCACAACACAAGTGTGGTTGTTTTTGTAACCGATGATTCCAGGACCAATGCATATAAATGTTATGATGAAACATAGATGCTTTGAGCCATAGACACAAAGATGGGAGTTGATTGAGGGATTGGGGATTTCGTAATTAATAGAAAAGTAATTGATTATCGAACCTCGGACACGCGGAGAGCAGTTTGCACAACATAGTTTGCATGTGGATCTTGAAGTAATCTTTCAAAGTGAGTTGTAGAGAGTAATTCATGAATGATTTTCGATCTGCACTCGTCATTTAACACCACCAGACATTTTTCGACCACATGACTGCTGAACTTCTGTGATGAGAGGTGCACGTAATGCCCTTCGAATTGAGATATCAAAGTTGAAGTGGCGGACGGAATTTTTAACTCCAAAATAAACTGAACAACATAATTTCTGCAAAATCAAAAATAAAAATATGTGGTTAAAAGAGAAAGTATATATCACAAACTTGAATTCAGGGGCACTGGGGAATATCGATTTTGGAATCAACAAGTATAGTTAAAATAAAGCAAACTACAAACATTAAAGGGCTAACCAAGGACAAATGGTTGTTTTCGAACAAAAATGAGTACCACACCAACATGATGACTTATTCCGTGACAAAAAAACGAGCCATTAATTCACTTTTTGAAATAAAGTTTTGCACCATATATTAGTATCATAGAAGAGCCAAATAGAGAAGATATAAAACAATCAAATCTGCAAAGAGTTTCGGTTTACTGCACCTTTTCTGCATCATCGGTCAACCAGAAAGTTTGGCTATTCAGTAAACCAGAAATTCTTAATTGTGTGCACAGCTATATGTCAGATTATGTAAGTCGAGTTTCCCCTGAGAGATGATTGATGCTTACCCATATGCATCCTGTGCAAGCAGAAGGCCGTTGGAGGATATTTGTTCAATCAGTTTTTCCCGATATTCCCCAGAGGAATGACTAATACATCGTTGCAGAACACAACAGCCGTGTTGATGAGTTGCAATATCAACACAATACTTTGCAGCAGCAACAAAAATAAACTGTCGAAATGATTGGAAACAAAAGACATTGTCAATATCTGCTATAAGTAATGACCCGAGAACAAAGATGAACTAACAAAGTTCAATAAGCGCACACATATCATTTTCTTAGCTGAGTTTTAAACGAAAGAAAAGTTACACAAAATGCCACTTAAATAAATCACATAGATTGCTAGCAACTGCAATATCTGCAAAAGATTGCTAACAGACAGTGCAATATATATTGACAGAAAAAAAAAAACTAGATAAATCACCGATTCTCGTTCCATTCTAAAAGATATGTAAGAAATATAACCATGAACAAAAGTAGCCTTTTCGGTTGTGAAGTTTCAAATATGACCATCTACCATCACCATGAACAGCATATGCAATGTTGATGTGTTCTCACTAAGAATGCTATCATGTATGGGATTTTACACATATAGACCCCCAAAAGAGATGACATGTTATCCGTAACTAACACAAGATACAACATTTTACTACGAGTTAATGAACAAAAACAGAACACCATAGAAACGGTCCGACATTAACACCTAGAAAGGTGGAAGGCTTACCTTGTTATCTTCACTGCTAAGACGTTGCAAACAATGCTGCACAACATGATTCCCATTCAGGTCCTTGATGAGAGATAGAAACCCTGGCTCGAGAGCTGATATAACTAGTGAAATTTGCTGCCTGGTTTTGAGAGTCTCAATCAACTTTTGCACTACACGGGTGCTGAAACAAGGAAAAACAATGTTAGAAATACAACCACATACAAAAAAAACACATTTGCAGTGTTTCAAACATACCCATGTGTGTTTAGAGATATTCTAACAAGCTGCCCCGGTTCCTCGGTCGCCATTAACAAAATCTGCATTCTCTGTTCTTCATTACACACTTCCAATAACTTCTGCATAAGATAATTGCCAAAAGGGTTCATCATGAGCTCAACTACATGATCAATGATCTCCTTAAATATTATCTCAATGTCCTCTCGGGTACTCTGTTCGAATAGCTGCTGTAAGAACCTACAACCGTGTTGATCTTTTGCTATTAAGTATATATATCCACGAGCTTCAGCCAAAGAGTTACACTTAGTCGGCGAAGAGAATGAGTTATATAACTTGGCATTTCCACAAGCTGCTGCAAAGTGAGGCCAATTATCAAGTTGCGACCTTCCATCTCGACGCTTGCTCACACCAATCTCCTGCGGTCCCCTGTTCACCCCCCTCGAAAAATCGAGCTCCTTGTTGATTAAAAAATTTAAACCATCTCCTTGAATAATGAAACTATCCTCACATGGGACTCCGAACTTCGAATGATCTCTAGGCGTCCTATCAGATAATGGCAGACCCCGATTTAACATGTTTCCAACACTGACATTGCGGTTCGCTTGAACAATCCGGGGAGAACCATGGAAATTCAGCTCACCTCTTCCATAGTTCCAATTCAAACGCTCTCGTTGTCCATAGATTAAACCATCGTTCATCGAAATATTGCCCTTTTTCTGCCATGGAGTTCCCATTGCACCATTCCAACGACTCATTCCCTGTGGCGAAACCAAAGTATCCGGGCAACCAAGATACATTTGGGGATATTCCTGCTGGGGAAATCCAGAAAATGCCATATTCCTCCCACCATTCACACTCATTGGAACAGGGGACTGAATACCCACAAAATCAGAAAACCCTTTCCTCAGTTCATAACAATCCCCATGTTTTCGAATCCCATTGGATTCAAGTGAAAAATCTCTAAAACTAGAACCGAAATTCTCTTGAATCCCATTGGATTCATTACTAATATACATTTTACTAAGATTTCTACAAAGATCCAGTTCAGCAAACAAGCTGTCATTACTACTAGCCTTTGGCCTAATAGTTGAATCCATGAACAGTCCATTAGACAAGTGTGGCTTAAGGTCCTCAAATGGCGGTGGAGGTGGTGATCCATTAGACAAACTGGAAGAAGAACCATCTGACAGTAAAGACAAACCGCTCACAGGGGAAACACATGTATGGTTATGGAAATAGCTTGATGAGTCATCATCATCATCATACATAAGACCATACATGCCATTAAATGACTCATTTTGATGATGATGATGTGATGTTGCATGAGGGATCTCATCTAATAACATATCAAACTCATCATCATCCTTCATGTTCCCTCTCTTCTTCTTCTCAGCGGCGGATTCCAACATCTCAAAAACAGACAACAAGAAAGAAAGAAAAAAAACAGAACCGGAAACAAATAGAAAAACAACAACAACGAGAAACAATCAAACGGAGCACATCAGATGTAAAACAACAAATACCCAGAACAGATTACCGCTTTTTATCATCTGGGTTTTGCTCATATTTTGAAACCAAACAGAAAAAAGGAACAATCTTTTCGCTTTATTTCTTTTCTTTTTCCAAATGGCATTTCACTGACAACAAAATAAATTCATTTTTTTGGGTTTTGGGTTTTCTTTTGTGAAGTGTTTGGTGAAGCATGCAAAGATTGAAGGGATCACACACGGTTACTTTTAAGACCCGTAGAAAATATATACGTACACATATACTCTCTTGTTTGTTTACAAATTTATATATATACGTACACATATACTCTCTTGTTTGTTTACAAATTTATGAAGAAACAAGGGTAAACTAAACTGTACATATAGTCATTCAATTTTTCTTTGTTCCTGTTTTGGTCATTCAATTTGAATTTTTTATTTTATCACCAACTTTTAAATTTCATTTTTTGGTCACCCAACCATTAGTTGAGTTGTGTAATAGCAGTAGTAAAACGTTGCATTTTGGACAAATTTGTTTATGAAATTAATCTAATCTTATTTATCATGGTCGACATCATTCTCCACCTCTATTTTATCGTCATCGACCATCATTTGTGACGTAACTGGTATCAAAACATTCCTCTTACTATCACGCTTCTTCTCGTTTTGGTTTTTCTCGAAAATGATAAATTTCAAATAAAAGCTTAGATTTTATTTTGGTCTTATATTTATGAAGTGGTTTGAATGTTTTTTTATGCGTCTTAAGCATTTTATATTTGAGTCCTCTTAATCCATATTTATTTTCTTTTCCTTGCATTAACAACAAACTAAAACATATATTAATTTGTATATTTTATATCACAACTCGCCACTTGGTTTGGTAGTTTACTTGTGCCAATTTCTCCAAAGAGCCCTAGGTTTAAATCACACCTAAGACATCAGCCTTCTTTGTTTTATTTTTCTTATCTAATCAAGTGACACATGTCACCACCTGATTAGAGGAGGAATAATGTGATGTCACGTGTCGACACCTAATTGAATGATTAATTTATTAAATTAAAATTAGAATTAAATTAATAAAATATGTAACTTGCAGGGACCAAATGTGTAGTTATACAGATTTTCATTAACAGCCACATCACCCATTATTAAATTTTAACGGCTGATAGTCAAAGTATGTCTAATTAAATAATTGGGTGGTCAAATTTTAAGTTTTTATAGTTAAGTGGTCAAAACTTATCATACCCAATAGTTAAAGTGGTCACCCAATAGTTTACCCTAAAAAGAATTATTGTCTACCGAAGAAACAAAGACAAATTGCAGATTGCCCCCTTTGGCTTTCTTGTGCAAGCATTTTCTTTTCAGCTGGGAACTTTTCTTTTTCACTGCAACTTCAATAAGCAATACAGTCAATCTGGTACGCGTGAATTACACGCTATTTGAGCTTTTCATTTCGGTAATCGCGATTGAGAATTTGTCTCCTCAACCTTCGGGACTTCTGGGTCCACTCACTTCATTGGCGCGTGGTTTAAAAGAATTATTGTTAATTACTCGTAATTAAATATTATTCGTGCATGTAATTTATCACTATTTAATTATTAATTGACTTTGAATTTTCTTCTAATTTATTTTCTCTGGCTACGGTTGGTAAAAGTTAAGGAATAAAACTGTGTTTCTAGATTTATTATAGTTACTCTGGGTCCACAATTTTTTAATATATATATATATATTAAAAAATTAAATTAATTTTACCTTTACTTTTTCAAATTTCATATTTTGCCCCCAATCTTTTAGTCTGGTTTCGTCCCTGCCCATTGGTGTTTCTTATTGATTAGTACTACTTTGTTGTGACTTGGTTGATTTCTCAATGTACTTGTTATAAATTTATAATGGTAGGTATGAAGCAACTTTTAGTCCCTAAGTTTCACAAATGTTATTATTTGGTCGTTTAATTTGATTTTTTGTTATTTTGATGACTTAACATTTTTGTTTATTTTAAATGACTTGATACTCCGAAAATATGTCATATGACATGATATCTGAATTTTCTGTTATAAAAAAACTGAAAATGGGAAAAATTATCTAGTTCAAGACTAATGTAGACAAAAAAATAGAGAATAAGGGTTTGTTTGATAAATTGTTGAAAAATTAATAAATTTAATGATTTAATAATTTAACCATGCTTGATAATATGGAATTAAATACATCATTTTTTCCCAAAGAAAATTGTGGAAAATGTTAGGTAGATAAAGGATCGACTTATCAGTTAATGGAGATCATTTTGAATACTTATGTTTTGTTTTTATTTCCTTTAATTATATTATCCTTAAAGTTTTATATTTATCAAATAATATAATCATATATAGAATTTAATTTTAAACAAAATATCAAACAGATTTATAATTTAAATTTAACACATATTTTTTCAGTTATTACCTTTATATTTATATTCTTAAAAAATTAATATTTTCTCGGGTAAATAACACTAATTCAACCGATAAAATTGCATAAAATAAATTAAAACTACAAAATATAAATATATTAATATGATTAAATTACCCTTATTTAAAAAAGCTATAGCAAATATTTAAATTAATTTAGTAAATTTAAAATTTAAAATAAGAAGCAGATATAGAATAGAGGCACTCGCATCTCTATTTTCCTAATTTTGAGGTTTTAGATTAGATTTCTATTTCCTAATCCTCTCTTTAAATTTGTAGGTTAGGCAAAATTTAATCAATCCATAACTACCGAATGAATTTAATTAATTAATTCTGCCCTTTTGCTTTAGACCTAAAGAAAACGGGCAAAATGTTATTCAATTATCATTTAGAAAAATATATTTATTGTATATTGAGTACTAATTTAATTTGTATCGTTACTGTTGTAATTACATCAACTTTAAACGTGCTTAATGGCATAATCATTTTGTTTAGTTTTGAGTTTAGAAGGTTATAGGTAGTTTAAATCAGGAACGGTGTCACGTGATTGATAGTGATCATGGCTCCACTAAATAGTAAATTTAGATTTTCACCGGGTTTTTTTTTTGTCTTTTCGTATTCTAATAAGAATTTTTTTCTCTATTTTTGTTGCACGTGTTTACTCAGTCATTTTAGCACGTTTTTTTATATTTTTTTGTGGTTCGTTCCATCTGTCATTGTGGCATGACTTTAACATACCTTATCGGTTGGCTGGTGCTCGTACAGAGATTTTCACGACACTAATTTTTGATTATGGTTCTGTCAGTGATCTTAAAAAGACAGATCATCACTCGGTTGATGGTTGGTTGCCAATCTAATCAGACTAGGGCAGCGCAGCAATCTGCCTGATAGTTTGGTTCGCTCACCACTCATTTCTCACTCTGTAAAGCATCTCGTTTGGATAGACACAAAGGAATTCAGGAAGGTTTCTGAATTTTGGTATGCTAATCTCGATGAAGTGTCTGTTTTTTTTTTTTGCACAATTATAACACACTTTTAGTGGACTTGTTATTTTTTTTTCTCTTTTTAATGCATTGTATTGTATTTCATGATAATTAATAAAATTCATATGACATTGTTCAAATAAAAATTATAATTCATTCATATTTGATGAAAGTTTAAATTAATATAATGGTTGAATTTGTATTTTAGACCTTCAAAACATTAATATTATGTTTTAATCTAATAAAAATCGTAAAATTTTAAATCAATGCTATGACAAAAATACATCTTAATCTTATTTGTTTTAATTCAACATCGGTCTCTAGAGAGGGACAAATGTTATATTTGAATAATATTTGAAGTAAAAAAAAACCCTAAAAATACTACTCCATCCACTTAATGATTTTACCCTTTTGGTCTCTTAAAAAAAATCTTACTTCGTCCTTGGTTTAGATAATACAAGATCAAAAAATGTTAGATTTTATCACACTCACAATATTAACAAACAAAAAATATATATTTTTTTTGAAAGGTAGCTCTTTTATTGAAGAATATAAGCAACATATACGCTTGCCTCGTTAAAAACCCTTCCTAATCCTAGTTGGAAGAAAAAGAGTGCAAAAACGCATATGTTCGAACCATACATTTTAAGCCAGTGATACATCATACTTTGAGCAATGAAACCGCCCAATCTTACTTTGTCAGCACACACTTCATAACCAATCCGTCATTTGCTTTCTGCATTGCCATACTGTAGATATCCAACTTCCTCCCACAGGTCCATAGATTTTCAATAATCAACAAAAACCACAACCACTTACGTTTCTTGCTTAACCTCCTTGATCCGCAAAATTTGGAATCTTCAAGGCTCCTAACCTTGCCAATTTGTGAGCTGCAACATTTGTTTTCCTGAAGCTAAATTGAATCTGCCAATTGTGCTTAAGACACAACTCACAAATTTCTTTCACCAGCGAAATGAACACTGTAGGCGCGTGATGTGGATTTTTAATCCAGTTGATAGCCATTTCACAATCTGATTCCAGAATAAGGGAGTGGGACTTGCACCAAATCGAATCCTTGAATATTTTACATGCTTCCAACAAACTGAATAATTCAGCTTGAGTCGGATCCGCCTTGCCAATAAACCTGGAAAAACTTAGTAGCTGCTGACCTCTGTTGTTTCTCAAAATGCCGCCGATACCAGCAAATCTATCGGAGCTAGAACTTGCCGCATCAACATTGAATTTCAAACACCCTTCCGCCGGCGAAATCCAAGAACAAGTCAGAGGGGTTCGTTTCTGCACACTTGAAATTGATGTCGAAACTGAGCATCGGATAAACTCTACTGCACTCGCACAACTCTCAGGCCATTTCCACCTACACCATTGACCCGTACGCAGCATCGCGTTTTCGAAGATCTCCACAACCCCCCAGCTTTTACTCTCAAAAATTATAGAATTCCGACACCACTATAAAGTCCAAATAAAACCACGAAGTGCCATGCACCATATAGGCTTAGATTCCTTGTTTAAATGTACAGCATCCCAAGAGTGAACCAACGTTTTAATATTTGGTGGCATAACGAAATGTACCTGCCACAAATTGAACCATTTCTGCCATGTCTGCCAAGCTACGCTACAGTGAAGAAACAAATGGTGTGCTGTTTCAGGCGACTCTCTGCACAGCGGACAGCAAATAATGCCATTTAATTCCACTCCGCGTTTAGCTAATTCCACCCCTGTTGGAACTCTATTTTGAACCAATTTCCAAATGAATGCTTCGACTTTAGATGGTGCCAAATTCATCCAAATAACAGACCACAAACTATCAGCCTGCATTTCATTTGAATTCAAGGTATCTCTGTAATCTTTTACCGAGTACAAACCACTGGATCCTCCTATCCATCTGATTCTATCCTCCAGAGCTGGGCTGCACACTGCTATATTTAACGTTGTTAAAAATTCATTCCAAACCTCGATCTCCCAGTCGAAAAGCCTTCGACGCAGTTCAACTTTCCAAACCCATCTATCGCCCTCCTTTACTCCAAAATCAGCCACCTTCCCCTCTTTTTTAGTCGCTACCGCATAAATTCTCGGAAATGCATCCTTTAGTGAATTAAAATTTGTCCAACAATCATTCCAGAAGTCTATGGAAGTTCCATCTCCAAAAAGTATCCTTAATGACTTTGTGAAAACGTCATTAGTATTGTTAACTGTTAAGGGGCTTAATTATGTCTTTCCATATCCATGAGGATTTTTTTCCAACCTTATCCGAAGGAATCAACCTCGATGGATCCATCCCATACTTGGCGTCAATCACTCTCCTCCATAAACTAGCTTTTTCGCTGTCATACCGCCAAACCCATTTATTTAGCATCGCCCTATTCTTTGTCCGAATGTCAGTGAGACCCAGCCCTCCGCAACTTTTAAGTTTGCACACCTTTTCCCAACTGACCCAATGAATACATTTGCCGTTTTTACCTCCCCATAAGAAGTTTGCGATCATACCATTTAGCTTCTTCGCAACCGATTTAGGCATTTCGAATAGCGATAAGTAATACATCGGTAGATTTGATAATACTGAATTGATGACAGTTAACCTGCCCCCAAACGATAGGCTATTCAATTTCCATCCTTCCATCCGCTTCTACATCTTGTTTAGGATTGGTTTCCACATTTCTCCGTTACGCCTATTACTTCCAAGTGACAACCCAAGATAAAATGATGGGAATGTGTCGATGCTGCAACCCGAAGTAGAAGCTAGCCTACACATGAGTTCTTCCTCCACATTTATCCCAAAGATTCTAGTTTTTTGCATATTTAATTGCAAACCTGAGCACAGACCAAATAGTTTGAGTATCCTAATAATGTTTCTCACTGATTCTTCTTTGGCACTGTCGAACACAATTAAGTCATCGACAAATTGGATGTGCGTTAGTTTCAAATTACTACTTCCCACCTTAACGCCTTCCAGCAAATCCAAACTAACAACTTTGTTAAGAAGCGAACTCAACATTTCACCCACTAAATTGAACAATAGTGGTGATAGCGAGCACCCCTGTCGAAGCCCTCTTTTGATCGTGAACGGACCAGTGGGAATACCATTTACCAGCACTGATATGATTGGAGTTGAGATACATGTCTTTATCCACTTCCTCCATCGAGACCTAAACCCATCTTCTCTTGTGTTAACTCTAGAAAGTCCCAACTCACTGTGTCATAGGCTCGCCTGAAATCTGCTTTGAGGATAATTGCATTTCAATTTCTCTTTTTCAAATCACCGGTTACCTCGTTAGCAATTAAAGAGCAATCCGCTATTTGTTTTCCTGCCACAAACGCGAATTGTGTGTCACCCACCACTTCAGAAAGACACCTTGCTAACCTTTTAGCTAGAACCCGAGCCAAAATTTTATACAAGCTTCCCACCAAGGGAATTGGCCGATAGTCTTCAATTTTCACCGGATTGGCTGTTTTTGGGATAAGAGCAATAAAGGACTGATTGAAATTGCTCTCCAGCGGCCTGCCAGAATAGAAATTATCAAAGAACATAAAAACTATATTAATCTATCACGCCATCACCTAACGAGGCGTTACGAACATTGATAAAAAAAACTATACAATATATAAGAGTACATGAAATCAAAATTTATGGATCAGAGCTGTTTACCTACTTCTTTTCTTTTTTTTTCTTAAATCTTGAGTTCAATTCTCATTCGAAGCAATTTTTTTCTCCTAAAATCTTCCCCTCTCCGGCTAGGTTGAAATAGACCTAATTTTTGTTAAAAAAAAAACTATGGATCAGAAATTATATTTATGGTTGTATTCGGTTTAGACATGGATGAAGCTACATTATTACTAGTGATGGACTGATGTATTTTATCCGCCCCGTTTCGAGGCCCATTATTAGTACTATCATTATTATAATCCTTTACCAATCAGACCCAACAACCACAAACTGGAGCACCATTGGACGGTTAGATCTCGACAAACAGAGAATATAGTTTCAGAGCTTTAGGCTTAGATCGAGAAAAAAATATTAGATGGACTTAGTTAATCGCGTTATTCGTGATTTCAACTAATAAAATCTATTTATATTATTTTTTTTAAGGTGAATCTTCACTTTTTTCCTACACGTCAATAAAAAAGTAGGTGGTTATTTAGAAGTTAAAATGACATGAATGAACTTTATTGGTTTAGACCACAGATAACTTGGACCACATATTCTAAGGGAATGAAATGGTGTTCCCAGTGAGTCTAGAACTCATAACGTGAGGTAATATGAAGGAACAAAGATGAGCCAGCTTGACTAACTTGTCAAATATGCTTTTATATATATTGGATGTAGGGATGAGATCAAGTTATATAGTGTAAAACTCATTTAGTTTTACACTAATCTAAGACCATTGGATTAGTGAAACGTATGGATGAGATTAATAGTAAAAATGTGAAGATTATCATTTGAAAAAAAAATAAGGAAATAATATGTGTCATTAATTACCACCATCCAACGGTCCAAAAATTATATAAAAGTAATTGAGT
Organism: Hibiscus tridactylites; assembly: GCA_958450335.1. NCBI lineage: Eukaryota > Viridiplantae > Streptophyta > Magnoliopsida > Malvales > Malvaceae > Hibiscus > Hibiscus tridactylites. The sequence continues at coordinate 100,683,142 of OY288265.1, forward strand.
TTTACACGGTATAAGTTGATCCTAACCCTTGTATGTATGCATTTAACTATTTCTTCTTTTGGTTAGTTATTAGGGAACATCGACCTTGAACCTGTTTTTTGTGTGTTGTTTTTTGGTTTTAAAATGCGGATATGAAAATTATCATTTTAAAAGTAGTTTTCTTAAATCAACCTTTTAACAAGTAATTTTATAAGTGTTCAATTATACATACTCTCAAATAATCGGTTGTGACTATTTTTATTTAAAATTAAATTTCAGTAAAATTCGTATCTAACATTTTATCAAAAATGTCGGGCTCAAAAAAATTATTTCGACAACCGAGATTCGAAAAAATCAAGTAAAAGTATCAAAATTAATATAATACTCTATTTGTTCTACTAAAACTATCATATATTGATGTTTTTCTCAACACATTTTTTTCAACTTTGATTATAAATTTTAAAAATTACTTGATTGAAAGTTTTTTAATATATATATATTTATATTTTCGTCAATAAGAAATCTTGAAAAAAATTTACCAACAAAATATAACATTTTTAATGGAAAAATTATTAAATAAACCCAGCTCACCACCTCATTCATGGTTCATCTAATAATATTCAGTCATTTCAGTGTAACTTCCAAATAACTATCTAGCCATTAGTTACATGTACGCAAGAAGTGAAGATTCACCTTAAGAAAAAAAAAGATGAAAAAATATTATTGAATTAAGCTATGGATAACGTGGCGAGCTAGACTCATCTAATAAATTTTCTTTTTAATGGCAAAGATGAAGTATTAGTAATGACTAATGAGATTTTCTTTAAATTTTTACATAGGTTCTGTTCATATAAATGAAGGTAAATAGCTTCCTTTCATTCAGCTTCATCATAAAAAAAATGAGTAAACTATACTAATGACCAACGAATTATGAGGTTGGTGCCGATTTGACCACTATATTTTAAATTGTGTTAAATATATTACATAACTATTTAATTGGTTCTAATGTAGCCACATGACGTTAAAAAAGGAAAAATTAACGGGGCTGTTAAAATAATTGATATAATTACAAATTTGGTCCCATTTATCTATACAATCTACCAATTTGATCTTAATTTTAATCTAATTAAAAATTTATTCATTTCAATTAGGTGGTGACAACCTAAAGGGGATTTTAATTATTTTTATTTAACTAAATTAATTAATTTTTTTCCTCCAATCAGGTGGTGACACGTGTCACCTTGATTGTCACCACCTGATTGGATAGGAAAAATGAAAACCAAGAAATCGCCCTTGGGACCTTGAGGAAGTTGCGCACGCGAGTTTGCCACTAAGCCAAGCATATACTTGTGATATATAATACTAATAATAATATATTTGTTATACATATGGAGAAAGAAAAAAAACAATATACTCACTCTTGGTAGGATTTGAACTTGAAAATCCTTAAGTGTTGAGGCATGGCTTTGCCACTAGGCCAAATAAGTATTTTTGATATAAAATACTAACTATAACATATATCTTATTCGATTGTAATTTAGTTTGGAATATTATATATATAATAATATTAAAATAATCAAAATTAAGTTAAAAATCAATTCAAGGAAAACTTAATTAAAGTGGTGACACACAACTTAATTAAAGTAATTAAATTTTTATTAGAATAAAATTAGGATCAAATTGATAGATTGTATAGATAAAGGGGACCAAATTTGTAATTATACCAATTATTTTAACAGTCCCGCCAACTTTTCCGTTTTTTTAACGGCAGGTGGCTACATTGGAACCGATTAAATAGTTATGTGGTATATTTAACATAATTAAAAATATAGTGGCCAAATCGACACCAACCCCATAGTTCGGTGGTCATTAATATAGTTTACCCAAAAAAAAATCTACATATACATACGGGTATATATATACATATATTTTCCCGAGAAAAATGGTTTCAAAATTACATGCTGTGTGTATCTCATATCCGGTTGAAGGTCATGTAAGCCCAATTCTGAAGCTTGCAAAGCTTCTTCACCGTAAAGGTTTTCACATAAAATTTGTCAACACTGAGTACAACTACAAGCGTCTTCTCTGAACCAGAGGACCTAATTCTCTCGACGGTTTATACGGCTTTCGTTTTGAGACCGTCCCCGATAGCTTCCCACCGTCGGATAATGATAATGTCACCCAAGACACTATCTCTTTGTTTCAGTCCCTTCGGACTAAGACTTGAGACATTTCTACGACCTCCTTCACAAACTCAACGACGACACCATTTGGAATGTACACCCAATAACTTGCATCATCACCGTGTATTATGTTGTTGTTATGGTCTTTTTTTTGTTACAGTGATGGTCTATTGTATTTGTATTTTAGCTTTTTATGTACAGTCGGATTTGAACTTCTAATTTTATTTAAAAAAATTAAACGTTTTACACCACTAATTTTTTTAATTAAACATCTATTTTGACTTCGAACGAAAATAATAAAATATAACTTAAAAAACATCCACTTGTACGAGTGAACATAGAAAAAATTAATTAAAAACAGAGTAACGTGGATCTCAATGAGCATCAATCTTAAAGATAATAATATTAATGAGATTTTCTTATAATCATTTGTATTTAATCCAATTTTAAATTGGTATTGTACATGTTTATTATGAAAAATTAAAACCTTTTATTCCAGATTTTCTTCATATAAATGGAGGTAACGAGCTTTCATTTTCATTCAGAAAGGATCTCAATATATACATATTTTCCCGAGAAAATTTGTATCGAAAATGCATGCTGTTTGCCTCCCATATCCAGCTCAAGGGCATATAAACCCAATGCTAAATCTTGCAAAACTTCTTCACCACAAAGGCTTTCGCATAACATTCGTCAACACCGAGTACAACCATAAACGTCTTCTTCGGTCTAGAGGTCTCGATTCGCTCAGCGAATTGCCCGACTTTTGCTTCGAAACCATCCCCGACGGCCTCCCGCCGTCGGACGACAATAACGTCACCCAAGACATTTTCTCTTTGTTCAATTCCCTTTCGACGAATGGGTTGGAACCGTTCCGCCATCTTCTCCGCAAGCTCAACGGTGGCTCCGTTTCTCCGTTGAATTCCGATGTGGCACCCCGAGTAACGTGCATCGTTACAGATGAGCAGTTGGCTTTCCCCATGGAAGCAGCTGAAGAGCTTGGGGTCCCTTGTGTAACTTTATGGACTGCCAGCACCGTCTCATTGGTTTGCTATGCTCACATCCCACGTTTGTTTCAAGAAGGGTTGACCCCAGTCACCGGTACGATTCTCTTATCATTTTAAGTGTTTGTATTTGATACATTGATCATGAATTTAATGAACACGTCTCCATTCATTTAAACCATCTTTTATAACTATATTCAGTAGTGGCAGATCTAAATTTTATATCGAATAGGGGTGTTTAAAAATTTCTGATTATTCGTTGATTCGATTTGATTTTAAATTTTTTGGATTGAATACGGATCGCAGGTGCAGAAGGTTTGACGAAGGAATATTTGGATACCGTGATCGAATGGATGCCTGGAATGAAAGATGTACGTTTTAAAGATTTTCCAAGTTACGTTAGAACTACGGATCCGAATGACGGAATGCTGAATTTCATCCTCAAAGAAATGGCCAATGGCTTTAAATCTTCGGCTATCCTTCTCAACACATTCGAGTCATTGGAACAATGCGCTTTGGCTACGATTTTGTCGGTCGTCGGTACTATTCCTGTCTACACCGTCGGTCCTCTTCATTTACTCGTCGATCGGATCAAAGATAATAGATTGAAACATATTGATTCTAATTTGTGGACCGAACAATCTGAATGTCTCGAATGGCTCGATTCTAGAGAACCGGAATCGGTGATCTACGTAAATTTCGGGAGTATAGCGGTAATGAGTCCTCAACAATTGATTGAATTTGCTTGGGGTCTAGCTAATAGCAAACAATCATTCTTGTGGATCATCAGGCCTGATCTTGTTGAGGACAAGGGAGCAATTTTACCGCCTGAATTCGTCACCGAAACCGAAGGTAGAGGGTTGATAGCGAGCTGGTGTCGACAAGATGAAGTGCTTAGGCATCCATCAGTAGGAGGGTTCTTATCTCACATGGGATGGAATTCGATGATCGAGAGCGTGTCCGCCGGTGTGCCGATGCTCTGTTTGCCGAATTTCGGGGATCAACAAACCAACACTTGGTTGGCTTGCACGAAGCTCGGCATCGGCATGGAGATCGATGAAAACATAAAGAGAGATCAAGTGGAGATACTTGTTAGGGAGTTGATGGAGGGAGAAAAGGGTATCGAAATGAAAGCAAAGGCCATCCAATTGAAGGAGGAAGCCAAGGAGGCTTACGGTCCCGGCGGTTCTTCTTCCCGGAACTTGGATAAACTGTTAACCAACGTTCTTTGCACCTAAACTGTTATATGTTATTACTTGTTATGTTGCTATGTCTGAATTGTGTGAAGGACAAGTGTGATTCAGTGATTGTGTCTAAATTTAGTTGAAGAGCCGTTTCTCAGATTTTAGTGGCTAAAGGATGAAATAAAAAATTAGGCTCTTAATAATAAATATTAAAATTAAAATTTAAAAGTAAGTCCCTAATAACAAGTATTAGAAAAAAATTAGACTATAATAAAAAATATTAAAATGAATTTTAAAAGTAGGCCCCTAATAATAAGAATTAGAAAAAATTAGGTTTCTAATAACAAATATTAGAAAAAATAAATTTTAAGAGTATGTTGTTAATAACAAATATTGAAGAAAAAAATCATGTCCCTATTGGACCCCTAATAACAAATATTAAAAATTAAATTTTAAGAGAATGTCCCTAATAACAAATATAGGGGAATTGGGCCACTAATTATAAGTATTAGAAAAATTGGGTCTAATAACAAGTATTGAAAAAAAATTAAGAGTATGTCACTAATAATAAATATTGGGGAAAAATAGGCCGTTAATAATAAATAGGGGTGAGCAAAACTCGACTCGACTTGAAAAAACTGAATAACTCGACTCGACTAGACTCGAGGCGAAAATACTCGACTCGTCTTGACTCGACCCGAAATTTCATAGACTCGACTCGACTCGTAAAAATTTCAAATAAAGTTTGAGTTGTAAAATAGAAATTCGAATAACTCGAAATTTTTAGTAATTAGTAAATTTATTTTTAAGTTCAAGACGAATCCCTCAATTTTTAATGATATATACATACCGATATATAAAAATATGAAGAAATATATATATATATATATATATATATATATATGCATATCCTATATGATTAGAGAAAGTCGTTTAAATTAGAATCAAAACGTACTATAACATGATAAATAATTACAATTAAATTTTTATAGGAACTCGAAAACTCGACTCAAATTTCTTAAACTCGACTCGAATCGAAAAAATTTCAATAAAGTTTGAGTTGTAAAGTACGACTCGTCAACTCGAATAACTCGAAATTTTTTTGACTCGACTCGATCGAACGCTCACCCCTAATAATAATTATTGAAAAAACTAGACCACTTATAACAAAATATTGAGAAAAATTAAAATTTAAGAGTATGCCCCTAATAACAAATGTTGGAAAAAATTGAGTCCAAGTAATAAGTGTTAAATAAATAAATTTTAAGAGTACACCTCTAATAATAAAATATTAAAAAATTAAACTTTAATATCGAATATTATAAAAAAATGACCCCTTGGGCGCGCGCCCCTCCTGCCCATGTCCAAGGACGACACTATGTATGAATGAGTCTACCACGCTCGACGAGCACCGTTGAGTACCAGTAACGATAAACACCACCGAACATCATTAAATTAATTATAAAGATTAAAAATCTAAAAGACTAAACATATAATTATAAATTATTTAAAATAAAATATTAATTAAATTATTTTCCATATATATAATATTTTTAACTTTTTTAAAAAATAATTGGATCAAATACCAACATTAGCCAATTTAAAAAAATAAAAAAAAATCATAAACCTTAAACCCTAAACTATAAACCCAAAACCCTAACATCAAAACCTTAAACCACAAATCATAAACTATAAACCCTTAACATGAAACATTAAACTATAAACTCTAAACACTAAACCTTAAACTCTAAATTCTTTATTTTTGCTTGTGTTTTAAGATAAAATGGTTTTTGATTTTGGGTTTTGTTTTCGATTTTGCTTTGGTTTGATGAAGATGGGATGATTTTCAATTTTGAGATTTTACCCAGTTTTGCTTCAATTTAGTGAAGACGAGTTTTCAATTTTGGGTTTTGTTACCCAGTTTTGCTTCGATTCGATGAAGATGAGTTTTCAATTTTGGGTTGCTTACTCAAGTTTTGCTTCATTTCGTTGAAGATGAGATGTTTTCGATATTGGGTTTTGTGAGATGGACGGTGGGCCGGTGTTATGGTTTAGGGTTTATGATTTATGGTTTTGTATTTATAGTTTATGGTTTATGATTTAGAATTTTTGGTTCATGGTTTAGGGTTTAGAGTTCATAGTTTTGAGTTTAGGGTTTATAGTTTAGGATTTAGGGTTTTTTATTTTTAAATTAACTAACGTTGCTATTTGATCCAATTATTTTTTAAAAATTAAAAATAATATATATGGAAAATAATTTAATTAATATTTTATTTTAAATAATTTATAATTATATGTTTAAATAATTTATAATTATACGTTGAGTCCTCTAAATTTTTAGTCTTTACAAAATAATTTAACGGTGCTCATCGTTAGTGGTGCTCAACGAGTCAACGATGTTCGTTGAGCATTGTAAAATTTTCCTAGCATGTATAAATAAATTCGTCTCCTTGAGAGATGTTAAAATTTTCTTCAAGTAGTTACATAAATTTAATTATATCCGAAATTAAATTAGATCAAACATTAAAAAGGACAAAATTCTTACTATATTATTTCTTTTATCTTAAGACTCGAATCTAATGCTTTATTCGAGAAACATTAAATTTCTTATCATCGAGAAAAAAAAAATCTTCCGCCTCTTTACGTTGCCTCTTTCTATGTCACAATACAAAAGAAAATTATAAGCCCTAAACTTAAATTATAAATCCTAAACTATAAACCTTAAAAAAATATATCATACCTATATTTCCCTAAATCCTAACAATAAACTTTAACCATAAACTCTAAACTTTTTTATTATTATAAAACATAAATAGAAACACCGAAAAATATAAAAATTTCTTATAAGCGAAGTTATAATATGATACTACCACTGTCCACAACCCGAAATAAAGCCCAAGCTTACAAGGCCCTAAACACTCAACTTACTTGGCTAGCTGTCCACAACCATAAACAAGCTTGAGTTTCATTGACTATTATTGTTTATGGTTAGGGATTAATCGAGGGGTTGGGGTGATCGTTTTTTAAAAATTTAAAATTTGTATATTATTTAATTTTATATATTTTTAATTAAAAATTTATTTTTATTTCTTTAAAATTTTATAAATTTATCCATAAAATTTTATAAATTCCTCTCTTAATATAAAATATTACGTCAGTCATCACTGTCATATGGTTAGGGATTGAACGAGGGCTGGGGGAGATCGTTTTGTAAAAATTTAAATTTTATATATTATTTAATTAAAAATATATTTTCGTTTTCTTAAAATATATAAATTCACTCATAAAATTTTATAAATTTCTCTCCTAATATAAAATATTAGGTCAGTCATCATTGTTATTCACCAACTAAATTTTATACTAATAATAGTGATACATATTTAAACAAGTGTGTGTTGGCCGGCCCATATCTCTTACAGATTACTTATACCAACCATATATAATAATGAATTATAAGGAAATAAAATAATAAAGATGGCCTTTTTGAAAGAAAAAAATCCCTAGCCGCATAGTGGTCCTCTCCTCCTTTGTTCTTTTCTTGTTTTTTTATTTCTCAATGAGAGTACCAATTTTCGTATTGGTCATCCATTGTCAGGAATCCATCATTTGCTTTGCTCTCGTAATCCTTATTGTTTCTCTTATTTTTGTACCTTTTAATTTTTAATAAATAATTATGTTTTGTGATACGTTTCACTTTATTTTTTTGATAATTTTTTTGCATGTTTTTTTCTTTATCAGTTATTTTTCTGTTTTTATTTGATTTTTCTATTATAATTAAATTTGGCATTACCACGACTGATCAAGATGGCGCTCTTCTAGTTATTCTATTGATTTTTTTGTTTTGAACTCTCGAACTAGATTTAGATACGCGATTACAATTACTGTTTCTTGTTCGCGATTAAGTTGTGGTAATGACCGTGTTGTCAACAAGACTCATTGTAATATGCATTTTTATGTTGTTTGTTGATGGTTTTACTTTTCATCTTCGATCTTTGGTGATATTTCTATCCATATTTTGTTTCGAGTGTTAGTTCGATTTTTACCTTATCTTGAGACATTGGTTTTGTTTACTAGGAATATGTCTAGATTTAGTGTTTTTATTTACTAGATTGTGAACTTTCATTGTAATTTTCAATATATTCTTAGTTCAATAAAACTAGCGGATTTCAATTAAAATAAATAAATAAAGACATTAACGAATATATTAAAAATTATTTAAAATAAATAGAAAATTACGTCATTTTGTAAATATTTTCAAATAAAATTATTTTCTCTTACAGTTATTTAACATAATTGTAAAATTGTTTTCCGATCCTTTAAAAATACATATTTTATTGTTAGTCTCATAAAATTAAATATTTTTATATAATACATTCAATTAATAATGATGAATTTCGTTATTGCTGACGAGACATATTTTTACACATGGCGTGGCTAATCAACATGTGAATCCACATTTCAAACAATTGAAAAACGAAGTTGAAAAAAATATCTTTTTAAATCTTGAAACGATACTATCTTTTATTGAAATAAAAGAATGTAAAACTATAATAATGCAACCAATTAAAGAGAGAATTTTAGAGATTATTTTCATCAAAAAAACTCAAATATAAAATAAAAAAAAGCTTTAAAAAGTACAATAACAGTGTAAGTCTTCTTTTGAATATAACGTCCATCATCCATAATAACCTAGTAATCGTCAATAGTACTCTTTTATCTCTACCCAATTAGTCGCTTTAGAGATGATGACGGAGTGACGAGCGAAACAAAGCAAATTTACAGGCTGCTTCGCAAAATAGATATGAATTTACCAGCAAACGACCACAAAAAGATCACTAACAACCACAAATTAGATATGAGCAACATGAAAATCTCTACACGATCAAAGATCTACCGTAAAAGTAGACGAACAATGTGCCATAAGGCAGAGGAAACGTGCCACGAAAATAAAGTTAAATCGTGTCACAATGACAAACAAACATGGACAAAATATGCGAAAGAAAGAAGGCAAACAAAATTTTTTTGTTAAAAATTAAAATAAAAACCGAAAAAATAACCAACCAAACCGAAATATAAATAAACAATAATAAAGATGCTCGACGTTCAGCACTAATACTGATGTAATTGCCAACAAAATTAAAAGGAAAAAGGGTTGCAGCTGATAAAGAAAAAGAAAAACTAGGGTTTTTCAATTCTTGGGAGTATCTCCATAATTTTAACAACCGACAACTCTGAAAAAAATATTAAAAAAATAAATATTTAATTTTACACCGAAAGTCATGTTTGATGTTATAACCATAAATAATTTGAAAATATGCTTCCCCCGTGAACTTTTTTAAAGTTGATATGGCCAAATAAAAATAAAATATTAAAAAATTAATTTTAGATTACAAGATCTAATATATTATTTAGTATCTAAATGTTTTTTAATATATATGTGATACATGCGTTTTGTTTTGAATAAATTTAAAATATATATTTGTCAAATATTACATATTTGATATTTAAATTTGATAGATTTTTTCAAATTTGTACTTTAATTTTCTTTTTGATCAATTTAGTCCCTATAATTGTCAGACATTACACATTCAATATAAGTTTGATATTGTCAATAGATATTTAATCATGATAATAAAGCGGCCCAAACTTCAACACAACAAAACTAGGGTTGTAAAAACAAGTCAGGACCTGAAAACCTGCTTGAAACCTGCTCGAGTCAGAACCTGATTTGACCCGAGAATTTGATGATCCGAACCCGAACTGTAACTGACTGTTGCTGACCCGAACCCGAGTTGAACATGTTACTGTAGCAACCGAACCCGACCTGCGTCCGACTGAAAACGACCCGAACCCGAATCTGACCTGTTAATTTTGACCTGAAACCCGACCTGCATCCGACTGAAACGAACCCGAACTCGAGACCGACCTGGAAAATTACCTGATATTATCCGACTGAATCGACTCGAGATCCGATTTTACCCGACCTGTTTTGAACCCGACCTGTTAATGGACCCGACTTGTTTTGAACCTGAACTGTTGTTGACCTGAACTAATGTAGGCCTGGCTAAAAATGTTAAATAATTTAAAGTGTAAACTGTTCATTATAAACTTAATAATTTTTTAGTAGATTATGTTAATTTTATTACTTAGAAATTTTTTATCTTCCATTATACTTAGAAATTTGTCTTAATTTGTAACTTCATTATGTATAATAAAATTATATACTTAGAAATTTGTTTAAGTATAAAAATATATATTATGTATAATAAAATTATATACTTAAAAGATTTGTCATAATTTTTACTAAGTATAAAATATATTAGTAATATATAGATAATATAATATATTAAACTTATTATGCTTTATTATATAATATATATTATGTTAACTTTATTATGTTCATAAACTTTATTATGTTCATAAAATTAAAATAAATACAAAATATAAGTTAGTATTATGTTTAACATAAAGTTAACGTTATTATACTTATATAACATGTGAAACAATTGTCTTTCAATTATATAATGTATTTTAGATGGACCCCTAAAACCTATAATGTATAAATAATATATATATATATATATATATATATATATAAACTTATAAGTTATAAGTTATATAATGTATTTATAATATAATAATTAATAATAAATAATAATTAGTAATAGTTTGGGCCTTGGGCCTTTGGGCTCATATCCCACCACCCATTTATTTGAGATGGGCCCCTAAAACCTATAATGTATAAATATAATATAATATATATAAAAACTTATAATTTATAAGTTATATAATGTATTTATAATATAATAATTAATAATAAATAATAATTAGTAATGGTTTGGGTCTTGGGCCTTTGGGCTCATATCCCACCACCCATTTATTTGAGATGGACCCCTAAAACCTATAATGTATAAATAATACAAATATATATATATAAACTTATAACTTATAATTTATATAATGTATTTATACTATAATAATAAATAATAATTAGTAATAGTTTGGGCATTGGGCCTTTGGGCTCATATCCCACCACACATTTATTTGAGATGGGCCCCTAAAACCTATAATATATATATATATATATATATATATATATATATATATATAAATATAAACTTATAACTAATAAGTTATATAATGTATTTAAAATATAATAATTAATAATAAATAATAATTAGTAATAGTTTGAGCTTTGGGCCTTTGGGCTCAAATCCCACCACCCATTTATTTGAGATGGGCCCCTAAAACCTATAATGTATTTAATAATAAATAATAATTAGTAATAGTTTGGGCCTTGGGTCTTTGGGCTCATATCCCACCACCCATTTATTTGAGATGGGCCCCTAAAACCTATAATGTATAAATATAATATATATATATATATATAAACTTATAAGTTATATAATGTATTTATAATATAATAATTAATAATAAATAATAATTAGTAATAGTTTGGGCCTTGGGCCTTTGGGCTCATATCACACCACCCATTTATTTGAGATGGGCCCCTAAAACCTATAATGTATAAATAATATATATATATATATATATATATATATATATATATATATATATATATATATATATAAACTTATAACTTATAAGTTATATAATGTATTTATAATATAATAATTAATAATAAATAATAATTAGTAATACTTTGGGCCTTGGGCCTTTGGGCTCATATCTCACCACCCATTTATTTGAGATGGGCCCCTAAAACCTATAATGTGTATATATATATATATTACATTATATAATAAATAATAATTAGTAATAGTTTGGGCCTTGGGCCTTTGGGCTCATATCCCACCACCCATTTATTTGAGATGGGCCCCTAAAACCTATAATGTATAAATATAATATATATATATATATATATATATATATATATATATATATTATATAAACTTATAACTTATAATTTATATAATGTATTTATAATATAATAATTAATAATAAATAATAATTAGTAATAGTTTGAGCCTTGGGCCTTTAGGCTCATATCCCACCACCCATTTATTTGAGATGGCCCCCTAAAACCTATAATGTATAAATATAATATATATATATATATTACATTATAAAATAATTAATAATTAATAATAATTAGTAATAGTTTGAGACTTATAACTTATAAGTTATATAACGTATTTATAATATAATAATTAATAATAAATAATAATTAGTAATACTTTGGGCCTTGGGCCTTTGGGCTCATATCCCACCACCCATTTATTTGAGATGGGCCCCTAAAACCTATAATATATATATATATATATATATATATATATTACATTATATAATAATTAATAATTAATAATAATTAGTAATAGTTTGGGCCTTGGGCCTTTGGGCTCATATCCCACCACCCATTTATTTGAGATGGGCCCCTAAAACCTATAATGTATAAATATAATATATATATATATTATATAAACTTATAACTTATAATTTATATAATGTATTTATAATATAATAATTAATAATAAATAATAATTAGTAATAGTTTGGGCCTTGGGCCTTTGGGCTCATATCCCACCACCCATTTATTTGAGATGGGCCCCTAAAACCTATAATGTATAAATAATATATATATATATATATATATATATATATATATAAACTTATAACTTATAAGTTATATAATGTATTTATAATATAATAATAAATAATAATTAGTAATAGTTTGGGCCTTGGGCCTTTGGGCTCATATCCCACCACCCATTTATTTTAGATGGCCCCCTAAAACCTATAATGTATAAATATAATATAATATATATATATAAACTTATAACTTATAATTTATATAATAATTAATAATAAATATTAATTAGTTATAGTTTGGGCCTTGAGCCTTTGGGCTCTTATCCCACCACCCATTTATTTTAGATGGGCCCTTAAAACCTATAATGTATATATATATATATATATATATATAAACTTATAACTTATATAATGTATTTATAATATAATAAATAATAATTAGTAATAGTTTGGGCCTTGGGCCTTGGGCCTTTGGGCTCATATCCCACCACTCATTTATTTTAGATAGCCCCCTAAAACCTATAATGCATAAATAATATATATATATATATATATATATATATATATATATATATATATATATATATATAAACTTATAACTTATATAATGTATTTATAATATAATAATTAATAATAAATAATAATTAGTAATAGTTTGGGCCTTGGGCCTTTGGGCTCATATCTCATCACCCATTTATTTGAGATGGCCCCTAAAACCTATAATGTATAAATATAATATATATATATATATATATATATATATATATATATAAACTTATAACTTATAAGTTATATAATGTATTTATAATAGAATAATTAATAATAAATAATAATTAGTAATAGTTTGGGCCTTGGGCCTTTGGGCTCATATCACACCACCCATTTATTTTAAATGGGCCCTAAAACCTATAATGTATAAATATAATATATATATATATATAATTATAAGTTATATAATGTATTTATAATATAATAATTAATAATAAATAATAATTAGTAATAGTTTGGGCCTTGGGCCTTTGGGCTCATATCCCACCACCCATTTATAATAATTAATAATATCAATAATAAATAATAATTATTAATTGTTGGGCTTTGGACTAAATATCTTAGATGGGCTAAATATAATAATTAATAATAATTATTAATTGTTGGGCTTTGGGCTAAAAATTTTAGATGGGCTAAATATTTTGTGGCCCTTTAAATTTTAGATGTTTTTCATTTAAGTCCTTTAACTTTTAGTTCAATTCAATTGAGTTCAATTCAATTTATGTATATAAATACATATATTTTATAATTTTATAAATACATATATTTATGTATATGTATATATACATATATTTTATATGTATATTTATGTATTTATATACATATATACACACACATATATATATATATATACATGTACAATATATATTATATATTAACATACGTATATTTGTATAATATGTATTCATTATTATGTATGATATGTTATATGTATAATGTATTAATAATTTAATATATACATATGTTTGTATAATATATATATATATATATATATATATATATACATGTATATATACATGTATGTTGTTAGTATCATAGTATGTATTATGTATATACATATACATGTATTTATGTATAATACATTACATATACATAAATACATACATGTTTGTATAATATATAATTATATATTGTAATTTATATACATGTGAATACATAAAAATACATATATATACACATAATCACATATATTTATACTTATATAGTTATTATAATAATTAATAAGTTATATTATATTATAATAATTAATAAATAATATTAAATTGTAATATATATGGGCGGGAAAATTTATTTTGAAACCGCCCAATTCCCAAATTGAATTTCAATTTGGGGTAAATTATAAATAAAGCTCTTTATATTATATAAGTTTTTTATTTAAGTCCTTTAAGTTTTAATTCAATTCAATTGAGTCCTTAAAACTTTATTTTTACTTCAAATTAACTCTTATTTATTATTTTTTTCACTATAGTCCATAAAACTTTGTTTTTATTCAAAATTGAGCCTATTATAGTCCATAAAACTTTATTTTAGTCCAAATTAGCTCTTATTTATTATTATTATTTTCACTATAGTCCATAAAACTTTGTTTTTATTCAAAATTGTTCATTTCTGGTGAACCTGAATTAACTCGAACTGAAATGAACCCGACGACCTGAAATTACCCGACCTGAAATGAACCCGACCTGAAATGAACCCGAACTGAAATGAACCCGACCTGAAATTTACCCGACCTGCAATTTACCTGCCAATTAACTGATTTTACCCGACCTGTTTTTACCCGATCTGCAACGAGTTTGACCTGAAATGGACCCGACCTGAAAATTGACCCGACCTGAAATGGACCCGACCTGCAAATTACCCGACTGCAATGGACCCGCACCCGACCCGAGTCGAGTCAAAAAAATTTTTTTTTACCTGAAATGACCTGTATCCGATTTTAACCGACCTGACAGAACCCGACCTGAAACCTGTCCGATTACCTATTTTTACATCCCTAAACAAAACTGCTCTGTTTTCTCAGACAAAATAAGAAATCGTTTTTTTAGTAAAAAAAAAAAGAAAATGTTTTTTTAGTAAAAAAAACTAAGAAAATGTTGAGTTTTACACTTTCTGCATATATCCGTATGGTGACAGACAATATATATGATAAATTGGAGAATAATTAAAAATAATATATATATATATATATATATATATTTTAAAAGTTAAGGTGATTATAAATAATATTTGTTCTGAATATAATTTCAACCATTTGACAATGTATATTATGCTCAATCACCTTGCTGCAGCTGTTGGTATTCGAACTCGTGACCTCTAAAAACAACAAGCGTTCCCTTAAGTACTAAGTCAAGTTAATTCGTATATAAATATATACTATTGATTACGACTTAGTTGTTTTTCACACCAGAAATTTTAATTAATAATTAAATGGTATAGGTAGGAAATTGAATGAAAATAGAAGCAAAGCCAAGTAGACGCGCAGGGCTCATGGGAGAAGGATGATGCTTCGGGTGAAAAAATCAATCTAAGGCTGTGACCCGACAACAATGGCTGCCAAACCGCATGCTGTGTGTATCCCATGTCCATTTCAAGGCCATATAAACCCAATGCTGAAGGTGGCGAAACTTCTTCACCATAAAGGCTTTCACATAACATTCGTCAACACCGAGTACAACCATAAACGTCTTCTCCGATCCAGAGGTCCCAATGCGCTCGACGGTTTGCCCGGCTTTCGCTTCGAAGCCATCCCCGACGGCCTCCCGCCGTCGGACGACGATAACGTCACCCAAGACGTTTTTTCTTTTCTCGAGTTCTTTTCGACCGATCGCTTCGACCCTTTCCGTCATCTTCTTCGTAAGCTCAATGATGGCTCCGGTTCCGCTTCTTCAAATGTACCCAAAATCACCTGTATTGTTTCAGATTATATGATCTCCTTCCCCGTCACAGCAGCCCAAGAATTCAACGTCCCCTGCGTTTGTTTATGGATATCAAGCGCTGTTTCATTTGTTTGCTTTGCACAGTTTCCACGTTTGGTTGAAACAGGGTTAACCCCTGTCACAAGTACAACTCTGTCGCCTGTAATAGATTCGATTGTTTTCGTTGCAGATGCTGATATGAATTCTGATTGAATATTCGCAGGTGCAAGCGGCTTAACAAAGGAGTATTTGGATACTGTGGTCGAGTGGATGCCTGGAATGGAAGATATACGTTTTAAGGATCTTCCGAGCATTGTTAGAACTACGGATCCGAATGACGAGATGATTCGGCATCTCGTCAAACAAGCGTCGAAAGACTGTAAAGCTTCGGCTTTGATTTTCAACACATTCGACTCACTCGAAAAGAACGCTTTGGAAACATGTTCGTCGGCGAAGGGCGGTATTCCGGTTTACAGCATCGGTCCTCTTCACTTACTCGTCGATCAGATCGGAGATGGCGAATCGAAGGATATTGATTTAAATCTGTGGATTGAACAATCTGAATGCATCGAATGGCTCGATTCGAAAGAACCCGAATCCGTGATTTACATAAGCTTCGGGAGTATTGCAGTAATAAACGCTCAACAACTGATCGAAGTTGCCTGGGGGCTGGCTAATAGCAAGCACCCATTTTTGTGGATCATTAGGCCTGATCTTGTACAGGGTGGGTCAGCGATTTTACCACCTGAATTCCTCGTGGAAACTCAAGGTAGAGGGCTGATAGCGAGCTGGTGTCCACAAAATAAAGTGCTCAAGCACCCCTCCATCGGAGGCTTCTTATCTCAAATGGGATGGAATTCGATGATCGAAAGTGTCACCGCCGGTGTCCCGATGCTTTGTTTGCCGATTTTCGCAGAGCAGCATACAAACACATGGTTGGCTTGCAGGAAGCTCGGCACCGGCATGGAGATCGACGAAGACGTGAAGAGAGATGGAGTGGAGATGCTTGTTAGGGAGTTAATGGAGGGAGAAAAGGGCCTGGAAATGAAGGCAAAGGCCATTGAATTGAAGGAGAAAGCAAAGGAGGTTTGCAGTCCCGGCGGTTCTTCTTTTTACAACTTGGATAAACTGTTAACCGACATTCTTTACACTCCAACTGTCTGAGATTACTATGATATGCTGTTATATTTCTTTGTCTGAATTGGTTCTAAATTCAGATCAAGACTCTACACCAATGGCCAACCCTTAGCATGTATAAATAAGCTGTTCTGTTTTAGATATATTACATTTACAGCTTCGATTTCCCAGAAATGTTCGTGTTCGATTTCCCCATATGTAGTTTTACTGCAAGATAGAATTTTGTCGTATGTCATTTTTATTTACTTACAGATGTAGTTGGTCATCTTCGCCAGAACTGATAGAATATGCTATTGCTAACCCGCTACTTGTTTGTTTCCTCACAGTTGAAGGAAGAGGCAATAGCATATGGTATTTCTATCAGTTCTTAAACGGGTAAAATTAAAATATTTAAAACCTTAAAGTTTTAATGGAAATTTCTTAAACTTTTGAAGTGTTTAAATTAAAATTTTTAGAAAAATTTAAAAGGCATAAAGGGTGTTTTCCCAAATTTTGGAGGAATCAAATTAAAACTTTTAAAAAAATTAAAAATATAAAGAGTATTTCTTCAAATCTTGGAGGGTCAAGGCCCTTGATGGCCGAAATAATAAAAAAACCAGCGAATCTCCAGTTCGACAGCTCTTTACTAGCGACTTCAACCAGTTCTCAATGTTTGCCTTTGCTGGTATAAGTCGAGTGTCCGAATGTTGTTTTGCAATTTTAATAAGCTTAATTACAAAATAAATGATTAAATTATACTTTTTTTTTCTGTAACATGTGTTCAAAACATTTTTAGTTGAAATAGGTGTTTAACGTTTGTTTTCTATTTTCTATTTTATTTTTATTTAAAAAAATATATATTTTAAAATTTTCAGAAATCACAAAATAATACAAGATCCTTAAAACTCAAAACCCCAAATCTCCAAAATTCACGCCAGTATCACCGTTGATAGTCTCTTCGAACCCCATCACCGTTATCGCCCATTTCCCCAACCACTTATCGCTGGTAACCGGCGGGAAGCATGTCAATCGGACATTGAACGATGAACGCGAAAGGCTCCCAATGTTCGACAGTCGATTGGCATACTTCCTGCCGATTACCCACAATGGGTAGTTGGGGAAAATTGACAGTAGCCTCTGGCGACGATAGTGGTTGGGTCCGAAGAGGTTGTCGGCAGTAGCAATGATGTGAATTTTGAGGATTTTTGGGGTTAGAGATTGAGATTATTTTGTGACTTTTTTAAAAATTTTAATATTTTTTAAAATTGTTTTTAAAAAATTAAAGATAAATTAAAAAACCATTTTTTAGTGAGTGATGAATTTTTTAAGGGGAATGAAACTTTAGGCAACTATTTCAGCTAATAAATACTTTAGACACCTATTATAAAAAAAATATAATTTGTGAACATATCGTATAGTTAAACTATTTTAATAAATTTTGTTGGAATGAGTCTGAACCAATTAAAATTCAGTTAATATTGAATAAATTACCCGTAAGTAGTAGAATATTTGATTATTGAAATCCGTACATTTGTATCAACAAATCCTTCATCTTTTGCACATCGTTTATGGTACCTTTAAGCTCATACTTCCACTTCTTGTAACTCACACCACAGAGCACAGCACGTTTCTTGACCGGTACACCGTCACCGGTTGTGAACGACGATGATGAAACCAATGATGCCCATGACACCGTCTCCGCAATGGTTGATTTGTAATCAGCGCAGTACAGCGTGGGCAAATAACTCTCTTGGCGTTTGTGTCAAGCAACGTCAAGAAGTTCAGCTGACAAACAGAGCATGAAAGTTTTACTTTCATGTCTCTCTTTTAGTATTTACGAGTCTGAATTTAGGGTAAAGGAAAACTATGGATCATCATCACTTGTTCTCCCTTGCTCATCATTTTAGACCTATATTCGATTCCCCAACAAAATTGGTGGAGAATCAGAATCAGGTTCAGTTTCTTTAACCTTCTTTTTCTTTGGTGGAACAAACATCACACAAAATTTCATATTGTCCGAAATGTGATGCCTTTTTTTTTCACATGTTTCCTGCCGATAATGCATCTTATGAAACACAAAATGTTTTCATAATTGTATTTATGTATTTTTAAGTTATGTTTAAAATGTGAGAATATTTATATGTTTTTCTAATATTTTAGAATTTTAGACTTAGGCGTAATGCCTTTTTCACATGTATTTATGTATTTTTTAAGTTATGTTTAAAATTTTCACATTTTAAGTTATGTCTAAAACCATCAAACTTTTTATTAGTCAAATATTTTTAAACTTTACTTGGATACTTTTAATATTTTGATCACTTAATTTTAAAAAAGTATATATTTCATAAGAGGTTAATTTTTTTTTGTTGAAAAGAAAGCTGGTTTTATTATATTAATAAACGTGGCACAAAATAAACAAAAAGAAACAAGATGAAAAGGGGATAGGCAGACAGGCTTGTCGGCTTGGAAATCCCAACCGACACAAAGAAAACCCTAACAAACAGTCATCCCCTCAGCCAAATTCGAAAACAACAAAAAGAAACCAGCAATCTGAGAGCCTTGGCGTGCAACCCTGCATGCAAATTGATGATAATCGCCAAGATAAACGAGAGACTAGGAGAAATTATGAGATACTCCTTAGTTAGTGCTCTTCCGATTCTACAAGATCCATCATGGCGGCCGGTGCTTCTTCTATCCAGTAGCTCGGAGAATCCAGATTACGGCCGAGACGAGCCATGAGATGGGCAGCTCCATTCGCTTCCCGGTGAGTAAAAAGAAATTCAATAAAGTCAAATCCTTTACTCTCCTCTTTGATATCATGGATGATCGGACCGATTAGTGACCTATCGTGCGTTGTCTAGTTGAGCTTCCTTATCACTGTTCGGGAGTCGCCTTCAACGGTTGCCCTTCGAAAGCCCAGATCCTTTAGAAGCCGAACCGACACAAGGCATGCATGTGCCTCCGCTGCAAAGGGATCGGCCACCGATGGGTGTTTGACGGATCACGCCGCCATGATTTTGCCATCGGTGTTGCGGCCCACCACCCCTGAGACGGACGAGCCTTCCAGTCGGTTAAAAGAGGCATCAAAGTTGAACTTTACAACCCCTTCTGCCGGCGGTTGCCATCTGACTGTTCTTCGGGTAATCACCTTTTGTTGATGTGTGGTAGATTCTCTAGCTTCATTCAAAAAGGACAAGACAAAACACTGGACAGTCGGTATACTTGGTAAGATTCCTTCATGAATGATTCTGTTACGATGAAACCAAATAGCCCAATATATCACTAATACCGTGTTTACTTTGGTGATATTCAAGCTGGAGATGAAGGAACAGAACCAAGACTCCCAATCTAAACTTGAAACATTTTCTGGTAAGGCTTCTCCCAAGACTTGAAACAGATTTGTTGTGAATATACAGTCTCGAAATATGTGTTCAACATTTTTCCCATATTCCCCACATAACTTACATATATTAACTAAGTTCAAACGCCGGTGCAATAAATTACTGAAAGTAGGGAGATAGTTATGAAATACCTTCCATCCATGAATGCGAATTTTTGTTGGTAGAGAGGCAGCCCAGATTTTTGCATAGCGGTGTGATAAGTTTGAGTGAGTTTGTGCATTTTGTCCTGTTGTTAATGATGTGTCCTCCTGTTGCAATACTCTGCAGCCACTTCTAACATTATATTCACCAGTACCGTCATATTTCCAAATTAATTCATCCTGTCTATGGTCCGCTGAAATTGGAATAGAAATTATCCTTTTCACCTGGTGGTCATCAAACAGACTTTCAAGTATTTTAAATTTCCATGTAGCATTCTGTTGATTAATCAGATCAACCACTTTTGTATACTGAATATTAATCTGTTGTGCTTGAATATAATTATTTTCAGGCCCAGGCAACCATGGATCGTTCCATATATTGACAGAGGAACCCGACCCTATACGCCAGCACAAACCCTTCTCCAGCAGAGCTCTACAGGACCACACGCTCCTCCATGTATAAGAAGGGTAAGACCCCAATCCAGCTTCAAGGAAATTTGTATTTGGATAATATCTAGCTTTTAATACCTGTGCGAGTAGACATTGTGGATGTGATAACAGTCTCCATGCTTGCTTAGTTAATAATGCTATGTTGAACTGAGTTAGATCTTTGAAGCCCATACCACCCTTTAGCTTAGGAATTGCCAATTTTTTCCAAGAACACCAATGAATTCCCTTTTTATTTGCACTGTTTCTCCACCAGAAGATTGCCATTAGTTGTTCTAATTTTTTGCACAGCGTCAAGGGTAATAGAAAACACTGCATTGCGTAGACTGGTATCGCCAGTAACACTGCTGAAATGAGTACCTCCCTTCCTCCTATAGATAAGAACCGAATACCCCAGTTACCAGTCTTTTGATTGAAACGGTCCAAAAAGTAAGCGAAAGCCTCTTTTTTCCTTCAACCTACCATTGTTGGCAAACCCAAATACTTCTCGGGGTTTGTTGAGATCCGAACACCAAAAAAATCTCCAATCTGCCTTCTCGTACTTTCATCCAAATTTTTGCTAAAGAATATCAGAGATTTGTTGTAGTTGACTTTTTGGCCGGACTCGTTTTCATAGGCAGTTAGGATAGACTGAAGGTTTCTAGCCCTTGACATTGAAGCCTCACTGAAAATGATGCTATCGTCCGCAAAAAGATGGCTGACTTCAAAATGACTTCGACCTATGCTTGCTCCTTTTAGCTCCCCATTGGCATTTGCAGAATTAATCAGGCAGGAAAGGCCTTCTGCACAGAGTAGGAATAAATATGGGCTGAGGGGATCTCCTTGCCGAAGCCCACGAGAGGGGATAAATTTTCGTCCAATATTCCCATTAAGGCCCACTGCATAACTCACTGTAGAGACGCATCTCATAATCATTCGAACCCATTGCTCAGCATATCCCAATTTTAACATCACCCTCTCCAAAAAATCCCATTCGACCCTATCGTAGGCTTTGCTCATGTCAGCCTTAAGAGCAAAAGTTCCTTTCTTCCCACTTTTCTTTTGCTGCAACGAGTGTAGGATTTCATAAGAAATTAACACATTATCAGAAATGTGTCGTCCCGGGATAAAAGCTCCCTGGGCCTTATCAACACACCTCTCCAGTGTTACTTTAAGTCTGTTTGCTAACACTTTAGCCACTATTTTGTAAAGGACATTGTATAGGCTTATCGGTCGAAATTCTGTCATGTTTTCCGGAGCATTGACCTTAGGGATAAGAACAATCAATGTATTGTTGATGGACTTCACTTCAGATGAGCCATTCAATATTGACATACAATAGTTGGATAAATCCGACCCAACAATATTCCAAAATTTTTGATAGAACATAGCCGAGTATCCATCAAGGCCCGAAGCTTTTAAAGGAGCCATACTATCAACCGCTTCCTTTATTTCATCTAGAGTAAATGGTCTCAGCAGCGATTCATTCATATCCGTAGTTATCTTTGGCGGAATTGAGTCAACTATAGATGGACTGTTAGCAATAGTAGCAGAATTGAAAAGGCTTTGAAAATAGTCAGTTGCTACACTTAACATGTCTTCATCCCTTGTCACCCAGTCACCAGCTTCATTCTTTATGCCTAGAATTGAGTTACATTTTTTCCGCATCGTGGCAAAATTATGAAAGAACGGAGTGTTCTTGTCTCCATATTTCAGCCAATTAACCCGCGCTCGCTGCTCCCAATAGAGCTCTTCTTTGTCCGCTTCCATATTCAAACCCAACTTTACTTCCAGAAGTTCAGCCAAAGACTCTTCATCCGGATCCGCTGACATTAGATCAGAAAGCCTACTTTGTAGCATTTTCTTCCTCTCTCCCCTATCTTTCTTTTTGTTCAAACTCCAATTTTCCAGAATGCCGCCAGCTCTGTCATACGAACTGGAAATTGAGAATCTGAAGTTTCCCAGTGGTTTTTTATTTTCTCAATCAAATCATCCTCTAGCACCTAGCTTGATTCAAAACGGAAAAATTTCTTTTGATTGGAGCAATTGGAAAAAGAATTGCCTTTCGTGTTAATCAGTACTGGACAATGGTCAGACATCGAATGAGTTAAGTGAGTGATAGAGTAACCTGGAAATAGCTCCCACCACGCAGTGTTTGCAACCGCTCTATCCAAGCGTTCTCTGATATTTGTGGAAGGCAAACGACCCCTTTCCTACGTATACCATACTCCCATAAAACCCAAGTCTGCTAGATCACACTCCTGTAAGGCATCTCGGAAATCAGACATTTGTCGCTCCGATCGTACACAACCACCCATTTTCTCAAAAGAATATGCTATTTCATTGAAGTCTCCAGCGACCACCCATGGTAACGATTGGTCCCTGCCAAGTTGTTTGAGAAGATTCCATGACTCGGCACGATTCCGTTCCTCCGGTCGGCCATAGAATCCAGTAAAACGCCAAACAATCCCACTTCCCTCCTTAATTTCAATATCAATGTGCCATTGGGAGTAACTTCTTAAAGACACATCGCATTCATTTTTCCAACCTATTGACAATCCACCCCGCATTCCGATTGCCGGAACATCAATACCGAACATAAAGCCACACTGTCGTCTCACCTTCTCCATCCTCCTCTTATCCAACTTTGTTTCAAGGAGAAACAAAATGTGGGGATGCACACCTCTCAACTTATTCTTGAGATTCATAATGCCCGGCTGCTCTGAATCGCAGAGCTAGCCGATAAATCATTTACAGTGTCAGAGGATAAAGAACTCTTCTCTTTCGATGGGACCAGGTGTCCCTCATTTTTTCGTTGTCTTTTGTTACCGTCCACCACATCCAAAGGATGGTCTTCATTGTCAGTGTAGAATCAATGTTTTGATATAATAATTGAAAAATGTTTTGGACTAATTTGAAAAGAATTTAAAACTTGCTTTTAAGTCCAAACAACTTGAATTTATGTTTGAGGTATTTTAAGAGGTCTTTGGCAAAGATTTTTCATGTTTTAAACAGCCAAACTTGTATTTTCAACATCCCAGTATCGATACGGTTGTACCCGTACCGATACCATTTTGCCTCAGTTTGGCCACTGTCAAAACCCGTACCGATACGGCAAACCCTCGTATCGATACGGAGTGGGTCGTTTCGATACGCCACGTCAGCGTACCGATCCCATTTCAACTACCCCAACGGCTATTTCCCAACGGCTATTCAAATGTAGACCCGTACCGATACGCCCTCAAGCGTATCGATACGCCTCAGCTGGCAAGAGCTCAACGGCTAGTTCCTATGAAGGCCGTATCGATACCGTTCCACGTGTATCGATACTGGTAGCTGCAGAACAGCATTTATGAAGGGAAATAAAGTCCTCAACGGCTCCAATTCATCCCCAACGGTCCTAAACGGCTATAAACTCAATTAGGAGTATAAAAGGGACCTCCAAGCATCAAGAGAAGACTAATGCTTCAATTGTCAATCAACAAATGATCAAGAAATTGTCTTAGTGCTTAAAGTGTCATTTCTTGTATAGACAAACACTAGTGAGCCAAAATTGTCAAATTTGCTCAAGTGTTTTAGGTTTTGGGTGAGTGCTTAATTGTGCAAACAAACACCTATTAGAGGGTTTAAGTTTGCTTTCATTTGTCTCTTTGTAAAAGAGGGTTTTGATCAAGGCTTGGGTAGAAGCTTGATCGGTTGTAAGGGTTTCCTCCTAATCCTAGAAAAGGGGACGAATCAATTAGTGGATTGATTGTGAAATCCTTAGTGGGAAGCTAAGGTAGTGGATGTAGTTGCTTGTTAGAAGGCCGAACCACTATAAATCATTGTGTCTATCTATTTTCTAGCTTCCACAACCCTTCCACCCAAATATCCATCTCTCCACCACTTGGTGAGCATTATTGGTTGATCGAATCGAGCTCCACACAACCCAACAATTGGTATCAGAGCTTGGCTCAATCGGTGAGGATTAACATCCTATTGAGAAGATCCGGCAAGCTCGATCACTTATTCATCAACCGGCTCAATGGCACAATCAATCGACAAACCGCCTTTCTTTGATGGAGACCACTACGCCCATTGGAAGACAAAGATGAAATTCTTCATCAAATCAAGAGATTACAAGCTATGGGATGTAGTTGAAGATGGTCCGTTCGTGACTCAAAGAAGTAAAACGGAGTGGAGTGCCGACGATCGCAAGAAGATGGAGCTAAATTGCAAAGCCTTGCACATTCTATTTTGTGCATTTAGTCCATCCATCTATGAGAAGATGTCTTCTTGTGAGAGTGCCAAGGAAGTATGAGACAAGCTTGAAGTCACATACGAGGGGACAAACGAAGTCAAGGAGACCAAGATTGGGCTCCTAACCTTGGAGTATGAGAACTTCAAAATGGATCCGGAAGAGAACATCGAGAAGATGTTTGATAGGTTCTCCACCATCACCAATGGTCTTAAAGGTTATGGAGAAGCCATCCCGGAGGAGAAGCTTGTTCGAAAGCTCATCTACTCACTTCCCGAGTCTTGGGACTCAAAGAGGACCGCCATCATCGAAGCCAAAAATTTGAAGACTTTGAAGCTTGATGAACTCATGGGGTCTCTCCTTACTCATCAAATCATGAAGAAGAACAAAGAGGATGAGAAGAAAAGGGAAGAAATTAGAGCTATGGGAGAGAAGAAAATCAAAGGGCTTGGCATCAATGCAAGTGCCATGGCTCTCAAATCCTCCACTTGCCATCATGTCTACTCAAGTGAAGAGGAGGATGAAGATGAAGAGATAGTTCATCTCTTCAAGAAGTGTGCCCCTTTCATGAAGAAAGCCTTGAGAGAGCTTGAACGAGAACCTAAAAGAAAGGAGAGGGCAAGCACTTCAAGCCATAAGAAGAAGGCACAATTGGCTACTTGGAGTGATGAGGACTCCACCGACGATGAACAAGTCAACCTTTGCCTTATGGCCATCGAAGAAGATTCAAGGGTAACTTCTAATTCATCTACTTCATGTTCTTACACTTTTGATGAATTACAAGATGCCTATGATGATTTGGTTTTAGATTTTAAAAGCCACATTTTGAAAAACAATAAATTGATTTCAAAGTTAAAAATTCAAAATGATTTGCTTTCTAAAACCAAACTTGAACTTGAAGCAAAACTTGAAGATTTTGAGTTAAAATGTCTTGATTTACAAAAATTGCTTCAAAATGTTCAAGTAGAAAAAGATTTGATTTCCAAAGAGCTTGAGAAGAAAAACAATCTTGGAAAATCAAATTTTTATGTTAGACAATCTAGTGCCCCTAGATTTATAAATGGTAAATGTTTTAGAAGTGTTTGGGTCCCAAAAGGACTTAATACTTCAATTAAAAAGGATGAAATTGAAAAATGGATTCCTAAGGGGACTAAATTTTGTGCAACTAACGTTTATGGATCCAAAGCAATTTGGATACCAAAAGTTACTTGATTGTCTATTGTAGGTGTGATGGAGATGTTCAACAAGTCAAACATTGAGGGGGAGCTCCATACACACAAGGAAGAACACTTGAAGAAGGAAGGCTTCACATCCTCCCTTGGGTTCAAGTGTTGGTAAAATTTCTAGTTGTTTTTGAATTTATTTGTCTTATTTTCTATTTAATTCAACTAGATGATCATATATGTTGGACTAACATTTCAATGATGCTTTGAGTAAGGGGGAGCCATTTTTTAAACCAAATTCTTAGTTGTGTCAAAACTATTTACCTCTATTGTTATTTTGAACTTAAATGTCTTAAATTCTTTTTGATATAACAAAAAGGGGGAGAAATGGTTTAAAAAATTGATTTTTCAAATTGAATAAGGGGGAGCTTTATTTGATTTCATACATTTAATCTCTTATTCACATTTTTAAAGTTAAAGGGGGAGAAACCCAAACAATTTTTCAAGTGAGTTTTATTATATCAAAAAGGGGGAGATTGTAGAATCAATGTTTTGATATAATAATTGAAAAAAGTTTTGGACTAATTTGAAAAGAATTTAAAACTTGCTTTTAAGTCCAAACAACTTGAATTTATGTTTGAGGTATTTTAAGAGGTCTTTGGCAAAGATTTTTCATGTTTTAAACAGCCAAACTTGTATTTTCAACGTCCCAGTATCGATACGGTTGTACTCGTACCGATACCATTTTGCCTCAGTTTGGCCACTGTCAAAACCCGTACCGATACGGCAAACCCTCGTATCGATATGGAGTGGGTCGTTTCGATACGCCACGTCAGCGTACCGATCCCATTTCAACTACCCCAACGGCTATTTCCCAACGACTATTCAAATGTAGACCCGTACCGATACGCCCTCAAGCGTATCGATACGCCTCAGCTGGCAAGAGCTCAACGGCTAGTTCCTATGAAGGCCGTATCGATACCGTTCCACGTGTATCGATACTGGTAGCTGCAGAACAGCATTTATGAAGGGAAATAAAGTCCTCAACGGCTCCAATTCATCCCCAACGGTCCTAAACGGCTATAAACTCAATTAGGAGTATAAAAGGGACCTCCAAGCATCAAGAGAAGACTAATGCTTCAATTGTCAATCAACAAATGATCAAGAAATTGTCTTAGTGCTTAAAGTGTCATTTCTTGTATAGACAAACACTAGTGAGCCAAAATTGTCAAATTTGCTCAAGTGTTTTAGGTTTTGGGTGAGTGCTTAATTGTGCAAACAAACACCTATTAGAGGGTTTAAGTTTGCTTTCATTTGTCTCTTTGTAAAAGAGGGTTTTGATCAAGGCTTGAGTAGAAGCTTGATCGGTTGTAAGGGTTTCCTCCTAATCCTAGAAAAGGGGACGAATCAATTAGTGGATTGATTGTGAAATCCTTAGTGGGAAGCTAAGGTAGTGGATGTAGGTGCTTGTTAGAAGGCCGAACCACTATAAATCATTGTGTCTATCTATTTTCTAGCTTCCACAACCCTTCCACCCAAATATCCATCTCTCCACCACTTGATGAGCATTATTGGTTGATCGAATCGAGCTCCACACAACCCAACAGTCAGACCCAATATCCATTTGACCACACTCTGGCAGCCCACTTGAAAGCCCGACATCTTTTATAGAATCAGTTGTTTCTTGGGCCTGTTTATCGGGCAGTCCACTTGAAGGCCCAGCCTGCGTAGTGGATTTGTTTAAACTGCTTGGATCCCCCCCCCCCCCCCCCCACCTTCCCCCAACCTCCTCCCACGTCCATTTGCCCACTAACCAGTTGTCTGGTAACTGCCTCCCTTAACCACCTACTCGGTGCCGGCGGCCCCCTACGCGGTGGTGCCCGGATGGAAGCATCCCAACCGAACGTAATTTCAGTAGTTTTTAGAATCAACCTCATCGGACAGAAACTCTCCCCATGTCCCATTTTCCCACAAATGAAACAAAACATGACTAACTTCTCGTATTGGAATCTAACATAAGAGCTTTTGTTAGATCCTAAAGCAACTTTTTTCTTTCGTTTCAGGGGTTGTCGCACATCCATCCATACCTTAATATGCATGAATTGCTTACGGCCTAACAACAACATTTTCGAGTCGTACTCCATGAATTCTCCAAGGAAATTACCGAACTGGCGTGCCATCGGCTCCGACATCAATCCCGGTGGTAGGTCATGAATTTGAACCCACATCATAGAATGGTTAAGTGGTAACTGTAATGGGTCCTCTCCCGGCCTTATTTTCTTCAGTAGAAGTAAATGATTATTGAAGAACCACGAACATCCATCGTAAACTCGATCCAAATCCACAACATTATAAAACTTGAAACAGAACCGCTTTTCGCCTATTTCAGAAATGGAAATGCCTCCCAGTGGATGCCATAGATCCGCCATGGTGTTCCTCATTGCCAAAAAATGTATCACACTGTCAGTAAGAAAGGTTCCCACCATACAGAATTCATATTCATTCTCAATCGCTCCGATCTCAGGGGAAGCACCAGGACTTCATCTTCTCCCTCGTCAATGGATAGATTCGCTAATTCCTCTTCCATTTGCCTTTGAACAGCCAAGACACTATCGAACAAACTCCCGTAAACAGCAAACTAGATGCGTGCTAACAAGCAGACTAAAGCGTGCTAATAAGCAGACATATGAACTCAGTCATACTTAAGAAAGCATGTCTGTCTAAACTCATGTAATTTTTTTAAATTGGCAGATGGATTAAGAGTTAACTTGGCAGTGTGAGAGAGGTTAATTTTTAAACAAATAATCACTAAAAATCAAAATATTACAATTTTATTGATACAGAGAGAATATATCAAATATTCAAGGTAAACTACACAAATAGTCACCCAACAATTAGTGTTTTTCCCTTTCGATCGCCTTAACTTCTAAAAATTACCACAAAATAATCACACGACTATTAATTCAGTAACAGAAGGTTAATATGACCATTTATAAAAATAGTATAATAATAATTTCTTGGTGATTTATTTTTATTTCCCAATCATTATTCTTAAAGCAATTAAAAAAACCCTCTTTTAGTGTACAAGGCTATATATATAGACAGCTAGTCAGCTATAGTTTAAATTCCCTTTTGTAAACTGGAAACTCTTCCGAAGCAGAAAGCAGAGGTTTCTGTATACATTCAAAAGAAAACCAGTATCAGTGATGTTTTGTCGATAGTTTTTTCTTCTTGTATCATAAAAAATCGAATCGAATTAACCGAATTATATTTTATTTAAAACTCGAGTTTCGAACAAGTTTACGCAAGATTCACCATATTATATACCTGTGTGAGATTGGGGCCAAACAATCTGCTTAATATCCTTGAACCACCCAAGCATCCTTGTTGGTTAGCTTGCTCAATTCGCTCCTCCATGGCGTCAAGCAATTCTCTATATGTTATATTTTGTTGTTCTCTTCCTCTCACAACTTCTATTAAAACAAACGTCATTGCTCCGTTCATCGTCTTCGAATTCAAAGCCTACGCATGTATAAGATTATTATTTGATGCACCGACAAATCGTTATTTTGTGTCGTACGTTATTATTACTTACGGATGTGTCGGCGGCAACTTGGTCGTCTTCGCACGCACTGATAGAGTATGCTAACCCACCACTCGTTTGTTTCCTCACACCTGATGGAGGACTGTTATCGATCCATTCTCCCCTGTTTAAAATTCGGATTAAGATAAGTATCGGATATATGTAAATCGATTCGGATTAAGATAAGGTAACATTCATTTTGGTCCGAAAATTACAAGTTTGTTCGATGTTCGATTGGGGGTGTCATGTCATGTACTTACTTTTGTCTATCGTAGACGTGCTCGAGATCAAGAATGGTTCCACTATGGCAAGCATCGACAATGGCGTGAAGCGTGACACCTTTCGGCAGTGGCTTAACGATGGCGGCGTAGATGTCGTTATCGACTATCATTCCTTCTTTAAGGAAATCGACCGGGCAGATGGTCTCGTCGAACCCATCACGTTCATCTTGGTTGAAATCGGGTTGCCGTAATCCATGGCCGGAGTAATAGAAAACCAGCGAATCTCCCGACCGGCTACCTTTCACCAGCCACCTCAAGCAATTCTCGATGTTCGCCTTTGTCGGAATAAGTCGAGGGTCTAACTGTTCTTCTGCAATTTCAATAAACAATGTCGGACTAAGTCGAATTTATTATAACAATATCAATCGAACTAAGACTCGACGGTCAAAACAACTTACCTGTGAGCACTAGAATATTTTGCTCCTCAAATCCATACTTTTGAGTCAACAAATCCTTCATGTTTAGCACATCGTTAATGGTCCCTTTGAGCTTATACTTCCACTTCTTGTAGCTCACGCCGCAAAGCACCGCACGTTTGTTCGCCGGTACTGCGTCGGCGGAGTTATCCAAAGCACAACGCTTCGAGTAACTGGTCACGGTGTTCGTCGACAACGGCGATGTTGAAACGGAAGGTTTCAGGGTGTCACCGTGCACTAATTTCCTCAGTTTTTCCTTCATAGATTTACCTATCAATCGTGGACTTGTCTTCCCATGCTCTTGGGAAGATGCGGACGATGATTTCCTTACTGGTCGATTCGGATTGTCCGCACGGCAATGCGGGCAATAAACTACCTCGGCATTGGCCGTCGCCGTAAACTTTTGCCGCAACGGTGGCATACGATTCTTGTTTCCATGTCATCGGGAGAAAAGCTTATATTATTTGAGGTTTAATGGAAACATTGAACGGAGAGAAAAAGGGCCAAGGCAAGGCCAACGCCGATGGTTCATTCCTGACTTTCGACCGCCTTATATCATTATTATTAGTATTGTACGAGCGGATATTAACTAAAGTTTTATGATAAAAAATAAAATAAAAATCAAAAGGCTAAATTTTTATTTTTGCCCCTAAAAATTGTATTTGGTTGCCACTTCGGTATTTAAAGATTTTTTTAGTTCAGTTTGATAACACTTTAGCCCACCCTATTATTAATTCGATTAGAGAGATGAGTCGATTTAATTAAACTCATTAAGAGCTTTTAATACATGTGATTAAACTCTTCTTGATATAAAATAAGCTAAATGTTTAAATAAGTGTTTAGACTTTCAAAATGTTAGGAAGTAATGTTTTTTTAATCAATTTGAATAAGGGTCTAACTTTTTCAAAATAATCGAATAAAAATTTAACGTTTTCAAATCAGTTCAAATAAGTGTAACATTTTCCGCAATAATTTTGAAAAGTTAGAGTATTATTTTAATCCAATGGCATTATAAAATTACTTAAATAAAGTGGAATGGTTCTGAAAATTATTAAAACCTTTATTCTTGTATTTAATAGAATAGAATAAAGAGCAAGAATCGGATGCATTTTCCATTGAAAATCAGTGGCTGGGTTAGAGATGATCAATATTTCTACTTGTAAAATTACATATTTAGTGCCTTAACTATGTCCATATTATTGTTTTGGTACTTCAATTATTATTTTTGACAAAATGGTAACGTTACATTTTTGTTCTGTTTTGGTACATGATACATCGACCATTAAAAACTAACGAAGATGATGACTTGACTTGGTATAATCATAGTTTTAGTCCAAAACATTTATATATTATCAATTGGCAGAAGGTCAAAAATAGCCCCCAACGTTTTACCTTTTAGTCAATTTACCACCTATTCTTTTTTTTGTGTGCAAACAAGCACCCAACGTTTCATTATCGTTCAAATTTCACCCTTGTTTGATGGAAACCGTTAGTCAACTAATAGTTAACGCCTGACGCTGACGTGGCAAGTTTGCATGGCATTGGGAGATGACATGACGATGCCACGTGGCACTTTGCTGACATGACATTCTTAAAATTTTTTAAAATTAATTAATTATTTTTTAAAGATTTTTTTAATATTTTAACCAATCGAATTATGCCACATGGCACTTTGCTGATATGTCATTATTCGATTGTATAAAAATATTTTCTTTAAAAAATAATTATATATATGTATATTTAATAAATAAAATATCCTCAAATTTTCAAATATTTCAAAATCAGACCCCAAATCCCTAAACTCCCAAATTCAGCCACTCCCGTCGGCGTTGGCCGCGTTGCCGACGACAAAATGAAGCGCCCTCTCCTCACCGAATGACCCACACATCGTTCGTCGTCCGTTCTACTGCCGTTCATCGCGAATTATTTAAATGAACCATTCTGTAACACCCGGGTTTAGGGGTTAGATGAAAATAATATTTTAATATTATTTGGGCTCGGTTTTATAATCAAAATGATTCTTTAAAATTTTGGGTTTCAAAATAAACATTTAAAATGGGACCAAATTGATTTAGTTTCAAAATTGAAGAGCTATTTTAAAAACAAGGGAATAGCCATTCATTAATGGCCTTATTGTAATTTACCCATCTTTCCAAATTAAATCCCCTTATTTCAAATAAAACACCCAATTCACTATTCATTGTCTTCTTCTTCAACGTTAGAAGAGCTCTCCCTCCCTAATCTACTATTCCATTTCAAAGCTCCCTCATTTCAACTTCATTTTGAAAGGTAAGGACGTTTTTGACTTCCCCTCATCTCTCTCTTCATAAAAGTACCTTTTATTTTCATTTTCATGGAGGTTTTAGAAAATGGCATTTTGGAAAGTTTGGATTAAAGATGAAAGCTTTATGTTGTAAAATTAAATGTTTTGATTTATTATGCTTAGTTATGATGTATAGAGGTCAAATGGTATAACATATGTGAATTTCAAATGGTTTTGAGCAATTTTCGGATTTGGGTTTCAAGGGGTTTTTGGAGGGTTTTAAAGTGGTCTTTGGGGTGGTTTAATGTTGGGTTTTGAGGGCTGGTGTTAGTATGATATATGAGGGTCACTTTGGGTGTATTTGATGGTTGTTTGGATGCTTGAAAGGGAAGATTTCAGTGGGTTTTAGGGGCTGCTCGGGAATTATGTTTTGGGCTTGATTTTGAATGTTAGATGTTTGAAAATGTTAATCCGGGTTAGTTCCGATGACGAGTTATTGATTGTGGACGTTTTGTTTGTGTTTGGGATTGATTAGAATCGAGTTTGGGCATCGGTGAAGCATCGGAAGTAAATCCGGGAAATTGAAGGTGGTCGCTTGCTTGGTCTTTAAGCTTGGGAGCTTAGGTGAGTGGTTAATTGTTTTACTTGGTTTTAAAATGGTTGGTTCGAGTATATGGACTAGGTTGGGCTTGGTAGACCCACCTAGAGTTAGGATTAGGGTGGTAGCCTAATCCTAAGCTTGATCTAGAGCCTTTGGATGAACTCATTTATGTGGTTGTGTATGACTCGTATGAAATATGAATATGAATGCTTATGTATATTGTGTTATACATGTGAAATGAGATATGACTTGTGATGCTTGAGACATGCATGATGATGGTTATTGGTGAGTACGTGCTAAGCACGGAATTGGTTGAAATAAGTAATGTGAAATGAGTAAAATGTTGGCACTAGTATGCTTGAGTACAAATGATCGATCATTAGGATGTTAGTGTGTACACATGAGTCAAAAGTCGCGCGTGTCCTTGGTGGCGTTGAGTCACTAAGGAGGAGTACGGATTCGCCCGGAAATTGTAATTATACATAGTCGGTGATGAGTGGAATCCTATCGACGGGGCGTGAGGATGAGTGGAATCCCCTCTGCGAGACCGGTGATGAGTGTAATCCCACCGTGAGGTAATGTGGTTGTTGGATGTGAGTTCCAACGTGTCTATCCGTGTATTCGGGTCATAGCTAGGTGCCAATGTTGATTGATAAGTGTATCAATGTGTTGAGGTTTATGATCTTTAATTGGATGCTTGAATGTGATTACATGTATTGTCGAAATTGAGCTTATGATCATGGTAATTATATTGAATATTGTTCATGCATCTTTATCTTGTGGCTCTTGTGGATCCTTGGTATATATGTGTAATGCCTTGGCTAGATCGTGCTCGGACGCTGCAATGTTGAGGTTTGTTTTAAGAGCTTACCCTCACTAAGCATATTTGCTTACGCTCTCTTTGTTCAACATTGCAGATCCTTAGTTCGTGGGTTGCTTGAGCAAGTGGAGGGCCTCCAAGTGTGGTTGTTGGCTTGAGTACATCAAGTATGACTTTTAAATGTTGAACATGTAATAGTTTAAGCAATGTGACATGTGTTATTTTGATGGATGATTGTTGGTTGTTTAGGAGCTTGCTTAGACTCCATGTTATCTTGCTTTTGTATGGCTTGTGATGCCATGTTGAATTGTATCCCATGCCTAGATTGCTTAGTATGAATGTTGGCCTTATGCCTTAGAGGTTGCCTTTATGTTTGAATGTTGAAGTGTGATCTTTGAATGCTTAAATGCCATCTTGGGTCTATTGCATGACTTCCTTGGTGTTTATACATGTTGGGTGCTTGTATGGCTATATATTGGTATGTAAATGTTGTGTGAATGTTTGGTTGGGGCTAGCGAAGTCTTAAAGTGCATTTAGATTCGAGTCTTGATCGTTTTGCTGAGTTTGAGAGGTTTTGCAGTGCAGGGCTATCGATACGGTTGGTCCCGTATCAATACCGCCTTCTTGTTTCAGGTCTCGTGTATCGATACGCGTGGGGGCGTATCAATACCTTTTTGGTCACTAGAGCCACTGTCCATTTCGGTATCGATACGGGCCTCTGGTGTATCGATACCGTCATCTTAGCGTTGACCGTGGAAAGTCAACCGTTGGGGAGGGTATCGATACACTCCTTGGGTGTATCGATACGGTCTCTACGGGTTGACTTTGACCAGTTGACCTAGTCAAGGGGTATCGATACACCCCTTAGGTGTATCGATACCGCCTGCAGTTTAAACTAAAAATTGGACTGTAAGATGTTGGGTTGAGTTCGTTTGTTTACCTCGTGTATGTTGTTCCGCTGTATGATCACTTAGGTTTTAATACTCATCTAGACAAGATATAAAATAAAAAAAATATAGGGTTGTTAACCGAGGGGGAACCTTAACGGGTTTCGCTTCGGTTTTCCCCGTGTGGCCCACTCGGACCGGTCATTCGGCCAGACCGGGACGAGGGGGTTACACTTGTTGGTATCAGAGCCTAAAGTTACCGAGACCTTGGGCAGGTAAGTGAGGTAAGTTCAAGTTTTGAATTGATTTGCACGATGTTTGCTTGCTTTGTAAGTATGATTGCTTGCGTGACAAGTATGTTGATTGTTTTACTTAAAGCATGTGTGTAAGAGTCCCATTGCTACTATTACATTGGAAAAATGATTTTTAAGTGAGGGAACGTACTTGAACACTTGGAAGTCTTGCCTTGCTAACCCAGCTTGTATGTTTTGTTGTTGTGGTTGTAGTTGATATATGTGAGAGCGATGTCTAGACCGAGAGGTAGGCCGAGACTGGTTCGTCAGGAACCACGGGTTGCGGCTCCTGTTGAGCCGGCAGTTGGTGTGAAGGCTCACCTAGAAGGGCCGGTGGCCGCGAGAGTTGGCGCTCCTTCACCACCTCCACCACCACCACCTCCTCCACCTGGAGTTGGGGGCGAGGATGGAGTCGGAGGAGATGGACCTCAAGGTGGCCAAGGTGGCCAAGGTCCAGCTGGAATTGATATGACTCCGTTAGTGCAAGCGATAGCGGGAGCATTTCAGGCCGCAGTTGCGGGAGCTCAGGCTGCAGCTCAGCCTAGGTGTGACGATGCCATTCTACCTTTGGAGAGGCTCCGTAGCTTGGGGGCCGAGGAGTTTAGGGGATCTACTCCGGAGAGGTCGGAGTTATGGTTGGAGAAGGCAGTTCGTATCTTGGCTCAGATGGGTTGTGTGGGCGCACGCAGATTGGGTTGCGTGATCTCGTTGCTTCAGGGTGATGCCTACACCTGGTGGGTCACCATTACTACTGGGGTTCCAGAGGCAAAGATTGACTGGGATTTCTTTGAGTCCGCTTTCAGGAAGAGGTACTTGGGACCGAGGTACTTGGATGAAAGGAAGCGAGAGTTTATGGCTCTTACTCAGGGAGATGCTTCTGTGACTGATTATGAGATCCGCTTTGTTCGCTTGAGTCAGTATGCTCCAGAGTTGGTTCCCACTGAAGTGGAACGCTGCAACCATTTCCGTTATGGATTGAATGAAGAGATTAAGAGGTACACGCTAGCTTCTGACTACTCAGACTTTGATGTGTTGGTCGCAAGGGCCAAGGACTTAGAGCATAGTTTGGGTTCGGCCAAACGATCGGGTGGTTCCAGTTCTGGTAAGAGGCATAACCACTTTGATGGTAGAGATGCCAAGAGGCACAGAGGTGGCGGACATCAGTTTGACCATAGACGTGGCGGTGGCCACCATGGTAGGGGCCATCAGGGCCATAGAGGAGGAGGGCGTTTGCCCGAGTGTACCCGTTGTGGGAGACAGCATGCTGGTGAGTGTTGGGGTAACTTCCATGCTTATTGGAACTGTGGTTCGAGGGACCACTTTAGGAGGGATTGTACGCATCAGGCGGCTCAGGCACCGAACATTGCTCAGGCTCCTCGAGAGCGAATGATTTTCAGAGAGGCCGTGGGCGCGGTCGTGGCTACTTCCAGCCTAGGGCTGATGCACCTAGGGTGGATGCTCAGAGGAACCTTGCTCATGTTGTGGCAGTGCAGCCAGAGGCGGGAGGACTAGCGAGAGTCTATGCTCAGAGAGAGGCCGGGAACGACACTGATGTGATAGCAGGTAATTTCGAGTTACAGTCTATGTCTTTACTTTCTTTGGTTGATTCGGGTTCTACGCATTCCTACATTTTGAGTGAGCATGCACAGAAGTTAGATATCCCTGTTGAGATATTAGATGTAGGTATGCATGTTACTAGTTCTTTTGGTGAGACAGTTGTGGTTAGACGTATGTATAGGAGATGTCCACTGAAGATTCAGGGTCATGTGTTCTCAGTCGATATGATGGAACTTCCCTTCTATGGTTTTGATATTATTTTGGGTATGGACTGGTTAGTTGAGCACCGGGCTAGTGTGGATTTTGAGACAAAGAGAATTTATTTGAAGCTTTCTGATGACTACGAGGTAGTAGTAGTAGGTGAGAACATTAAGTTCTTGTCTAATGTGGTGTCAGCTTTAGAGGCTCATAGGTTGATGGACTCTGGATGTGGGGCTTATTTAGCGTATGTTATGAATCCTGATATGAGTGAAGCTAGACCGAAAGATATCAGAGCAGTGTGTGACTTTCCAGATGTGTTTCCTGAAGAGTTGTCGGGTTTGCCTCCTGACAGAGATGTTGAGTTTGTGATTGAGACAGTTTCAGGATCTAATCCAGTTTCGATAGCTCCGTATCGTATGGCTCCGAAAGAGTTGAAGGAATTGAAGAGTCAGTTGCAAGAATTATTAGACCGTGGTTTCATTAGGCCTAGTAGTTCTCCGTGGGGTGCTCCCGTGTTGTTTGTGAAAAAGAAAGATGGTAGCATGCGCATGTGTATTGACTATAGACAGTTGAATCAGTTGACTATGAAGAACAAGTATCCGTTACCTCGTATAGATGATTTGTTTGATCAGTTGAGAGGTGCTTAAGTGTTCTCGAAGATAGATTTGAGATCCGGGTATTATCAGTTGAAAGTAAAGGAGTGTGATGTTCCGAAGACAGCTTTTAGGACTAGATATGGTCACTATGAGTTTCTTGTGATGCCATTTGGGCTCACGAATGCACCTGCAACATTCATGGACATGATGAACGAATTTTTAGAGACTATCTAGACCGTTTCGTAGTTGTTTTCATTGATGATATATTTGTGTACACGAAGACAGAAGAAAAGCATGATGAACACTTGAGATTTGTTCTACAGAGATTGTTGAGTAATCAGTTGTATGTGAAGCTTAGTAAATGTGAGTTCTGGATTCGAGCGGTTGTATTTCTTGGCCATGTTGTTTCGGCCGAAGGTATCCGAGTTGATCCATCGAAGATTGAGGCTATTGTTGAGTGGAAACAACCTAAGTCCGTGACTGAGATTAGGAGTTTCCTAGGATTAGCCGGTTATTATAGGAGATTTGTTGATGATTTCTCTAGAGTAGCTGCTCCTTTGACTAAATTGTTGCAAAAAGGAGTTAAGTTTGAATGGTCAGATGCAAGACAGAAGGCCTTTGAGAAATTTAAAGAAGCTTTGACAAATGCTCCAGTGTTAGTGCAACCTGATTCCGGTAAGGAGTTTGTGATTTACAGTGATGCTTCCTACGTAGGCTTAGGATGTGTTTTGGTGCAAGAAGGAGAGTTGTTGCTTATGCTTCTAGACAGTTGAAGATTCATGAGAAGAACTATCCTACTCATGATATAGAGCTAGCCGCAGTTGTGTTTGCATTGAAGATTTGGCGTCATTACTTGTATGGGGAGAAGTGTATTGTTTACACCGATCACAAGAGCTTGAAGTACTTGATGACACAGAAAGAGTTGAATTTGAGACAGAGAAGATGGCTAGAGTTGCTAAAATATTACGATTTGACCATTGAGTACCATCCAGGTAAAGCAAATGTTGTAGCTGATGCTTTGAGTAGAAAAGTGGTCGTTGAGTTGAGAGCTATGTTTGCTAGATTGAGTGTGTCCGATGATGGTGGGTTGATCACCGAGTTGCAAGTGAAGCCTTCTTTGATTCAGTTGATTAGAGAGAAGCAGTTGCAAGATGTGAGTTTAGTTCCTCATGTTCAGGACATAGCCGAAGGGAGACCGACCGAGTATAGTTTTAGTGGTGAGAGCTTGTTGTGCTTTAGAGATAGAATTGTTGTACCAGAAGATGTTGAGTTGAGACGTCAGATTCTGAGTGAAGCACATTCGAGTCCCTTTTCTATGCATCTGGGTAGTACCAAAATGTACCGAGATTTGAAGAATGGTTACTTCTGGGTTGGTTTGAAGAGAGATGTAGCCGAGTATGTGAGCCGTTGTATGGTTTGTCAGAGAGTGAAGGCAGAACATCAGGTTCCTTCAGGTTTGTTACAGCCTTTGAAGATTCCGGAATGGAAATGGGAGAGGATCACCATGGATTTTGTGTCAGGGTTGCCTTTGTCTCCTTCGAAGAAGAACTCCGTTTGGGTGATTGTTGATAGGTTCACTAAGTGTGCTCACTTCTTAGCAGTGAACACTATGGATTCCTTAGACAAGTTGGCAAACTTGTACATCCGTGAGATTGTGAGGCTTCATGGAGTTCCGAAGTCTATTGTTTCAGATAGAGATCCTAGATTTACTTTGAGGTTCTGGGGTTGCTTGCATAATGCTCTAGGTAGTCGTTTGCATTTCAGCACGTCCTATCATCCTCAGTCCGATGGGCAGTCAGAGCGAGTGATACAGATTCTTGAGGATATGCTTCGTTGTTGTGTGATTGACTTCCAGGGCTCTTGGGAGAAGCACTTACCGTTGATTGAGTTTGCTTACAACAACAGTTATCAGTCTAGTATTCAGATGGCACCTTATGAGGCTTTGTATGGTAGACGATGTAGGACTCCGATTTGTTGGGCTGAAACAGGTCAGAGATTGTTACCTATGCCAGACTTGCTTAGAGGGACTACCGACAAAGTAAAGTTGATTTGTGACCGTTTGAAAGCAGCTTCCGATCGTCAGAAGTCTTACGCAGATTTGAAGAGGAAAGAGGTTGAGTACTCAGTGGGTGAGAAAGTGTTTCTGAAAGTGTCTCCGTGGAAGAAGGTAATGAGATCTGGCCGAAAGGGCAAGTTGAGTCCGAGGTTCATTGGTCCGTATGAGATAGTTGAGCGGATTGGGCCTGTAGCTTATCGTTTGAGGTTACCTTCTGAGTTAGAGAAGATCCATGATGTCTTTCATGTGTCTATGCTTAGGAGGTATAGATCGAATCCTTCTCATGTGATGCCCGTTGAGGAGATAGAGTTAAATCCGGATTTGTCCTATAATGAAGAGCCCATTGAGATACTCGCTTCTGATAGCAAGGTGTTGCGTGGCAAGACCATAGAGTTGGTCAAGGTGTTGTGGAGACATAGAGGTGTGGAAGAGGCCACGTGGGAGAGAAAAGCGGATATGTGTAGAACTAATGTTTTGATATAATAATTGAAAAATGTTTTGGACTGATTTAAAAAGTATTTAAAACATTTCCAAAGTCCAAACAACTTGAAATAATATTTAAGGAATTTTTCATAAAGGTTTTTCATGTTTTCAAAGGCCAATTTTCACAAAACTGACCAAGTGTTTCGAAACACCTTAGGGCGTTTCGAAACAGGTGCCTCCAGTGGCCAAAACGTTTCGATACTCGTATCGAAACGGGGCCAGCGTTTCGAAACAGGCTAGGCCGTTTCGATACGCCCACGTGGCACTGACCACAACGGTCATAAACCCCAACGGCTCTTTCCCAACTAACTTTTAAATGCAGGTCGTTTCGATACGGGCTTATAACGTTCTGATACGCGTTCCGAAACGGCAAGTGGGTGTTCCGAAACGGGTGCCCTGACAGACTGCAACGACTCTTTCTATATTAAGGGCGTTTCGAAACGGCTTCGAGCGTTTCGAAACGGGGAGCTGCAGAACTGCATTTATGGAGGGAATTAAAGGCTTCAACGACTCTATTTCAACTCCAACGGTCCTAAACGGCTATAAACTCAATTGGGAGTATAAAAGGGACCTCCAAGCATCAAGAGAAGGTTAATGCTTCAATTGT
Organism: Hibiscus tridactylites; assembly: GCA_958450335.1. Lineage (NCBI taxonomy): Eukaryota > Viridiplantae > Streptophyta > Magnoliopsida > Malvales > Malvaceae > Hibiscus > Hibiscus tridactylites. Next base: position 100,724,633 of record OY288265.1, read on the forward strand.
CAATCAACAAATGATCAAGAATTGTCTTTGTACTTAAATTGTCATTTCTTTGTATAGACAAACACTAGTGAGCCAAAATTGTCAAATTTGCTCAAGTGTTTTAGGTTTTGGGTGAGTGCTTCATTGTGCAAACAAACACCTATTAGAGGGTTTAAGTTTGCTTTATTTATCTCTTTGTAAAAGAGGGTTTTGATCAAGGCTTGGGTAGAAGCTTGATCGGTTGTAAGGGTTTCCTCCTAATCCTAGAAAAGGGGACGAATCAATTAGTGGATTGATTGTGAAATCCTTAGTGTGGAGCTAAGGTAGTGGATGTAGGTGCTTGTTAGAAGGCCGAACCACTATAAATCATTGTGTCTTTTTACATTCTAGCTTCCACAACCCTTCCACCCAAAAATCCACCTCTCCACCACTTGGTGAGCAAAATCGGTTGAACAAATCGAGCCCCACACATCCCAACAATTGGTATCAGAGCTTGGCTCAATCGGTGAGGAGTAACATCCTATTGAGAAGATCCGGCAAGCTCGATCACTAGTTCATCAACCAGCTCAAATGGCGCAATCCATAGACAAACCGTCTTTCTTTGACGGAGCTCACTATGCCCATTGGAAGACAAAGATGAAGTTCTTCATCAAATCAAGAGATTACAAGCTGTGGGATGTAGTTGAAGATGGTTCGTTCGTGCCTCAAAGAAGCAAAGCGGAGTGGAGTGCCGACGATCGCAAGAAGATGGAGCTTAATTGCAAAGCCTTGCACATTCTATTTTGTGCATTTGGTCCATCCATCTATGAGAAGATGTCTTCTTGTGAGAGTGCCAATGAGGTATGGGACAAGCTTGAAGTCACATACGGGGGGACAAATGAAGTCAAGGAGACCAAGATTGGGCTCCTAACCTTGGAGTATGAGAACTTCAAAATGGATCCGGAAGAGAACATCGAGAAGATGTTTGATAGGTTCTCCACCATCACCAACGGTCTTAAAGGTTTTGGAGAAGCCATCCCGAGGGAAAAGCTTGTTCGAAAGCTCATCTACTCACTTCCCGAGTCTTGGGACTCAAAGAGGACCACCATCATCGAAGCCAAAAATTTGAAGACTTTGAAGCTTGATGAACTCATGGGGTCTCTCCTTACTCATCAAATCATGAAGAAGAACAAAGAGGATGAGAAGAAGAGGGAAGAAATTAGAGCTATGGGAGAGAAGAAAATCAAAGGGCTTGGCATCAATGCTAGTGCCATGGCTCTCAAATCCTCCACTTGCCATCATGTCTACACAAGTGAAGAGGAGGATGAAGATGAAGAGATAGTTCATCTCTTCAAGAAGTGTGCCCCTTTCATGAAGAAAGCCTTGAGAGAGCTTGAACGAGAACCTAAAAGAAAGGAGAGGGCAAGCACTTCAAGCCATAAGAAGAAGGCACAATTGGCTACTTGGAGTGATGAAGACTCCACCGATGATGAACAAGCCAACCTTTGCCTTATGGCCATCGAAGAAGATTCAAGGGTAACTTCTAATTCATCTACTTCATGTTCTTACTCTTTTGATGAATTACAAGATGCCTATGACGATTTGGTTTTAGATTTTAAAAGCCACATTTTGAAAAACAATAAATTGATTTCAAAATTGAAAATTCAAAATGACTTGCTTTCTAAAACCAAACTTGAACTTGAAGCAAAACTTGAAGAGTTTGAATTGAAATGTCTTGATTTACAAAAATTGCTTCAAAATGTTCAAGTAGAAAAAGATTTGATTTCCAAAGAGCTTGAAAAGAAAAACAATTTTGGAAAATCAAATTTTTATGTTAGACAATCTAGTGCCCCTAGATTTATAAATGGTAAATGTTTTAGAAGTGTTTGGGTCCCAAAAGGACTTAATACTTCAATTAAAAAGGATGAAATTGAAAAATGGATTCCTAAGGGGACTAAATTTTGTGCAACTAACGTTTATGGATCCAAAGCAATTTGGATACCAAAAGTTACTTGATTGTCTATTGTAGGTGTGATGGAGATGTTCAACAAGTCAAACATTGAGGGGGAGCTCCATACACACAAGGAAGAACACTTGAAGAAGGAAGGCTTCACATCCTCCCTTGGGTTCAAGTGTTGGTAAAATTTCTAGTTGTTTTTGAATTTATTTGTCTTATTTTTATTAATTCAACTAGATGATCATATATGTTGGACTAACATTTCAATGATGCCTTGAGTAAGGGGGAGCCATTTTAAAACCAAATTCTTACTTTTGTCAAATTTTTACCTCTATTGTTATTTTTGAACTTAATGTTTTAAATCTTTTTCATATAACAAAAAGGGGGAGAAATGGTTTGAAAAATTCAATTTTCAAATGAATAAGGGGGAGCCTTATGTGAATTAAAATTTTAATCTCTTATTCACTTTTTAAAGTTAAAGGGGGAGAATTCCAAACAATTTTTCAAGTAGTTTTATTATATCAAAAAGGGGGAGATTGTAGAACTAATGTTTTGATATAATAATTGAAAAATGTTTTGGACTGATTTAAAAAGTATTTAAAACATTTCCAAAGTCCAAACAACTTGAAATAATATTTAAGGAATTTTTCATAAAGGTTTTTCATGTTTTCAAAGGCCAATTTTCACAAAACTGACCAAGTGTTTCGAAACACCTTAGGGCGTTTCAAAACAGGTGCCTCTAGTGGCCAAAACGTTTCGATACTCGTATCGAAACGGGGCCAGCGTTTCGAAACAGGCTAGGCCGTTTCGATACGCCCACGTGGCACTGACCACAACGGTCATAAACCCCAACGGCTCTTTCCCAACTAACTTTTAAATGCAGGTCGTTTCGATACGGGCTTATAGCGTTCCGATACGCGTTCCGAAACGGCAAGTGGGTGTTCCGAAACGGGTGCCCTGACAGACTGCAACGGCTCTTTCTATATTAAGGGCGTTTCGAAACGGCTTCGAGCGTTTCGAAACGGGGAGCTGCAGAACTGCATTTATGGAGGGAATTAAAGGCTTCAATGACTCTATTTCAACTCCAACGGTCCTAAACGGCTATAAACTCAATTGAGAGTATAAAAGGGACCTCCAAGCATCAAGAGAAGGCTAATGCTTCAATTGTCAATCAACAAATGATCAAGAATTGTCTTTGTACTTAAATTGTCATTTCTTTGTATAGACAAACACTAGTGAGCCAAAATTGTCAAATTTGCTCAAGTGTTTTAGGTTTTGGGTGAGTGCTTCATTGTGCAAACAAACACCTATTAGAGGGTTTAAGTTTGCTTTATTTATCTCTTTGTAAAAGAGGGTTTTGATCAAGGCTTGGGTAGAAGCTTGATCGGTTGTAAGGGTTTCCTCCTAATCCTAGAAAAGGGGACGAATCAATTAGTGGATTGATTGTGAAATCCTTAGTGGGGAGCTAAGGTAGTGGATGTAGGTGCTTGTTAGAAGGCCGAACCACTATAAATCATTGTGTCTTTTTACATTCTAGCTTCCACAACCCTTCCACCCAAAAATCCACCTCTCCACCACTTGGTGAGCAAAATCGGTTGAACGAATTGAGCCCCACACATCCCAACAATATGGTTGAGCAGTTTCCGTATTTATTTCCACCAGGTAATTTCGGGGACGAAATTCCTTAAGTGGGGGAGAGTTGTAACACCCGGGTTTAGGGGTTAGATGAAAATAATATTTTAATATTATTTGGGCTTGGTTTTATAATCAAAATGATTCTTTAAAACTTCGGGTTTCAAAATAAACATTTAAAATGGGACCAAATTGATTTAGTTTCAAAATTGAAGAGCTATTTTAAAAACAAGGGAATAGCCATTCATTAATGGCCTTATTGTAATTTACCCATCTTTCCAAATTAAATCCCCTTATTTCAAATAAAACACCCATTCACTATTTATTGTCTTCTTCTTCAACGTTAGAAGAGCTCTCCCTCCCTAATCTACTATTCCATTTCAAAGCTCCCTCATTTCAACTCCATTTTGAAAGGTAAGGACGTTTTTTACTTCCCCTCATCCCCTTCTTCATAAAAGTACCTTTTATTTTCATTTTCATGGAGATTTTAGAAAATGGCATTTTGGAAAGTTTGGATTAAAGATGAAAGCTTTATGTTGTAAAATTAAATGTTTTGATTTATTATGCTTAGTTATGATGTATAGAGGTCAAATGGTATAACATATGTGAATTTAAAATGGTTTTGAGCAATTTTCGGATTTAGGTTTCAAGGGGGTTTTTGGAGGGTTTTAAAGTGGTCTTTGGGGTGGTTTAATGTTAGGTTTTGAGGGCTGGTGTTAGTATGATATATGAGGGTCACTTTGGGTGTATTTGATGGTTGTTTGGATGCTTGAAAGGGAAGATTTCAGTGGGTTTTAGGGGCTGCTCGGGAATTCTGTTTTGGGCTTGATTTTGAGTGTTAGATGTTTGAAAATGTTAATCCGGGTTAGTTCCGATGATGAGTTATTGATTGTTTACGTTTTGTTTGTGTTTGGGATTGATTAGAATCGAGTTTGGGCATCGGTGAAGCATCGAAAGTAAATCCGGGAAATTGAAGGATGTCGCTTGCTTGGTCTTTAAGCTTGGGAGCTTAGGTGAGTGGTTAATTGTTTTACTTGGTTTTAAAATGGTTGGTTCGAGTATATGGACTAGGTTGGGCTTGGTAGACCCACCTAGAGTTAGGATTAGGGTGGTAGCCTAATCCTAAGCTTGATCTAGAGCCTTTGGATGAACTCATTTATGTGGTTGTGTATGACTCGTATGAAATGTGAATATGAATGCTTATGTATATTGTGTTATACATGTGAAATGAGATATGACTTGTGATGCTTGAGACATGCATGATGATGGTTATTGGTGAGTACGTGCTAAGCACGGAATTGGTTGAAATAAGTAATGTGAAATGAGTAAAATGTTGGCACTAGTATGCTTGAGTACAAATGATCGATCATTAGGATGTTAGTGTGTACACATGAGTCAAAAGTCGCGCGTGGCCTTGGTGGCGTTGAGTCACCAAGGAGGAGTACGGGTTCGTCCGGAAATTGTAATTATACATAGTCGGTGATGAGTGGAATCCCATGGAAGGGGCGTGAGGATGAGTGGAATCCCCTCCGCGAGACCGGTGATGAGTGTAATCCCACCGTGAGGTAATGTGGTTGTTGGATGTGAGTTCCAACGTGTCTATCCATGTATTCGGGTCATAGCTAGGTGCCAATGTTGATTAATAAGTGTATCAATGTGTTGAGGTTTATGATCTTTAATTGGATGCTTGAATGTGATTACATGTATTGTGGAAATTGAGCTTATGATCATGGTAATTATATTGAATATTGCTCATGCATCTTTATCTTGTGGCTCTTGTGGATCCTTGGTATATATGTGTAATGCCTTGGCTAGATCGTGCTCGGACCCTGCAATGTTGAGGTTTGTTTTAAGAGCTTACCCTCACTAAGCATATTTGCTTACGCTCTCTTTGTTCAACATTGCAGATCCTTAGTTCGTGGGTTGCTTGAGCAAGTGGAGGGCCTCCAAGTGTGGTTGTTGGCTTGAGTACATCAAGTATGACTTTTAAATGTTGAACATGTAATAGTTTAAGCAATGGGACGTGTGTTATTTTGATGGGTGATTGTTGGTTGTTTAGGAGCTTGCTTAGACTCCATGTTATCTTGCTTTTGTATGGATTGTGATGCCATGTTGAATTGTATCCCATGCTTAGATTGCTTAGTATGAATGTTGGCCTTATGCCTTAGAGGTTGCCTTTATGTTTGAATGTTGAAGTGTGATCTTTGAATGCTTAAATGCCATCTTGGGTCTATTGCATGACTTCCTTGGTGTTTATACATGTTGGGTGCTTGTATGGCTATATAGTGGTATGTAAATGTTGTGTGAATGTTTGGTTGGGGCTAGGGAAGTCTTAAAGTGCATTTAGATTCGAATCTTGATCGTTTTGCTGAGTTTGGGAGGTTTTGCAGTGCAGGGGTATCGATACGGTTGGTCCCGTATCGATATCGCCTTCTTGTTTCAGGTCTCGTGTATCGATACGCGAGGGGGCGTATCGATACCTTTTTGGTCACTGGAGCCATTGTCCATTTCAGTATCGGTACGGGCCTCTGGTGTATCGATATCGTCATCTTAGCGTTGACCGTGGAAAGTCAACCGTTGGGGAAGGTATCGATACACTCATTGGGTGTATCGATACGGTCTCTACGAGTTGACTTTGACCAGTTGACCTAGTCAAGGGGTATTGATACACCCCTTAGGTGTATCGATACCGCCTGCAGTTTAAGCTAAAAATTGGACTGTAAGATGTTGGGTTGAGTTCGTTTGTTTGCCTCGTGTATGTTGTTCCGTTGTATGATCACTTAGGTTTTAATACTCATCTAGACAAGATATAAAATAAAAAAAATATAGGGTTGTTAACCGAGGGGGAACCTTAACGGGTTTCGCTTCGGTTTTCCCCGTGTGGCCCACTCGGACCGGTCATTCGGCCAGACCGGGTGTAATCACCTATTTTGTCCGGGGTGTTAAAACCCGCTTTTTCTTCTTTTAAATAATGGACTTTAACATAATATTATTATTAATCACCTATTAACCTTATTACTATAATACTATGGTGCTTATGTTTGCTTATCAATACAATTACTACCTATTATTACTAGTATATCGTTATTATTAATATTATCTATTAATATCTACTAACATCATTATCATTATATTAATTACTACTATCATAGTATCATCTATATTACCATATTAATACCTTCATCATATCATTTCACTATATTTATTATCATCATCTACTAAGTACTTATGTATTATTTATACATTTTATTATCTGTTATTATTTATCTATTATATTATCTATATTATTATTATTATTATTAATCAAATCTAAAAAAAACAAAAAAGAAATAAAAGAAAGCCCACAAGTTTATTCATTTTAAAGTCCATATTACAAGGCCTGTTTTGGTCCAAAAATAATAAACCCTAACAGAAACCCTAATCTGATAAAGCCCTAACTCTCTCCTATATCTTATGCAGCCGCCGCCATCCCTCCCCACCGTTAGATCTGGGATCCAGATCTAACGGTCCAGATTGCACCAGGAAGCAAAAACCCTAGCCGAGCCCTCAACACCTCAGCGCCGCACAACCTCCACCACTGGATCAAAGGCTCATCGAACGGCCGAGATCGAGCCTCACCCATGCGCGTGCGATCCACGCGCACCCCTTCAGCTTCCCACGCGCCCCGCGTGGACTCCACGCACGCTCAGATCGAGCCCCTCCAGCTTCCGACGGTCTGGATCGCTCCACGTCCGGCCACGTCCCGGCTTCTGGTTCCCCGTACGAACCTCACATGCAGCAAAAACAAACAAAAATCAGAGCCAAAGCGCAACCAAAAATCAGAGAAAAATCAGAAATCACAACCGAAATGCAGAAATCGTACAAATCATCAGCAATCGACAGAGATTTACAGCAATTCTAGACATTTTAGAAAAGCAAAAAAATGTAAAAATCGGGCTATAAAAGCTGAAGCATGCGATGTAACAAGGGAGGATTTTTTCCTTAGAAAGAGAAAAAGTAGTAATAGGGAGGATTCAAAAATTTCAGAGAGATTGTAATCGAGCTTTCATATCAATACAAGCAATTTTCAGAGGTATATATTTCATTTCAGCTTTCGCATGATAAAAAGAAAAAGTTTTTTTTTACCTTTGCCTCTTTGGCTCCTTCATCCCCTTGCTTGCCGGCGACAAGCCCTTCGACCTCCATGAGTTCGTCTGTGGTGAGTCGGAAAAGCTAGTTTCGAAGAGGTTAGGGATCTATGTTTTGTGTTTTAAAACAAAAAGGAAACGGTTTTTTGGGTTTTGATTCCATAAACGAAAGAGACTCTGTTTTTGGGGGTTCGAAGAAAGAAAAAAAACCTTTTTAGGGTTCCAGCGCCGGAAACGGCGACCGGAACCCCTTTGCGGCGCCGGAGAGGTGACAGAGGAGGGGAGGAGACTCTCTCGTTTTTTTAGGGTTGGTAAAATAAAAGAAAGGGGCCAAATGTGTTTTTAAATTTGTATTTATAACATTTTCTTTGTTTAAAATACGGTTTAATCGCGTTTTAAGCCCTCCCGTGTCACTCTAATTACGCGGGGAGGGCTTTCGCGTGTGGAAATCCCGTCCCAGGTCCCTCCATGTTTTCGATCCTTTTTAATTTCGTCCTTAGTTCTGTTGCAATCGGCTTCCGGATGGTATAATTCCATTTTTAGTCCCTGTAGGTTTCCGTCTCATTTTAATTAAGCCCAGTTTCGCATTTTAATCAGCCTTTTTATTGGTTTATTTACTGTTGCGATCCCTGTCTGTTTGCATTTTATTTACATTGCATTTTATTTATATTGCATCATTGTTAATGTTATTGTTCATGCCTGTTGCATTTCCTTTATATCGAATGTATATATTTTACCATATTGTTTATGTTAGCATGTGCATATTTTGTCTTCTTTTATTCGAATATATATTTTTGTATGCTTTTTAATGTCGTTCGAATATATTTGTGACATGCATTTTTATTGTCATTCATGTGATTTTTAGCATTTTTAAATTAATTCATTTTTAACTATAAAACGGAGATACCTATTAATTCGCGTATTCGGGTCGACATACCTAGCTTATTGGATGTCCCGCGAATATTCGGATTAATTCGAATCGTCTAAAGGTAAATTCGAGATTAAAACGGACAAGACCATAACACCATATTTATCTGTTTGCATCATGCATAAAGGTGACGTACGGGATCCGAACCCTAAACTAACACGACAGTCAGTCTTATATGATGTCGGTTTAGTCTTTGGTCCGGTGTACCGTCATCCTTTTTAATTAAATGCTTAATTAATTCGATACCACCAGTTCGAAAAAGCTCGCATTATTAAAGTCCGATTTTCAATCAAGAACCTCTAATTAAAGTCTTCTTAAATTTTGAATAATTTCCATCAATTAAAGGCAACAATTGTTTTGGTACCGATTTCCGGGCGTGATGGGGACGCTAACCCTACCCCACACGTAACCAACTCCCGAACCCTTTCAAACGAATCTCTGGTTTTGTTTTTTACGGTGTCTGGCCTACCATAGTGGCCAGTGGCGACTCCAAACCGAGAAAAAAAGATTTCTTTTAAAGGTTGTTTTCCCGAAACCCGAATCGAATTAATTTTAAACTCCCCCATTCTTTAAATCAAATTGAATATTTTTTCAAAAGTAACGGGAACTTGATTTGTGGGACGAAAAAAAACCCCGTTACACCGGGACGAGGGGGTTACACATTCAACGATTTTGCCTTTGTCCGGCGTTTCGCACGGCGTCGGTCAATTTCCGGCGGTGGGATGGTGGGGTAAATGACCGTGATTGTCCGGCGAACGATGTGATAGACGATAGCGTGGCAATCGACAGCGGAATCGACTCAAATCGAGATTTGGGTTTGAGAGAGTTAGGGATTTTGAATTTTTTGGGATATTTTGTGAAATCTGAAAAGTTTAGAGATTTTTTAAAAATTAATTATTTTTTAATTTTAAAAATAATTATTTTTAACCAATCAGATGATGCCACATCAGCAAGTGCCACGTGGCATCATCTGATTGGTTAAAAAAATAAAAAATAATAATTATTTTAAAAAAATTAATAAAAATGTGATGCCACACCAGTAAAATGCCAGGTGGCGCTACCATGTCATCCCTCTATGCCACGCTTGCGTGCCACGTCAGCCTCAAACGGTCAACGCCTGTTGACTGATAGTTTCCATCCACTGAAGGTGAAAGTTGAATGAAAATCAAATGTTGGGTGCTTGTTTGCACCAAAAAAGAATAGGTGGTGTCATGTTAGCAAAGTGCCACGTGGCACTGCCACGACAGTCTCAAATGTTTAACACCTATTGACTGACGGTTTCCATCCACTGAGGGTGAAAGTTGAATGAAAATTAAACGTTGGGTGCTTGTTTCCAAAAAAAAGAATAGGAGGTGCCACGTCAGCAAAGTGCAACGTGACCATGCCGCGTCATCCCTATATACCACGCTTGCATGCCACGTCAGCCTCAAACGGTCAATGCCTGTTGATTGACGGTTTCCATCCATTGAGGGTGAAAGTTGAATGAAAATAAAACGTTGGTGCTTGTTTGCACAAAAAAATAGGTGGTGAATTGACTAAATACTGAAACGTTGAGCGCTATTTTTGACCTTGTGCCTTATCAGTTTAATCCAAATCCATCAATTTGAAACACCATCTTAATTTTAATTGAATTTTGTCTCATCCATTTCCCACCCCTCGTATTCTCGCCGGTATCCCGATCACGGAGTTTGAGTCCTCTAATGGAGCCCGCATTAGCCCCCAATTGATTCGCAAATTCAAATGTTTTGGTTGTCCCTAACATGTTTTTTAAATTTCAAAACTCAAAAAATGTTTGACCGAAAGAAGAAGAAAATGAGGAATTTACAATTTTAATCTAAAAATTAAAATAATATTTAAATTGATAGAATTTTAGACTAAATTGATTGATTGTATAAGTTTTTGGACTAAAACTAATTTTAACCCAAGCCACGTCATAATTCTCGTTAATTTTAAACGGTAGAGGTACCAAAACAGAACAAAAATATAATATTAAGTATTATGTTGTCAAAAATAATAGTTGTGTACCAAAACAGTAACGCGGACATAATTTGGGTATTAAATATATAGTTTCCTTAAAAAAACTAGTAGTATAAGAGTTCAGTTTCATAAGAGTAAAATATAAAGACTAAATTTTAAATTTTGGGATTTTTACTTGTAATCAAAATTTTTAATTTCGTTGGTTCATATAGATTTTTTATATTTAAATTTAATTTATAAAATAACTTCGATAAAATTAGTAATATAACAAAATATAAAAAAAATATACTTTTCAAAAAGAATATAAAAATATTGAAATTTGTAAAAGATTCCGCACCCCCGTGAAATTTCGTAATATGTACTACTTCAAATTCTATTCACATTTCTTTTTTTTTTCTTTAACAATATAAAAATTAAATATGCAAATTCTTATATATTTAACTAAATATTGATAGGAGAATTATTTAATATACATGTTGTAAAAAATTAAAAATATACAAATTATAAAAGATTCCGCAGCCACGTTCTTTTGAAGTTTGGTAATTTGGTCCCTTTTAATGTTTGACTTTAATTGTCATTACTGAATATGGTTTAAATTTAGGCATAAATTCAAAAATTGCCGTTAATGTCATCTTTTTACCAAATGAATTTACAATTGGTAAAAAATTATTTTTAATTAAAATTACACTAAATCTGAGTGAAGATTCACTTAGTAAAAGATTATATGAAAAAATTAATAAAATAAAGGATTTTTTATTGGTTGAAACCATAGATGACGTGGCGAGTTGGGCCTATGATATAATTTCTCCTTTGCCTCCTATTTTTTTTGGAGCAATTCAACCACCAATATTTTATTTTTGGTCAAAATGACACATATGCAGATGAAAATTGTTAAAAACTGATGGTAAACAGTTTAAAATGACTTGACAAAATGATAAGCCAGTAGAAAAAACCGTTTTATATTTTATATAATTTTATTAAAGGGTAAACTATAGCAATGACCACCAAACTATAGGGTTGGTGTCGATTTGACCACTATATTTTTAATTGTCAAATATACCACTTAACTATTTAAATGGTTCTAATTAAGCCACTCGCCGTTAAAAAAAATAAAAAATTGACGGAACTGTTAAAAAATTGGTATAATTACACATTTGGTCATCTATATTTATACAATATATCAATTTAGTCCTAATTTTAATTAATAAAATAAATTAATTATTCAATAAGATGGTGACACGTGTCACACCCAATTGGAGGTGGATTGCAAGAGGTGGGTGCTTGCCGCCAAACACTTTTTTATTCTATGATATACAATCTTTGATATATATTTAAATAGTATTAGTGCCCAGAAAAATTGAAGAAGAGAAAATGATGTTGGGTGGATTCGAACTTAAAACATTAGAGAGAAAACCACACATACTTACTACTAAGCCAACACTATTTTTATGATATAAAACTCAACATTTAATATATGTTATTGTAAGCTTTACGTATTGCTGGTCTATGTTCTTGTAAGCTCCAGCCTCTAATAGGATTCATGTGATAATTTCTTGCACGTGTCTCATTTCAAGAACCACTCATCATCCTTTTTTGGTTTTTTTTTTGTTTCTCGATGGTGGACAGGTTGTGGCCATTACCGTTTTCTTTTTGCTACCCGTTGCATATTATGCCTTCTTTGCTCCTTTTCTTGGAAAAGATATCTATGAATATGTGGCTATTGGTGTCTACTCGATCATGGTAACCGCGATAACCTTTTATTTATCTTTACTTAAGGTTTAAAATTTCTTTGGTTGCTTTCCTAATTATTACCTTAATGCTTGATTTTTCTCATCTGTATGTTCGATGCACTGCTATTGATCCCTGTGATCCTGGAATTCTCCTTGAAGCTGACAAGGCATCGACTTGTAAATCACACAACGAAATGGATCCGGCAGGTAACATTTTTTTGATGCATGGGCTTGTTAACAGATTGCATGATAATTGTGAACTTAATTGGTTGGTAGTTAGAGTTGTCATTTGAAAATTGTTTAATAGCTGCTTGGATTAAGATATGAGCTTTTCTGTATTTTATTTGTCGTCTCAGCTAACCATAGAATTTATGCTGTTTAACCAGGGAATGCATCTTCTATTGAAGAGCCTTGCAGGATAGGATTAAAGTATGGAAGTGAATATAAAAGGCATAGTTCACGATGGTGTTTCAAACTTGGTGGTTTCTTTTGTGCTTGTATCATCCAAGAAGATTACTGCAAAGATGAAGACCTTTTACAGCAATAATGAGATGAAGATGCTTTATTCTGCACAATGTGTAATGTAGATGTCTTTTCCTGGAGAAAGATTCCTCTTGCAAGTAAAACAGAAGCTTAAGAAATTTTCAGATTCATTCCAAGTGAGCATGGGAATAATCTGACAAGTGCTAAATCAAAAAGCCAAAAATAAAGTAATTAATGATAAATAATAAATGTTGTACAACAAATCATAAATGTGTGTTTGGCTTGATGGTAAACAGATGCACCTCTCCCCAAGAAAACCCTGGTTTGAACCTTGCTACCCTCATTGTAGAGTAAAATTTATTTTCTTCCTTTAATGGGTGGTGTGTAGAGTAAAATTTATTTTCTTCCTTTAATGGGTGGTGACACGTGTCACCACCTCATTGGAGAGTAAAATAAATTTATATTTGAGTTAATAATTTTATTTTACCCTCCAATGAGATGATGACATGTGGCATCACTTAATTAAATAATTAATTGTTTTATTAAATAAAAATTAGGACTAAATTGATAGAATGCCTAAGTAATAGGGATTAAATGTGTAATTATACCAATTTGTTTTTAACTGCCACATCATCTTTCCTTAGAATTTAACAACAAGTGGCTACATTGGAACCAGTTAAATAGTTATGTGGTATATTTAACACAATTGAAAATATAGTGGTCAAATTGACACCAACCGCATAGTTCAGTGGTCATTAGTATAGTTTACCCTTTATTAAATTATTTTTCTGACTGATATAACATTTTTTCAAGTCAACACATTCGTTTATATGATATTCTCATGTCATCGTGCACTGCTATATAGGTTTGTCATGTCATTTCAAGCCATTTGCTGTCAGTTGGCTGACAATTTTCATTCACAGAGGGGTTATGATTATTGCACTGGGAGAAAAACCGGACGTCTGTACAGTAGGAAATTTTTCTGAATTTTTCATACGTGAACTTCCTGTTGCTCATGGTTATTGCCGAGTCTAGTTTGTACGTCGTCTGGTTTTATGTCCGACCAGCTTCCGGCCGTCATGGTCAGTGTGTAGGTCAACCAGTCACTGGTCTTTTGATCCCGAGTCGCCCTCGCAGTCAGGATTGGAACGACGAGCTCAGGGACGGCTCTAATGGCCAATGTACGACAATTGCTTTTTTTCTCTGTTTTGCAGGTTCAGGTCCGTGGCGGCTCCGCTTTGGATTGGAAAAGGGTTGTAGACGATGCTTTGATTAGGTTTAAAGGTCAGGGAAAGGGTCTGTTGAGGTACAGTTTAGATGGTTTTGCGACAAGGCTCTACGATGGGTCAATTTTGTCTCTTCTGATTTTCTAGATGGTTTTGGGTACTGGGGAAAGGAATAGAGAGTTAAAGGATCTTAAAGGATTCGAAATAGAATGGTGTAGTAAGGGTTTGAATCGGAAAGATTTTGAAGGCTCGCTTCGTGTTTACCAGCTGTTTGTCGAAATGTATAGGCAAGGGTTGAAGATGATGACGTGGCTGTGGGCTCTTTTTTGTCTCGGTTCGTCAAACTTGCTCGCGTGGGAGACAGCTCGTGGGTGTTCGAGAAAGATGGAGCGGGCTCGGTCTCCAAGGTGCCATATCCGTTGGAAGGGCACAGGCTGGCATTGCGCAGATGAAATCACAGATGTGGGGCCCGATTTGCTGAGGTTAAGGTTTATTAGGCGACATATTTTTTTGAGTTTAAAACGCGTAGTTTCATTAATTGGGGGAAATATCGTTTTAACCCTTGTTGTGGTCGCTGGCTCCAGGGAAATTAGAAGGGGTGGTTTGGACTTTTCGAGGGTATTTTTCTATCAGGTTCTCAGAGTTGCAAAACGTGCCGTTTCATTAAAGGTGTATTTTAACCTTGTTGCCCCTACAGTTTCAACAAAAGACATAAGTCTTATAAGGACTATAAAGGTTTTTGACCTGGTGCCTTATATTTTGGCCTTCAAAACTGCGATATACCTGGGACATTACTCATTTTTTGTTTCGTTACTTTGGGCGAGAGCAGCTCTCTCAAGTGGTAGAGTTCGCAAGGCTACAGGGTGCTGGTCTTGGTCCTTGCAGCTGGTCGTTCGAGATTTATTTTCGTGTTTTCTTCTGGGTTTGAGTGGTCGTCTGATTATCAGTGGGTCACGTTGGTTTGAAGGTAATGTTTCAAGAGGTGCTATTTTTTTTTATTGTGTTGCTGTTTTTTGAGCATTTTTTAATTCCGAATTTTGAGATGGAAGAAGAAATGGCTTTGATGTTGGAAAACCTTAAGTTCACTGATGAGGAACTTCACGATATGGAAGATTGTGAAACTTTGTTCAAGAAGGATTTACTGGGGTTCGAAGAATGGTTGGTCGGTAAGCTTATTTCTCCTAATATTATGGATGGGCCTATGTTGATTCGAGTGTTTTTTGCGGTTTGGAAGTATCAATCTCTAGAGGATGCTACTGAATTAGGGCCGAATCTCTTTTTGTTCAAATTTTGTAAATAGGAGGATAAGGATTTTGTCTTGGATAGGGTGCCATGGACGTTCAATGGAGAATTGTTAGCCCTCAAGCAATTTGATGGTATGCTAAGTCCACAAGAGTATGATTCCTCTCCTTTACCTATTTGGATTCACATTTATAATTTGCCTTTGGTTGGTATGAATGAGGAGGTTGGGAAATCGATTGGTGCTCGTTTCGGAAAAACTTTTAGTGTGGACTTAAGGAAAGGTGATTTCCGTTTAGGAGAATACCTTAGAGTTAGGATTGAAATTGATTGCAATAAGCCTTTGAGAAGTTGTGTTCGTGTAGGGAAGATGGCGGATGGGGCACCGAGAATTTGTATGGCCAAGTATGAGAGGTCACCAAAATTCTGTTATTGGTGTGGTTTGATTGGACATGATGTTGAGCAGTATTCCTTCATTCCCATGTTCAGGAGAGAGGCTCGTTTCAATATGGTCCCTGGTTGAATGTGGTGTTCAAGCCGAAAGGGGTTTCTTGTGATGCACCTAAACCAGGGATTGTTCATTTTCATGAGGTAGGTGCTAGCTCTGGCAAGCAAAAGAAGCTTAAGAAAGTTGTAGAAGAGAATGGAGTATCTGCGAGTACTAATATGATGAGAGGTAAACTGGTGGTAATTTCAGGTACAAGGAATAGAAGCACAAAAAGAACTCTTCAAGGGAAGTTTGAGGAAAGTTTCTAACACAGTTGAGGGTGGTGTGGAAGTTGTTTCTCCTATGAAGACCCATGGCCTAACGGTGGAGGCTGAGACTCAGCCCCGCCGAGAGCCATGAAAATCTTATGTTGGAACTGTCAGGGGCTTGGGAACCTTGAGACAGTTCGCACTCTGGGGCACTTAGTGGCTTCAAAATATTCTAGTTTGGTTTTTCTTAGTGATACTAGATTGAACAATAATAAGGCCGATGATGTCAAGAGAAGGCTTGGTATAGAAGGTAACATTGTGGTAGAGAGAGCAGAGAACTATACGGGGCTTATGCTTTTGTGGAAATAAGATATCCATGTTAACTTTGTTGGGTTATTCGATGCTCGATTCCTTCAACCGTTCTTGCTCGGCAAGTGGTGGAGAAAGCTAAAATTGATAAGGACAAGATGATTTATAGTGGGTCAACCTTCTAACCAAGGTCTACATCCGCTACCTTAGTTTCCCACTAAGGATTTCCAATCAATCCACTATTGATTCGTGCCCTTTTCTAGGCTTAGGAGGAAACCCTTACAAACCGATCAAGCTTTCTACCCAAAGCCTTGATCAAACCCTCTTTACAAGAGATAAAAATACGCAAACTCAAATCCCTCTAATAGGTATTTGTTTGCACAATAAAGCTCTCACCCAATCCTAAAACACTTGAGCAAATCTAACAATTTTGGCTCACTAGTGTTTGTCTATACAAGGAATTGACAATTAAGTATTAAGACTTATTTTGATCATATGTTGTATTATAATTGAAGCATTAACCATTAATAGATGCTTGAAGGTCCCTTTTATACTCCCCTTTGAGTTTGTAGCCGTTGGGGATGAATTGGAGCCGTTGGAGACTTTATTTCCCATCTTTAATGTTGTTCTGCAGCCTTCTGTATTGATACCCGTGTACCCGTATCGGTACGACCTTCATCAGAAACTAGCCGTTGGGCTCTTGCCAGCCTAAGCGTATCGATATGCTTGAGGGTGTATCGGTACAATATGACATTTAAAAGATCGTTGTCAAACTAGCCGTTGAGGTTGTTAAAACGGGGATCGGTACGCTTACCAGGCGTATCGAAACGATCCCTCTCCGTATCAAAACGGGCTTTGTCGTTTCGATACGGGTTTTGGCAGTAACCAAACTTGGGAAAAAAGGTATCGATACAGACAACCGGAAAATTCAAGTTTGGCTATTTTAAAGCATGAAAAACTTGCCAAAAACCTTGTAACACCCGTGTTTTGGGGTTAGGAGTTAGTCGGGTTAGTGGTCCGAGTCGGTAAAAATTAAATTAAATCAATTTGGCCTAAGCTTGACCTAATTGGGTTTTAAAATAAAGAGGAGGGGCCACTTTGGTGATTTAACCCAAATGTTTTGAAAAAGGGAGACAACTTTTAAAAAGTAAAAAGAACAAAAAAAAAGGAAAAGCAAGAGAAAGCTATCATCTTTCTCATTTTCTCCCCCCCCCCACGTGAAAGCTTCAAAACCTCCCCAAACCCTATTTACTATCCCCTTTGATTTCTTCATCAATTCAAGGGCGTTTTTAAAGGTAATCGCATATTTGAACTCTCCTCTTCATTTCCTATCTATCCATGGTTGTAGATTTTAAAACCATGAACTTTGGAAAATTAAGGCTTGATAAAATTTTGAGTTTTTATTGGGTTTTTCAATTGATTTCGATTTATTATGTTGGGTTTTGGTTTAATCTCATGAAAATACACATTATATGTTGAAATGGAGGATTTTGGGTGAAAACCCGAAATGGGTTTTTGAGGCAATTTTTAAGGTGTCTAAAACTTGATTTTTGGTGGGTTTTAGGGTGTAATTAGAGGGCTGATGGTTTATGTATGCTAGGAGGATGTTTTGGAACCATTTAGATGTCATTTGGGTGTTTGAAAACATGATTTTCTGCTGGGTAAAATAGGAGTACGAAAATGGGAATTTTGGTGATTGTTTGGGTTGGAAATTGTTGGAGCTTGGCTTGCACCTATGGGTTGAAGTGGTGGCTGAACTTAGCAATCATTTGTGGGTATAAAATGTGTTGGAAACTTGGGTTTTGATCAAGGTTTATGGGCTGCTTGAATTAGATAAAGTTGGGGTTTGGTCATGACTTGAAATGTTGGGTTTGATGTTTGAATTGTATTCCGGGTTAGCCACTTTGATGTTTGAGTTGATTTGAGGTTGTTTTGCTTGTGTTGAGGTGATTAGAAGCGAGGTTTTGGGTTGGTGAAGCCTTGGGAGCAAATCCGAAAATTGAAGACCATGGTTGCTTGGTACTTGAGCTTGGAGGTGGAGGTGAGTGGTTAATGTTTTTAAATTGGTTTTTAAGTGGTTGGTTCAAGCATGTGGACTAGGTTGGGCTTGGTAGACCCACCTAGAGTTAGGATTAGAGTGGTAGCATAATCCTAAGCTTTAGTTAGAGACCTTGGATGCACTATTTAATTGGTGTTATGCCTCACGATGACTATGTATGATATGATATACATGTATGTTGAAGTATAACTTAATGCATTGATTATATGCATGTTGATGACAAATATAATGTGGATATATGATGCGATGATTGTTTGGATGAGATACATGTGGTGTTGGTTTGTGAAATGAGGTTATGAGGTGGATTGCATGATTTGGAGAATCATGGTGAGTATGTGCTAAGCATGGAAATTATATTAAAATTGATATTGTGAAAGGTTGTGGAATTTGATTTATATTGGAACTAGTATGCTTGGGTACAATGATCGATCATTAGGATGAGTGTGCACACAAATTGAGTCAAAACGTACGTGGCCTTGGTGGCGTTAAGGCACCAAGGAGGAGTACGGTGATGTAATATTCCATCGGAAATTTATATATATTCTACGTGATGATGAGTGGAATCCCATCCGTAGGGCATGTGGTGATGAGTGGAATCCCGCCCATGCAAGGACCGGTGATGAGTGTAATCCCACCGAGGTAATGTTGTTGTTGGAAATGCGTTCCAACGGGTTATCCGCGTATTCGAGTCATAGCTAGGTGCCAATATGAGGTTGTATGTATATACTAATATGAGATTATGCATATATGCTTATATGATACGAAATGTGATGCCCTTTATGTTTTGATATATGATGTGGTTAATGCATTGAGATATATATTGTTGTAAGTTGAGCTTATGAGATGTTGAGCATGACATAATGTTGATTATATGTTCATGCATCATGTTCATGTTGGCCTTTTTGGATCGGAGGTAAGATCATGCATTTCATTTTGGAAATTGCTCGTGCTTGGACCCTGCATTGTCGAAGGTTTGTTTTATGAGCTTACCCTCACTAAGCTTTTATGCTTACGCTCTCTTTTGTTCGACAATGCAGATCAATAGCTTGTGGGTGGCAAGGGCAAGGAAAGGTCTCCAAGTGTTGCTATTGGTTAGCTCAATGTATGAATTTTAAATTATGGAATGTAATAGTTAAGCAATGGGATAGGTGTCGTTGATTTGTGCTATTGTTGGTTGTTTAGGAGCATGTTTAGACTCCTTAATTATGTTGTTTGATTGGCTTGTTGATGCCATGTTTGGATTGTAAACCATGTCTAATTTGCTTACCATGTTTGTTGGCCAAGTACCTTTCGTGGATACTTATGTGTATGGTTGTTGAAGCATGAGCCTTGAGTGCTTATATGCTACCGTTTGCTCAATGCATGATTTCCTTGATGAATGTTGTTTATTTTTGTTGGGTGCCTTGTATGACTAGGTCATGGTTAATAATGTTGTATGAATGCTTGTTTGGGTCTAGGGAAGTCTTAAATTGCATCTAGGTTCGAGTCTTGCATGTTTTTGCTGAGTTTGGGAGTTTTGCAGTGCAGGGCGTATCGGTACGCCTAAGGGCCGTATCGATACACTATTGCCTCCAAGACTCAAGTTTGGCTGGGCGTATCGATACACGGGGGTGTATCGATACGGTTTTTGCTCACTGGAATTCTGAGATTTTGGTGAGTTATTACCGTATCAGTACGGTGTGTTAGTGTATCGGTACGGGTTTATCTCGTTGACCACGAGATGTTGACTGGGAAGGGCGTATCGATACGCTCAAGGGATGTATCGATACAGTCTTCCTGTGTTGACCCTTGAGTGTTGACTTTGGTCAAGGCGTATCGATACCCTTGACAAGTGTATCGATACAGCCTGCTTAATCACAGAAAATGGGCTGTTTTATGAATGATGTCTTGAATGGTTGATCCTTGTACTGCTCTCGTTTCCGCTGACGTGTTTTACATAGGTAATGGTAGTGCATTTAGACAAGATAAATAAAAAGAAATTTTTAGGGTTGTTAACCGAGGGGGAACCTTAACGGGTTTCGCTTCGGTTTTCCCTGTGTGGCCCACTCGGACCGGTCATCCGGCTAGACCGGGACGTGGGGGTTACATTTGTTGGTATCAGAGCCTAAGGTTTCCGAGACCTTGGGCAGGTAAGTGAGGTAAGTTGTGTTTTGTGATTGATATGCACGGTGTTTGCTTGCCATGTAAGCATGTTGCTTGTTATCCGTGAATGCTGTGATGTATGATTGTTTGATAAAGAATGTATGTTGTTTGGTCGTACACATATGTTTACTTGCTTAGCAAGTATGCCTTGTTATATGCTTGGTTGAGCATGTATGTGTGTTGATTTGTTTGAAACATGTTTAGTAGAGTCTCATTGCTACTATTACATCAAAAAAGAGATTTTTAAGTGAGGGAATCATACTTGAGCCACTTGGACCCTTTCCTTTGCTAACCCAGTTTGTATGTTAATTTACTATTGTTGTTGTTGTTGTTGTTGATTTAACTACTTTTCGGTAAGTAGAAGTTGTGGTTTCCGAGAATGTGGGTGACGTTGGGGAAGTTCTTTGCTATAGTTAGGGGAGTATGGTTGTACCGGAGTTGAGGCTCAATTTGTTTGCTCGAGTCCGCGTGTATGTGAGTTTATTCTTGTTGGTGAGGGACGATGAGACCGATTCTGGTATTAGATGGAGCCATAGTAGTATCGATGTTACAGTAGATAAGCCCTTGGTACAGTTTCAAGTCTGCCCCTTCTGATTGATTCCGAATCTGTATCTCTGTACATTGTTAGCAAGCATGCACGTTTGAATATGCCCGGTGAAGTGTTAGAGGTGGGTACGAGTACCTTAGTTCTTTTAGCGAGATCAGGATATGAGTCTCGTGTGAGTAATCTGAAATTCAGAAGTGTTAGTTGGTGACCGTTGGGGTTCGGCCTATGATTTTAATACAAGACAGCCAGTCAGTGTCCGTGAGTGGGAGCTAGTTTGTGTGATTGGGTCAGTGTACGTTGAGTTGTCTTCCAGCAAGCGGAAGAGATGAAGTCACTTCCGATATAGTTGAGCCGAGAAGGGAGTCTTGAGCTTTGACTCCAGGTTGTTTGGTAGGGGTAGAACAAGTCCAGTATGACTGTTTGTGTGTGATCAGAATTGAATCTTGAAGTTACGAGATGCTCTACGAACAGTTTAGAAGAGTTAGATTTTGTTGAAGAACCAGTCTGAAAACAAGAGGACCGAAGACTATCAATTGTGTACATGTGAAGTTGCAATTTCCGCGGATACCTCCTTTTGTGTGAGCATGTAAGAAATTAGATATCTTTGTTGAGACCATAGATGTAGGGACACATGTGACTAGCCTTTTGGGAGATAGTAGTGATCAGAAAGATGTACAGAAGATGTTTGTTGGTGGTTCAGAGTTACTAGTTTCTAGTAGATGTGAAGTGATTGTCTTCCTACGGTGTCGATGTACCTTTTGAGATGGTTTGGCTTGTAGAACCCTGAGTTAGGGTGTACGTTGAGACAAAGGGAGAGTTACCTTGAAGTTGCAGATTTCTGTGAGACGGATGGGTGAGGATGTGAACTTCTTATTGAATGTCGACCCAGCTTTAGAGGTCAAAAATTGATTGAGTTTAGTTGGCAGGCTTGCTTAGCAATTGTGATGGATTTGATTTTGAATGAAGATTAGACCACAGAATGTTAGAATAGTTTGTGTTTTCTTTTCCTAGAAGTGTTTGGAAGAATTGTTGGTTAGTATCTTGACAGAGAAGAAGAGTTTATTATTGATGCCGTCACTGAATTGCTCCCGTTTAGTTTGCTCGGTATCTTATGGTTTCCGACAGAATTGAGAGTGTTGAAGAATCAACTTCGAGACTTGTTAGACCTTAGATTCTTTAGGCCTAGTACATCATCTTAGAGTATGACAATGTACTTTGTGAAGAAGAGAGAAGACAATACGTGAATGTGTTTAGATTTCCGACAGTCGAAACAAGGGACAATGAATAATTAGCATCCGTTTCTGAGCGTCAGTGATTTGTTGATCAGTTAGTGTGTGCTTCAGTCTATTTGAAGATTAAATTGGGATCCGACTATTACCAGTTGAAAGTGAGAGAAGTTGATGTACCGAAGACAGCTTTAGGGGCAAGATATGATCGCTTTGAGTTCCGAGTTATGCCGCTTTGCTTGACTAGTGTGTTAGTTACTTTTATAGAGATGTTGAGCACAATATTTTCCTAAGTTTCTTGATCAGTTTGTAGTAGTTCTCATAGATGATACATGGATATATTCAAGTACCGAAGAAGACCATGACAAGCTTTAGAGTTAGTATTGTAGATTCTATTAGAGAATCAGTTGTATGCCAAGTTGAGCCAACGCGAACTCCGAGTCAAGGAAAATGTTCTCTTAGGACATGTAGATTAGCCGAGTGTATTAGAGCAAATCTTAAGCAGACAGAGGAAGATGTGAGTTGGAAGAAATTGAAGACTGTGACAGGAATCTATAGTTTCCAGGTCTAGCAGTGTTACGATCGGAAGTTTGTGAATAGCCTTTCGAAGACAACTGCTCTTTTGACAGATTGCTATAGAAGAATGTTTAGTTTGTGAGGTTAGATGCGAGACATTGAACCCTTGAGAAACCGAAAGAAACTTTGAAGAGAGCTTCAACCTTGATCCGGCCTATACTAGAGAAAGAACTTGTGAACTGTGGTGGTGTGTTACATGTAGGGTTAGGTTGTGTGCTTAAGCAAGACAGAAGGTTGTGACTTGTTCATCGAGATAGTTGAGAGACCGAGAGAGGAGTTATTCGACACTAGACTTAGAGTTAATTACAATTGTATTTGCTTCGAATACTTAGAGACAAAGTCGTAAAGTAAGAAATGCACAGTGTATATATACGTATCATCAGAACTTGAAATATTTGAAGACTTAGGAAGGGTTGAAACTTGATTAGCATAAAGTGTTAGAACTGCTTGAAGATTGTAATATCAAGATTGAGTACCATCCGAAGAGAGTCAACGTAGTAACCGATGTTCCGAGTTGTATTTGTTGTTAGATTAGTAGTTGAGTTGCGAGTTGTATTTGCCGAATTCAGCTTACCGAATGATAGTAGTTTTGTGGCCAAGTTTCATGTTAAACCTACTTTGAGTCAGAATGTTTGAAAAGAAACAGTTGCAAGACAGATTCTTGGCACCTCACGTGCGATGCATAGTAGAAGGAAGACCTTCAGAATACAGTTTCAGAGATGATAGAGTTTTGCATTTCAGAGACAGAATAGTTGTACCAATTGACATAGTGTTTTGAGACGTATTGTTTTGGCCGAAGCACACAGTAGTTCATTTGTATTGCATCTGAGTAGTATGAATACATATTGTGGGTTGAAGATGAATACTTTGGGATTGAGATGATGTGTGATGTGGTTCAGTATGAGGGTAAGTGTATAATTTGCCAGCATGTCAAGACCGAACGTCATTTTTCTTCTAGTATAATTTGCCAGCATGTCAAGACCGAACGTCAGTATGAGTGCTTTGTCTAAAGGAGGGAGATAGAAATACTTCATTTTTTCATGCTAGAGCTAGGGGAAGGAAGAAGAAGAACTTCATTAAGGGCTTGATGGATGAGGAAGGGTGTGGCAAGAGGATGAGGAGAAAGTGTTTGATATTGTTAAGGGCTTCTTTACAAACCTTTTCCAATCCAATGGTGAAGCTTCTTCAGACCTGATCCTAGGAACCATCAAGAACTGCATTATATCGGACATGAAGGCCAAACTATGCTCTGGATTCACTGCAGAGGAAGTAAAATCAACCTTTCTTCAAATTCACCCTTCTAAGGCCCTAGGTATAGATGGTTATCCATCCTCTTTCTTTCATAAATTTTAGCATATTGTTGGTAATGATTTCATTAATCTATGCCCTGATTTATTGGCTACTAGAGTGGATTTTAGTGAGGTTAATAAAAATGTAAATTGTTTCGATCCCTAAACTAGATTAACCTAGCCTTATTAAGCAATACATGCCTATTAGCCTTTGCACTGTTATTTATAGAACTTTTTCTAAAGTGCTTGTGAACAGATTGAAAGATGTTATGCTTGTTTGTATTGTTGAAAATCAAAGTGCCTTTGTTCATGGTAGATTGATATATGATAATGTGGTTGTTGCTCATGAGTTGTTGCATTATTTAAAAGAGGCTAGAAGTGGCCCTAATAAGGGAGCAGCCATGAAATTAGATATGGAAAAAGCTTATGACAGGGTTGAATGACATTTCTTACATAATGTAATGGTGAAACTTGACTTTGCGCATCAGTGGGTAGATTTAATTATGTCATGTGTTACCTCTATTTCTTTTTGCTTGAGGACAAATGGTAAATTATCTAGTGAGTTCAAGCCAGGTATGGGGCTTCGTTAGGGAGACCCGTTATCGCCTTACTTGTTCCTATTTTGTTCCCAAGGCCTTTCAGCTCTTCTCTTGAAGGAACATGAAAAAGGAAGAATAAAGGGGATAAAAGCTAGTATGCATGGTTTGTTGGTCAATCATCTTCTCTATGCGGATGATAGTTTGTTCTTTATCAAAAACTCCGTTCAGGAAGCGACAAGACTGAAGGAAATTTTACAAGTTTATGAGGTCTCTTCAGGGAAGAAAGTGAATGTGGACAATTCTTTCATCTATTTTAGGAATAGGATGTCCGAGCATGATAAAGGCCTTATCATAGATGCACATGGAATGAGAGAGGAAACAGATTTAGGGAGTTACCTAGGTTTGCCCTTGATTGTTGGTAAGAACAAAACTGATGCTTTGGGTTTTCTGTTCAAGAAGGCGGACAAGAGAGTAAGAGGGTGGACCAAGAATCTGTTATCCTACGAAGGGCGAGAGGTTCTTTTGAAAGCCGTGGCGCAAGCACTTCCTACTTATGCTATGGGATGCTTCCTTCTCCCTAATTGTATCATTGATCCAATAGTCACCACTATGCATTCCTATTGGTGGTCGAGCAGAGCAAATGAACGAGGTTGGGCACACGTGGCTTGGCATAAGCTTTATAGACCAAAAAAATATGGTGGGCTTGGGTTCAAAGATTTGAAAATGTTTAATCTTGCATGGCTTGGGAAACAGGTTTGGAGGTTGCTCTCAAATAAGGACTCATTGTGCTATAAAGTCATTCCTGCAAAATATTTCCCTAATAGATCCATTCTAGATGCGAAGGCACATGATAAGCCTTCCTTTGTCTGGAGTAGCATTTTTAAAGCGAAGGAACTGTTGAAAGAGGAATTTCACACAAGGATTGACATAGACAGTAAAGTTCACATGTTTAGGGAAAAATAGGGTGAAAACTCTATAATAGCTTTGGATGACTAGTACTTTGATGGAACCCCCCAACCAGACATGTGTAGTGAGTTTATGGTGTCGGAAGAAGCTAGATGGGATGCTAGGAAGATTATAAGTGTCTTTAGTCCTATGGATGCCGAGAGAATTTTGGGTTGTTCTATTGCTCCTGTTTCAAGGGATATTATTATGTGGAACCATCACTCTTCAGGATCCTATACTACTAAAACGGGGTATAATTGGATTCAAAGAAGCAGAAACGTGGAAAGGGACTTGTCCCCCTTGTGGAAGGTTATTTAGAAGATGAATACTCTTCCAAAGGTTAAGATATTTGTGCGGATACTTTGTCAGAATGCCATCCCTGTCGGTGAAAAGCTTGCTGCTGCTCATATTGGTAATGGTTTATGCCCTCTATGCTCTAGAGAAACTGAGACTCTTCTTCATGCTTATCGAGATTGTCCTTCTGTGCAAGAAGCTTTCGCTTATTGTGGTCTTTTGGGCTTGATCCCTCGGGTTTCAGTCGATAGTTGTAGAAGTTGGCTTGAGCATTGTGTCGAGGCACTGGACAAAGAGCAATTTACTTTTCTTATTGTGTTGATTTGGAACTTATGAAATATGAGAAATCATCTTGTTCATATGTCTATTTTGTTGTCTGCTAGAGTTGTCGTGGATTATGCTCAGTTACTTGTGAATGACTATGTTGCAACATTTGATTATTATGTCCCTAATGTTACTTGCAACAGGTCTAATAGATGAAACTACCCTTCATAGTCGGCGTTCAAGATCAATGTTGATGGGGCGTTCATTCCAGAAACTGGTGCAGCGACCTTTGGAGTTGTGGCCCGAGATGAGTATGGTCTCATGGTTGATGGACATGCCCAAGTCATTCCAGGAATCCTCATAGCCAAACTTGCCGAGGCATGGGCATTCTCAGAAGGCATCAAGCTAGCGACTTCTAACGGTTGGAGCAAGGTGATCATTGAAGGTGATTCCATAGGAGTGGTCAACAGGTTGATTTCTTCTGGCCCTGATCTCTCCCTAGACGCCATTGTTCTGGAGGAAGCTAAGCATATTCTTAGGGCTCATCCTTGTTTTATTGTTGCACATGTTAGCCGTGAGGCAAATAGAGTAACTCATTCTCTTGCTCATTGGAGCCTTACTTGTATTGAGCATTTTTATTTTTCTGTTGATGTGCCAGACTGTTTGGCTTCTGATCTTATAGACGATACTATTTATGGTTGTTAATGAAATTTATATCTTTCCTTAAAATAAATAAAAGTTGAATTGCTCCAAAAATAAAAGGGCCAAAGTGACTATTTAGTCAAACGTTTGGCATATTTTTTTAACTTTTGCCTTAAATCTATTATGTGTGGATTCAATCTAAATTATTCAGAATTTAAAATTATTTTAGTTTAGGTCCGGATATATTCTGATTATCATTTAGTTTATATTCTAATAGTTGATTCTAATAATTATAATCATACAAATATATTGATTGTATCTTGAAGTAATTATATATTTGCCAAAAAAAATTATCTTGAAGTAATTGCATAAAAAACAATTTAGGAACGATAGTGCTAGTATGCCTTTCCCCCACTTGAAGATCGTTTATGAAGAATATTTCTTTTTTTGCGGCCAAATGCACCCGATTCATTTCACATTTTACATCTTTAGTTTTCTTTTTAACCAATTAGAATATTTTCGGTAAGGGTGTATACTGTTCAATTTGGATCAATTCGGTAAATTATTTTAATAATCGATCGGTTTTCGGTTGAATAACTTTAGTTTTCAGTTTTTTTTTTTCATATAACTTTAGATTTTGAAATTTTATATTTTATTTTGACAAAATATCGTTATTTTATGAAATTTTTAACAATAATTGGTTAGGTTTTGGAGTCTTTTCATAAGTATATTTTAAAATGTTATATTTTCAAGTAAATAAAAAATAATTAATAATTCATCAATAGTATTTTAAGTATAAAATACATAATGTTAGAAACAATTAAAATCATTTATAAAATAAATAAGTCCAGTTCAATTTGGATAATAATCATTATTAATCACAACCGATTTAATTTCTTTAGTTCAGCTTTTGATTATTTAATAAATATGGATTACTATTCTATGTATTGAGAGTGAAAAAAATACTCCACAAACATAAGTAATTTTACTTTAAAAATAAAAACTTAAATACTAAACCCTAACCCTTAATATATAAACTCTAAACTAAATTTCTAAACCCTAAATTAATTTCACTTGTAAAAATATTTTTCGCCACGAGTGCATAGAATATTTTATCGATAAACATTGTATTAAAAATTTATATAACCATATGACCATACTAATTCCTAAAACACTTTAATATTTAATTATATCTCAATCCTTATGTTTTTTTAGATTTTTAAAAATTTAGTCTATTTTTAATTTTAAGAATTTAATTGCTTATCATTTAGGGAATTATATGGTTTTATTTGTCGGTTAGAAAAATTAAAATTCAATTAATAATATTATTGATAGACTTTGTTCAAATTGAAGTTTAATTAATACAATATATTCAAATATAATGAAAGTCCAAATGATAATATTGTTAATTAGACTTTAATTCTTAAATGAGACAAATAAAATGACTAAATTCTTAAAATTTAAAATATAAAAATTTAATTTCAAAAGTTAAAAAATCAACTACAGTAACAAGTAAAGAAATGATAAAAGAGTAAATTACCTATTTTCACTCTTTTTAGTCTATTTTTATTTTGGTTATTCAATTATACAAAATTTTAATTTGACCACAAAACTTTTGAAAATAATTTCGAAGACATTCAAACGTTCATTCTTTAACATCATGATATTGCAACACTAAAATACTATGGATAGTTCTGCGGTACGACCGCCTAATATAAGGCTAATATACGGCGTTACCGAAAACATCATAAAAGTATACCGGAAACATCATAAGGTATACCGGAAACATGGATACTTTCGAGAAAGTATGGATACTTTCGAAATCAACATATCCAAAAGTATCGATACTTTCGAAATCAACATATCCGGTATACCTTATGATGTTTCCGGTATACTTTTATGATGTTTCCGGTAACGCCGTATATTAGCCTTATATTAGACGGCCGCATGCTAGAAAACTCCAAATACTATGTTTTGGGCCTTTTTATTTTTAGAATTAACCTAATATTTTAGATTCCTCATTAACCTTTTTTGTTCCTTTTGCTTGCTTGCTTCATCAGCATCATCATTTGCTGTATATAACACAATTGACAACAAAACATTTCTCTTTCTCCCTTCTTTCTTCTTTTTAATTTCATTTATTAAAATTCATATGAAATCTACATAATTCAAATCAAAGCTTTAATCTTTAGTCTGATTTATTAATGACGAATCTAGAAATTCAAAAATAAAATTTAAAAAATTATTCTAAAATGAGTATGTAAATTTTTTTCCTTTACACATTAAATTAATTT
The DNA here is from genome assembly GCA_958450335.1 of Hibiscus tridactylites. Lineage (NCBI taxonomy): Eukaryota > Viridiplantae > Streptophyta > Magnoliopsida > Malvales > Malvaceae > Hibiscus > Hibiscus tridactylites. Next base: position 100,753,712 of record OY288265.1, read on the forward strand.
TTTTACCAAGAAATAACACTCAAATAGACTTATTTTTTTTATCAAAAATAAAGATACATATACTCCCCATAAAAACTCATTGCATCCACCCTGTGATCTACAATATCAAACCTATTATGAATGTGGAATGAGAATATATTATTTGTCTCCTCTTTTTACCTTCTCTCTATTGGGATTTGAAAGAAAATATAGCGTAAGTGAATAAAAAAATTTATTATTAAATTTTGCTTAAACTTAGAAGAATTTTTTAGGGGTTATACTTATTTAAAATGGCATTAAAGTGACATAACCTTTAGAGCAAGCGATTAAAAGTTCTCAGTTGACAGTTGACACCACACATGTTATTGAAAGCTTTTATAATTGTATGACCAAAATAAAAATGTGATCAAAGTTGAATGACTATTAAGTAATTTACCCTCTTTAGGAGAAAAATAGTCACAAAGTTGCTTCCCCTTCTCCGAGGCACAGTCTCTCAGATCTCTCAATCCCTCTGAAAAATCCTCTCATTTTCTTTGCATCCAAATCACCATGGCCACCACTTCCCCACGCGAGGAAAATGTCTACAAGGCGAAACTCGCCGAGCAAGCCGAGCGCTACGAGGAGATGGTCAAGTTCATGGAAGCTGTCGTCTCCTCCGTCGCCGCCCCCGACGAACTCACCGTGGAGGAACGCAACCTTCTCTCCGTCGCCTACAAGAACGTGATCGGCGCACGCCGTGCCTCCTGGAGGATCGTTTCCTCCATCGAGCAGAAAGAGGAAGGACGTGGCAACGCAGACCATGTCTCCATCATCCGCGAGTACAGGGCCAAGATCGAGGCCGAGCTTTCCGAGATTTGTGCCGGAATTTTGAAGCTTCTGGACGAGAAGCTCGTTCCGGCTGCCGGCAGCGGTGATTCGAAGGTCTTTTATCTGAAGATGAAGGGAGATTACCATAGGTACTTGGCTGAGTTCAGTACTGGCGATGAAAGGAAAGCTGCTGCTGAGAATACGCTCTCTGCGTATAAATCTGCTCAGGTTTGTGCTCATTCTTGTAATTTTGTGCATTTCGTTGCCTTAATTTGATTTAATTTTAGGGTTTAGTTTATTTTAAATGTGAAGTATGATGAATTGTTGTGTATTTCTCTCTGCTAAGATCTGGATCTGCTTCGATTTGCTTAGATTGATTAGGAAATATGAGCATTACAAGACGTTGGACTTAATCACAACAGAAAATTAATGAAAATTGTTAAGAAAATAGTCTCAACAGTATGGCTTTTGAATTAATATTATTGTGTTATCATCAACAACAAAAAAAGAGTGCAGCTGAATTTCCTGTTGAGGCAAAGTAAAATTGTGTTCGTATCTGAAATTCTGAACCAGAATCACCCCTCCTAGCCTCCTCACGGCATAAACTTCAAAATTTCTTTGGTGATTTGTATTAATCTAATTCTGACAAGGTAATATTCGATGGTTCAGTTTATTGATCCTTGTCTTGTTATGCATTGCTTTGGATTTGATTTTATTGTTCTGTTATTGCTTCCTTATGTTTTAACAGAAGTTTTACTAAAGTGATTATGACTTGAGTGTTTTATTCATAGTTCAGGTCTTTTATTGCTGTTATCTGCATCCTTTTCTTCCACCTTTCTTTTCAGGACATTGCAACTTCTGAGCTCGCCCCAACTCATCCTATTCGTTTAGGATTGGCTCTCAACTTTTCAGTGTTCTACTACGAGATCTTGAACTCTCCTGATCGTGCTTGCAGTCTTGCGAAACAGGTAAGATGACAAAGCTTCAGAATTTTAGCTTAGTCACTGTATTGATATTTAAATGCAAGTATGATGTATGGGGGGAGTACGATCTTTCAAATATATGGAAGAACTTGCCTATCCATGTTGGAAGAGTTTCATTAATTGTGTCTTCAAATTCTATTTAGTTAACATCCTATCTTTCTTTGCCTCAGGCTTTTGATGAAGCCATCGCGGAGCTGGATACTCTTGGAGAGGATTCATACAAGGACAGCACTTTGATAATGCAACTTCTTCGTGATAACCTCACTCTGTGGACCTCCGATATGCAGGTTAGAACAACCCCCCAACACACACACACACATTCATTTTCTTTTTTGACCTATATGCTGCGATCAATAATATATATCTTCACTGTAGTGAAGTTTTTTACACAATGTTATTCGTTTTTATGTATTTAGGAGGATGGAACAGATGAAATCAAAGAAGCTTCCAAACCTGAGGATGAGAAGCAACAGTAAAATCTTTAATCTTGGAGTCAGTCGGTATGTTACTTCTCTGGTTGTTTTTGTATGGAGAAGTTGATTGGTCCCACTATCCCTTAAGTTACTTGCCTTTTATAAATTATACCTTGGAAATACTGCTAAAAGTTTCATGGTATTTATTGTTAGTTGAAGCTTTTTAATTATAGTAGGGGTTTGTGAACTATTTTCCTTATTGTTTTCTTGGCAATAATGGAACTGATGATTGAAGATATTTTCTATGCTTAATGTTTTTCGAAATCGACACTATTGTAGTTTGCAGTTTGCAGTTTGCAGTTTGCATTGAAGCAGTCACCTGTATGCTTGTGATTATTTTTTTTAATTGAATGTGCTATCGAAGTTTTTTCCTAGAGATGTAAGCATGCTGGAGCTACTGCTGCAATAATTAATCTACAGGCCTGCATCTGTTTAATTTGAACAAACTTAAATCCATTCAGTCCACCCATTCCTTTTGTCATGTCACCCTCTTTGTTAATCTTCCACATTTTCTTGCATGCTTCCTTGAATTGATTTCTCCGAAAATCCTAAAAGTTATGTAGAAAATAAAGCCAAGGGCGATGCAAAATGAAGTAATAGCAAGGCCAGGGGAAGGTTTTAACACCGTATAAGTGCCAAATTTGCAAAAGAAAGGAGCTTAGAGGCCCGTAGAACTGATAAGTTAAAGTATAAGGAGGCAGCGTGTTACAGTAGAAGGAGACGGTAGTAAAAGAGAGAAGAAAAGGCAATGCATTTGATACCACAAATGCATCATGAATCAGGAATGGTGTGCCCTGCTCTTTGCCTTCTTCACCCTTAAAACCACCCGGATGTCCATGGCCTTGCCTAGCTGCCATGAGGAGGGGTGTCGTCTCCCATTTTTTATCAGTTACATAGACAGCATATTTATCCCAATTTAACAACACAAGAGTGACCCAAGTGTGACCATCTTCATCTCTTTCCTTTCTCAACTTCCCTCTCTTCTCTAATATATATTCTTGTTGCCTCTAAATAGTATATACAAGAATGATTCCAATTAACAAAATCTATTTTCTTTATTTAATTCTAAACAACAAAAACAATAACGATGAGATGAGCAAAACAAATACCTGCATCTCCTGCCATAGCCGCTGCGTGCAAGGCTGTTCTACCGTGAGCCACTGATTTCAGTTTTCCTAAAATCATATCCAGCAGGGGTCCATCTCCTCTCCTAGCCGCTATGTAAAGTGGACTCTCTTGCTTTCTATTGATAGGATATGGAAATTCAGGATCTTCAAACTCCAGCAATTCTTGCACCATACCGAGCTGCTATATGTAAAGTCGTGTTAGATTCAAGATCTGTGGTTCCACTGCAGTTTCCTGTTGTTCTACGTCCCCATGGTCAGTTTTTGCCTGAAACTGGATAAGAAATTTCACAACAGTAGAAGGTCCATACCTTGGCCTCTAGTATTGGCTTTTAGTAGCAGTGACGGGCACTTGTTAAGAAATTGTTGTATAAAATCGATAAACTTAGGTATTTCTACGCTCTGAAGCGCTGACTGAGGTGCATTAAAATCAGAGAAACCAAGAAGCTTTGGGCTTGCCAAGTTTAGGTGAAGCACAGTGTTGTTGTCTGGGGTTTCAAACTTTGCACAATTGTCGAATACTGCAATGTCGGCTCGTACAAAGCCAGTGAAGGAAGAAACATGGTTCATGGTTGGAGTTTCAAAACCAAGTTTTGACTACTGCTGAGGCCTGAGAGAAGGAAACAAGATAAAGCATTAAAACATGGTTCATCGTTGTAGAGAAAGACTATTGACCAGATGGGTATTGGCATTGGGATATGTCTTGTTACTGTTTATACAAAAGACTTGGAGTTGAAAAGGATTCTCCATCCCTTCCTTACGAGAGAGTATTGTCTTAGGTGTGAGTTGTGCAGGTGTGATATTTTTCTCTTTATATTTTATCTCTTTTATGCACTTTTCCCCGTTTCTTGTGAAAAAGTTTTCTAACGAGGCATATGGTGATCAAGTTGGGCGTTTTTGTTAATATAATAATATCTTACTTTGTCAAGCAAAAAAACAAACAAAACGTTTAGACAATAGATTAAGTGACGTTGTGAATGAAAAATTTAGATTGAGAGAATCGTTCCTATATTGAATCATTATAAAATCTGATCAGAATTTACCGATAATTTAAAAATATGGGTGATTAAACCAAAAAAAAAAAATCGACACACCAACCGGGGCGGGACATAATGGGAGCCAAGGCTCCCCAAGAATTTGAAAAATTCAATATACAGTCCTTTTAAAAAAATTAAAATCTTAATTTAACTCTTTCAAAAATTTTAAAAATTATTATTATAATTAAAATTTACAAATATTTTTAATAAGCCCCTCCTAATTTTTAAAAATTCTCTTTTAAGTCTCAAATTTTTTAAAAAATAGTTAGGCCCTAATCTTTTAGAAACTTTTAAATTAAACCCTTCAAAAAATTTAGGTGAGCCTCCTTCAAACTGTGTTGCCAAGATCTAATCCTGCACACCAACTTAATAGCGAATATCTATCAACAAGTGTTGGGTGCATTGGTAAGGCACATTACACTCCTAAGGAGAGAACGCGAGTTCAAACCTTGAAAACGATATTGTTGGGAGGGACAATCTCGCACCTCAGACATGGACCGTAAGACGAACATACATGTTACTGAATAAAATAACGAATCCCTTTGGGGATTTCTTTTTGAACACATCCCTTGGGGGATTTTCTTTTAACCTTTTGGCTGACATATATTAAATTCATTACCTTGCTATGTTAAATGTGTATTCTGTGATGCACGAACCAACTTGCCTTAGTAATTAAGGGAATGATTGTTGTTTTTAGAGGTTACGAGTTCTAGTATCAGCAGCTATAGCAAGATGATTAGACATGTATTATCAAATGATTGTGAGTATATTAAGAGTAGAGAAATAAGAAATGAGAAATGAAAACGTGAGCTGCAAGGATCATTAGAATCGTAAAAGAGAGCAACAAACTGCCGCTACAATACAACAAATGCACCCAAAAAAGAGAGGAAATTTCCCAAGCAAGATAAATGTAAACTTTGAGCAGAATATTACTAGATAATTTTTCTATGCTTAATGCTTTCCGACATAACTGTTGGTTGTCATGAATCAGTCACTGTGGTAGCAAAGTTGTTTACCTAGAGATTTAAACACGCTGGAGCTATGGGTCGAGCCACATGTATAGATGACGTGTATATTGACATTCAAAATTTTAGAAAATTATATTTTTTATATATAATTTGTGTATAAAAAATTAAAAAATATATATAATTGACACTCTTTTATATATAAATTGATTCCTTTTAAATATCGTTCAAGGAAATATATCCATTAGATAAATTTTTAGCTCTGCCCATAGCTGGAGCTACAACTGCAGTAATTAATCTACAAGCCTACAACAGTTTGGTTATATTTTTGATAAATCAAATTTTATTGAATCCAAAGGTAAGCAAGTGTGAGAATGGAGGCATTGTGATTCTGAAGAATATGATATATTAGGTAAATGGGATTGATAGGAGAAAGGGAAAAGTGAATACGATTTTTTATTATCCCATGAAAAATAGTTTGGCCATTCAATAACAAATGTGAGCTTTTATAATGACCCACTTACACCACTCAACCCAACGGATTGTAAACAAAAATGCTAACAGAATTACAAACTCGGTTACACAATTATTTTCTAGAACAATCTCATAATTGTGACTACTCTAACACTCTCCCTGCTTTCTCAACTTCCTCAATCTTTTTCAACTTCTTCAATAAATTAAATCATGAGTTGACTAATTGAATACCTTAAAATTTTGAGCTGGTAGTTTGTGAACTGAAATTCTTTTTGTTCTTCTTTGCTAACAGAATTTTTTTTCTTTCCTTTTGTTCTTCTTTGCTCACCTTACTGTCCTACTGTCCTACAACCTTTTAATCTTTCTGAAAGTTCTTTTGAAACTTCCTCTTCATTTTCACTGACTATCTTCTCACTTATTCAGACGGTCTTTTTGTTGAAAGCAAGACTGTTAAGCGACAACCTTTCGGGGTGCAATCTGAAGCCCACCTTCGAACAAAAAAACACCCTCTTATGTTTAGTTAACAAAGAGCAAAGCTGCTAAACACTAACCCTCTCCAGAGATTTTCTTCCCATGTAAACTTGGTTGTTAAGCCTAAGTTTCATGTACCAAACAACCAATAAAAGATGAACCAAACAGTAACAACTTCCGGCAGTAATGGAGAATAGGAACCAAACTTTCAATAATCAAGTAGCTCAGAACCACTAACGAGCAATAATAAAAATGTTCAGCTCAAATTTTAACTTCAGTTATCTAACTCTTTTGCAATTATAACCAGAAGTATAACAAAAAAAATCAATTAACTCCATCAATTTCATATCAAAACTAACACCAACATCAATCATGGAAGAACTGTAACATGATATCACTAGACGCAAATGACTTCACTAGTCACCAAATAATGGAACCAATCAGCACTTGCAGGCTCAAAAATAGCATCAAAGAATGAGCCAAACAATATCTATACCACAATTCACAATCAGTATGTTGACAACCAATTATCTAGTCTTCTTATTGTATTCAGTACCAACAACTTCAAAGATGAGTAGAGAATCAATAAGCACATTCAAGAGAGTAAAACTTGAATCCTTATCACAACTTGAATGGAACACAAATGCTCGAACACAATTCAGAAGATAACAAGCAGAGCAGGAAACTCACAACCATCAGTCAATCAAGAATAAACAAGAACCTCATCAGAATATAGAATGAATAAGTCGAGCAAAGAGAAAATATATTGCAGTAGTTATTTTAAAAAAAAAAACTCGAGCACTCAAATGGAAATATCTCACCAGACAAATGCGCCATAAACAAAATTTCAGATCTAACCAGAATAAAGAAGTGCAATCCATCGTGTTTCCAACAACAACACCAGCAGCAACAATTGAAATTGAAGAACCATAATCGAAGGATCTCACAAAACCATCAAGATTCGTAAAATACACACAACAACGATGATGAGAGAACAAAATAAATGGATTGATCAGAATAACAAATCAAAAAATCAGATCTCAAATCGAAAGAAAGGAGTGAACCGCACATGCAACTACAACGGATGAAGTAATCGACAGAGCAGATAAAATTTGTTACAGAGAAATTCAATTTTCGACAGAGGAAGCAGTGGCAGGATCGCTGGAAACAAAACAAGAAGATGAACCGCAACGAGAAAGTAGCGTCAGATCTAAATGACAATAGCAGCGGAAGGCAAAACGACGTTAGGATCTTTAATGGCAACAACGGAAGACAAGATAACACCAGGATCTTTAATGGCGAATGATACCAACCCTAAACCCTAAACCCATAAATCCTAAACTCATAAACCCACAAACCCTAAACCCATAAACCCTAAAATCATAAACCATAAATCCTAAACCCTAAACCCATATATATGTTAGTAAGTATGTATGTACCTATCAATGTCTAAACCGTAAACCCTTAATGAATTTTCCACAAACCCTAAAACCCAAACCATAAATCCTAATATATACAAGTATGTATGTATGTATCTATCTATCAATGTATGAACCATAAATTATTACTAAAATTTCTCTAAACCTTAAACCCTCTAAATCTTAAACCTTAAATCGTCTAATGTTTTATAATTTTAATTTGATATTTCTATTCATTATAGCCCTTAAATTTTTATTTCTATTTAAAATTGACCCCTACTAATTGTCTTTTAATTAGTCCAACAATATATAATTTTACTTTGACACTTAGTTCATTCTAGCCCCTAAACTTTATTTGTATTCTAAATTGACCACTTTTTATTTTTTAATTAGTGAGATGTTTTATAATTTTAATTTAATATTTTGTTCATTATAGTCCTTTAACTTTATTTTAATTAGCCTGATGTTTTATAATTTTAATTTGATATTTTGTTCATTCTAGTCCCCTAAACTTTAGTTTAATTGTAAATTGACCCTTATTTATTGTTTTTTTTAATTCGTCCCATGTTTTATAATTTTAATTTGGTACTTTGTTCATTCTAGTCCCTTAACTTTATTTCAATTCCAAATTGACCCCTATTCATTTTTTTAGTTCGTCCAATGTTTTATAATTTTATTTTGATATTTTCATCATTTTAGACCCTTAAAACTTTATTTTTATTCTAAATTGACCTACAATTATTTTTTTAATTTGTCCAATGTTTTATTATTTTAATTTGATATTTTCTTCATTCTAGTCCCTTAACTTTATTTTAATTCCACATTGACCACTATATACATATTTTAATTCATCATGTTTTATAATTTTAATTTGAAATTTTGTTCATTCTAGACCCTAAAACTTTATTTTTTTATTATAAATTGACCTCTACTTATTGTTTTTTTAATTACTCTAATTTTTATACTTTTAATTTGATATTTTTGTTCATTATAGTCCCCAAAACTTTATTTTTATTTCAAACCGACCCCTTTTTATTGTTTTTTTTAATTTGCCTAATGTTTTATAATTTTAATTTGATATTTTTGTTCATTATAATCCATGAAACTTTATTTTCAATCGAAATTGACCCCTTTTCAGTCCAAATTGACCCTTTTTCATTATTTTTTAATTACTCCAATGTGTTATAATTTTAATTTGAAATGACTTTAAATAATTAACTCCAAATCAATGACGATTGACGAAGGTCAACCTAAAGTCTATCGACTACTTATATGGTTGTACCGAACTCAAACTCAATACGAATTCCAATCTCGAAAATACCCCGATCTGAATTACTCGACCTGAAACTATCCGACCTGAAATTACCCAACCTGAAATGCACCCGACCTGAAATGGACCCGACCTAAAATGAACCTGACCTGAAATGAACTCGACCTGAAATGGACCCGACCTGAAACGAACACGACCTAAAATGGACCCGACCTGAAATTGACCCGACTTGAAATGGACCCGACCTGAAATGAACCCGACCTGAAGTGTATCCGAACCCGAATTAACCCGTCAATTATCTGCTTTGGACCCGACCCGTTTTGATCCGACTTGAAATGGACCCGCACCCGACCCGAGTCGAGCCAAAACAGAAAAATACCTGAAATGGTTTGTACCCAATTTTACCCGACCTGATAGTATCCGACCTAAAACTCATCCGATTACCTGTTTTTACATCCCTAGTTTACGGAATAGTTTAAAATTAATTATAAGGTAATATCTATTTGTAGATATTCTTATTTTTTTTTTTTTGATAATGTAGTGTAATTGAACTCGGGTATCCATCATGTGTCAGAAAAGGATTGCCCTGGTCTGAGCTTTTTGACTATTATAACCACCTGAAACAGTTATTGTTGCTGCGAATGTGACGGTGGCTATAAGTGCTGCCACTACGAAATGAACATCTCTTGTCTTTTCAAAACCATCTGTAGAGTCATTTCGCTGGACAATGGGATCAACCGGTTTCCCTGTCACCTCTTCATTTACAATATCTTTCAACAATTTCACAATTTGTTCCTACCACTACCACATTAGCCAACTATAGGTTATTATATTTGTTGGTCGGGCGAAATTAATAACAAGGTAGAGTTGAAATTATTTGAAAATCCACTGCTCCTTATATGCTCCTTTTTATACTCTCACTTTAACATAGTGAGTTTAAGGTTCAAAGTTAGAAGTTGTGGTTAAGATTTAGGGAATTAGGGGTAAAGTGTATTTTATGATATAAAAAATTAGGATTAAAGTTTAAAATTAATTTTTACATAATTTTTAATGTGGGGCATAAAAAAATACGTGATTTAGGAACAAATGACTTTTACCCTTATTTTAACGGTCGCAGTTAAAGATCGACCGTTTCCTTGTTAGGTTTATAGTTCTCGCATGCCTCAAACTTAAGGAAACGAGGTGTACAGTAAACTTGTCGAGGTGTGATTCCACGTGTATCTTTCGTGGGGTAAAAATTTTTTGTCTCTAATTTTGCCCCACACTAAAAATTACTTAAAAATTAAATTTTAGATCTTAACATTAGTTTTTACATCATAAACCTTAAACCCTACCCCCTAAAAAATACACTATACCCCTAATTTTTTAAACTCTAACTACAACCACTAACCTTAAAACCTAAATTCTAAATTCTAGACCCACTATTGTAAAATGGGGGTATAAAAGGGGTATGATAAGGGGACACACGATTTACATCCTTTTCTGTGCCTATTAAATTTCTAAAGGTAAGTTTGACATTGCTTTATAGAGGCAATTCTCTCAAGTTAATTTACTTTATCCATATCCAAACCTTATTATGTTCGAGAAATTTAATATCTCGTTTCTCTTAACCAACTAATTGTTGGTTAAATTTATGTGATTCCATTATTAATATCGATGACAAAAAGAAAAAGGTACACTAGTTTTTCTTAATTTCTGCATGGATTATGTTTTTATGATTAGTCAATTACCCAATTTATTTGTAATTGCATCAAAATACTTGAGCTTGAGATGGTTGTTCTCATGATGACCCAGAGTTTTTGAATATCACGGTTGCAATAGAAAACAAGGAGTTAATTGTAAAATAGTTGAAGTAAGGGATGTAATTGCTGATAATAGTTGAAAGTTTGGTAAAGCTTTGAATTAAGCAAAAAGACAAATGAAGAAGTAATAAAGTACAATTGATGGGTTGGTATTACCCGGCTCAATTACCTGATGACCCGATACGAAATAAACAGATATTTTTAAGATTTTTATTTTTTATCGGGCTGAGTGTTTGACCCGGTAATTTTTTCAGGTATACGGGCCGAGTTACCAGGTACTTGACTCGACCCGACACTTTTAATATATATTTTTATATTTTAAATTATATGTTTATTTTAGTTTTTTTTAAATATTTTTACTCCAAAACTAAATTCAAATCCCTAAATTTTTTCTATGTTTGTATTATATTCTTTTAAAAAAATATTTGTATTGATTTGTTAGTATGATATTTGAAGGAAAAAAAATCACAATCAAGATTAATCTTTTTAATATATTCTTTTGGTGATAAACTTTAATATATAGCTAAATATTTCACCCTTCAAAGTTAAAACTAACTTCAAATCACTAATTTTTTTGTGTTTAATATGTGATTTTAAAAAAAAAATAAAATTAAAAAAATATAAACTGAGTACCCGAATAGCAGGTACCTGAATATAGCGGGTCATGACACGGGCCGATTAAGAAGGTACCAGGATGAACTGTGTACTCGAAAAGAAGGTACCATGACACAGGCCAATGGTTCCTGACATATTTGTCAACTATTTCGTATCAAATTTTGTATAAGCCATCATAAGACAATTCTTTTAATATATTCCTTCTCATTCATAATGTTAAGATCTGAACCTTTAACGGTTGCTAAATTAAATGGTTATTTGTTAATAAATTGATATTTTTATATGACAAAGACAGACCAAAGTATTAAAATAACCCAATCAAGTATCATCCCTTCCTTCTAAAATCATATTAAAAGTCACCGTGAGATACTATTAAGATAATATTAAAATAAAGTTTTGTCTAATCTATACACTGTTAAGATATATTTAATAACATTAATTAAGTAAAAGATTCTATTGTTGTATTTAATATAAAATTTTTAGTAAAAATCTCATTTAAGAAAATTATTTGATTATTTAATTCATTTATCTCTAAAATCTTAAAATCATAAACCCTAAGCAAAAACCCTAAACAACTCAATGCGACAATTAATATTATTAAATGAGTTAAATAATTAAAGAATTCTCATAAAAAACAATAGAATTTTCTTCTAATGATTAACAATGAAAAGTTGTGTAAAGAAGTAGGGCCAGTTCACAGATATTAAAGAAATTAACGACTTCGTTTCTTAACTTGGGTGATCTGTAAAAATAAAAAGGGGATTTTAGAGATAAAGAGTGTAATAAAAAGTAGTAAATTGTAAAAGAAAGAATTCAATGGTAATGGTTTAGCCCTAAACTTTGCTAGCCTCAATTTTAATCGTTCATTAAAATAATTTTTTCTTCTAGATAGTACATTGGTTATAGTCGACAGGGCCCAACCACTGCAACTAACTCTTCTCTCTGGTTAATCGAGATTTCCAAGTCTATCTTCGAAACCTGACCTTGATGGTTCTAACCATCAGCGAGTTATGGTATCTCACAAAGAATCAAACTCGATCTTGATTTTCCTTAGCGGACTGCCGCTAAGTTTGTTCACAGGAAGACGAATTATGACCGATTGATCCGTCTCTCAAACTGTAAGTTTGATGTAATAACTTTTAAAGGAATAGCCGATTGTCATTCCTTGCTTTCAGAGAATCGAAAAATACTTTCTGGAGTTGTGAATTGCAACTCAATTCCCACGATTAGAATTGAGCCGAAAAATTAAAAAAAGAGAACAACACAAAGGATGAAAGGGAAATAGTTGCTATAAAATTCACCAAGGGAAAATACAAATTTCAATATGAGTTCTAAAGGTTCAACCTAAGGGGTATTTATACCTGAGAATGATGTAAAATAAAAAACCTTAATAAAAGATAAAGATAACGCTAAAATATTCAAACTAAAAATTTAAAATTAAATTTAAAGGTTTATCACAAAAGGCAAAGATAATAAATTTGAATCATGTAGATCTGATTGAATTCTGTTTTATCTTCCGGATAACCTCATATTTATCTTCCATACACTTATCTTTGAGATAATTTTGAGTTTGACTTCGAGGTAATACTGATCAACCTTCTAAAAGCTATTGACTGTACATTAAATTTTGTTGCATCAGACTCAAATCATCGTGACTCAGATTGTGCCCACGACTCCTACCATGTCATTCAGATTGTACCTTCAATTGTTAGTTTTGAACTGACATAGTCCAATAAAGCTCCTAACAAAATAAACCCCAAAAAAATAATTTAAAAGTATATATATCAACAAAATGAAAAATAAAACATATTAAAAAAATGTAATATTCTAAACTTATCACCTACGCCTTAGGATATAAGTTAGACAAAATCTTAAAATAATCCAATAAAATATCACTCTAAAGCATAAAGCAAAACGATGTGATTCCTTGGGAGGGGAGGGAGTGTGAACATTAGAGCAATGAGAATCAATTCATTATTTTACTTGCAAATTTTGAAAACGAAAAGAGGCCATCAACGGCCAAGATTTATTATAATTTTTTAATTATTTACGCTTGGTCCGACCTCATCTCTGCTTATAAGGTCTTAATTAAATATATTACTTAGTGATATAATGATTTATTTTTCCTTAGCATGGACATTAAAAAAAGATTTTTTTATCTTTAAATTATAGTCATATCAATATTTAAAATTTTATTATTTATGAGAATATAGATCATATAGATTGAGTCATGAATTAATATAAAGACGAATCCCTCAGAGTATTTTTTAAAATTAATTATTTTTCAAACCAATAAGTGGTCTCATTATTACATCGGATAATGTTCATCCTAAGAGATTCAGGTTCAATCGTAATGTTTGCAAGATGTTTGTGCATTATCAAAAGATTAAACATATATATGAACAAATAATACCTTGTAATATACCTTTAGACTATTCAAACAAAATTATTTTTCATATCATTTTTGGATATAATCAAATCAATTTGTGAGTGAACATATTATTTTCGGATATGGTTAGATTTAATGCGATTATTTGAATAATAAAAAAGTGTTAATTAGAAAAACCGACGTTTGTTGATTCTTTGTAAGTCTTTGTTTATCTTTTTATTTTGTTCAGAAGTCTCTGTTTGTTTGTCTGTTCTTTTCTTAAAATCATGGTTCACTTGAAATTAGGTTTGTTTCTTTTTAAGTCTTTGTTTATCTATTTGTTCTTTATAAATATTTTAATATTACGCGTTTAAAGTTTTTACTGGTTAAAATAAATGACTAATTTATCTCGTAATTATTTTTAGGTAGATTGTTCAAAAAACCGTTATCCTCTATTGATATGTTCTTGAAGCCCTCCAACGTTTTTGGACAAATTTTTGGGACTCAAGATTTTTTATTTCTCCAAAAAATGAGAATGAAGAGGGATGCACCGGAAAATAGATGGGTTTTGAAGTCATAGTGTTTAGGACATAGGATTGTTCGATTTCTTAAAAATATTGAATCAATTTTTTAAAATTTCCTTTTTTTTTCTGTTTGTTTTCCTAGAAAATAGAAGGGGTAGATGAAAGAAGATAAACATATGCCATGTGTCACGTATTTTATCGGGCTTTTTTTACGAGCGAATTAAAAATGAAAACGAAATGAAAGGTTCGACAACTACTTTGATAAAAAAAAGGTATAATGTTTAAAAATGTTCCTAACGTTTGATCGAGTGTCACTTTGACCCATATTTTTTTGGAGCGATTTAGCCCTCATGGTTTCATTTTGGGTCAAAATGACCCATCTACGAATGAAAATTGTTAGTCAACTGAAGATAAAAAAATTAAAATGACTTGGCAGAATGACACATCAGAAAAAAAAATTATATTTTATACAATTTTATAAAAAAATTGATTGACGTGTCATTATGTAAAATCAGCATATTTGCCTATATGATACTACTATCGCAATGTCTACTGCCATGTAGGTTTATCATATCATTCGAAGTCATTTATTGTTGGTTGACTAACAACTTTCATCTGCGAAGGGGCCATTTTAACCCAAAATAAAACGTTTGAGGACTAAATTACTTCAAAAAAAAATAAAGACAAAAATAACAATTCAGTCAAACGTTAAGAGCACAAAAAAGTACACTTAAAGTAAAAAATAAAATTTAAACACTTGTTTTACAGTTAGCTTTGTAACACCTCATATCCAGTCTAAAAATTATGGTCTAATCTGAAATACTAAACATATTCAAAAGTTTAAACACCTTTTCAAAAGGTTTACGAAAAAAATATTCAAAAAAAAAGTAATATTAATTATGTCGGTCTTTAAGTAATTCAAAACAAGTTATAAATTAAATATGGATAAGTTACACGAATCATCACCTAATTATCTCTTTGCTCTTATTTCGCTCACTCAAATATAATTTTTTTTAATTAATCACTGAATTTTTGAATTACTTCTGTTTTAATCATTTTAAATTGTTTTATTAATATTTTAATACAACATGTTATATTTTATTATTAATATTTAAAACAAAAAATCAATTCTATTTTATCGCCTAAATCCACTCAAAGCTAAACTCCAAATTACAACCCCACACCTCCACCTTCACCAGCACACGACATTATTATATAAAAAATATTTTTTAAGTAGTTATTTACATAAATGATCCCAACCAATGTTGTTTAGAAAAAAACTCACAAATCGTTCATGTAGGATGAACTCGTTTTCTACAGATCCTTTTCTACAAAACACGAGTTCCGTGTTAAATAAGTTGGTAAAAAGGAAAAAAAAATAATTTTCCGTGTTTTTTAACATGAAACTCACTTTCTATAGAAAGCGAGGTTCGAACTCGTTTTTTGCAGAACGCGAATTCGTCTTATGTGGACGATTTAGGTGTCATTTTTCTAGGCAATAATGGAATTGATGATTGAAGATATTTTTCTATGCTTAATGTTATTGGACACTAGTGTTGCTCGCATTGAATCAGTCACTTGTATGCCTAATTGAATGTGAGCTATCAAAGTTCTTTACCTGGAGATTTGTACATGCTGGAACTACAGCTGCAATAATTAGATAAGATGATCTTAGTGTGTGCAATTGTTGAAAATGTTGTAAATTAGATTCAAACCAAGAGATTACAGGAGGCTTCGAATCGAAACACGAACCAGCAATGGATTTATCTGGTTAAGTGGACAAATACAGACTAATTCGAACGATTCATACGACGTCTATCAAACAAATCTTTTACAAATGCAAGGAAGATAATGCCAAGTCCGATGCAACATGAAGTAATAGCAAGCCAAGGGGAAGGTTTTAACACCACGTAAGTGCCTGTGCAGAAAGCAACCATGATTGCCAATATTGCAAAAGCAAGGAACGTAGTGGCACATTTCAGTGAGGATGAGATTGGCGGATTCGAAACAAAAGGAGACATGGTGTCTAAGTAGACGGCGACAGCAGAAAGAGAGAATATAAAGGCCAATGCATCTGTGATGACAAATGCTTGAAAGGCAGCATCATGGATCAGAAAAGGAGTGCCCTGCTCTGATCCTTTTTCACTCTTATAACCACCCGGAACAGTTATCGCCGCTGCAAATGCGACGGTGGCTATGAGTGCTCCCACTACTAAATGACCATCTCTTGCCTTCTCAAAACTATCTGTATCTGTAGAGACATCTGCCACTACATTTACACCATCTCCCGACAATGGACGAACTGGAGCCTCTGCCACTACTTCATTTACAATATGTTCCAACAGTTTCTCAATTTGTTCCTACCACATTACCAAATTATGAGTTACTATGTACATTGATACAAAGGTAGAGATGAAAACTTACCCCTTTCTTGTTAGGCTTACACTTGCTAGATGCCTGGAATGCATCATAAACTTGTTGAGGTGTGATTCCATGGGCATCTTCCGCATCCATCAAATTTCCGACTGATCCAAGTAGAGAGCTAACATCGCCACATTTGAAAATTTTATCACATAAGTCAGAAGGAGAATTTCTAAGCGCCACAAAATGCAGAAAACTCCAACCTATTTTGTCTACTTTCTCACAACAATCTGGACAAGAAGAGAAAATCTTTGTTACTATATGTCCATGGCCTTGCCTAGCTGCCATAAGGAGGGGTGTCATGTCCCACTTTTTATCAGTTACATAGGCAGCAGATACATCCCATTTTAACAACTCTTCCACTACAGAAGAGTGACCCAAGTGTGCAGCATAATGCAGAGGGGTGTGACCATCTTCATCTCTTTCCTTTGTCAAGTTCACTCTCTTCTCTAATATTATTCTCGTTGCATCTAAATACAAGAAAGATTCCAATAAACAAAGGGAAGGGTGAGTCCATTTTCTTTACTTAATTCTAAACAACAATTACCTGCATCTCCGGACATAGCCGCTGCGTGCAAGGCTGTTCTACCGTGGGGACCGCCATGAGCCACTGATTTCAATTTGTTTACAAGTATATCCAGCAGGGGTCCATTTCCTCTCCTAGCCGCTATGTAAAGTGGACTCTCTTGCTTTGTATTGATAGAATATGGAAAATCAGGATCTTCAGACCCCAGCAATTCTTGGACCACCTCTAAATGACCATACCGAGCTGCTATGTGTAAAGGCGTGTTGGATTCAAGATCTGTGTTTCTAAGCATCCTCCTCACTGCATCCTCTGCAGTTTGCTGTTGTTCTGGGTCGGCACGGGCAGTATTTTCCTGAAACTGGATAAGAAATTTGACAACAACAGAATGTCCGTACCTTGCTGCAAGGTGCAATGGGGTTTGACCTCTAGTATTGGGTTGTGTTAGCAGTGAAGGACACTTGTCAAGAATTAGTAGTAGCAGAGGAGGCGCTGAGTCAGAATCGGAGAAACCACGAAGCTGGGGGTTAGCCAAGTAAACGTGAAGCAGGGTGTTGTGGTGTGGGGTGAGTAGCGAGTTCAGTTCAAAGCCTTTGTAAGTGTTGAATACTTCAGTCTCGCCTCTTGCTGCAGACTTGTACAAAGCAGCGTCCATATAATTCATGCTCTCTACGGGGTTACTGTCACAAGACATAATGCTGTCTGAGATTAGCAAAGGCTCCTGGCTTTCCTTGGACCAAATGCAGACCAGATCACACTTGCTGCTCTTCTTTATTGATTTTATGCTTATAATACCACTTTTTTTTTTTTGCCAAAACGTTGTACATTTATTCATATTTTTCATTTAGATTTGACTTAACAGTTAAATAAGTGATCAGATTATACATTCTTTTCACAGATAGGTGCTTAAATTATAATTTGAGCCAATATGTGTCTAATGTTTTCTTCACTGACTCATTTAAAGTTTTATTGTCAACTGTCGTTAAAAAAATTTGTCATTCAATCATAACATGGCATGTGGTTTGTTTTTTTTTATATATATTTTTTATTTTTGAAGTTTTTTTAAAAAAACACAATCAAACCCCAAATCACATCTGTTGCGTGTAAAATAGTCTATCGCAATGGTAGTGCAAGTATACACGACGCAAGTAGTAAAGTGATACGAAGTATCGGATATCGTCTCCACATGGATTGGGCTAATAGCTTCACCTTAATTCACTGCACGAAGGTAAAGGAAATATTTGAGAGTTGTCACGAAAATAATAAAGTAAACTTAAATAAAAGAGTAAAGATATCAAGGTAGAGAGAATGAGCTGGTATTGAATTGCTCAGTAGTGCAGGTATTGCAGAGTTTAGGAAATCCAGTTCTGTCGTCGCGCCCGTCGCGGCAGCACCTGTCGCGGCAGCAGTCCGTTGATCGTCGCGGCAGCAAACACACCAACTCAGTACTTTCAAGTTTGGCAAGAATCCCAGATCTGCCTTGGCCTATCCCTAGGTCCAAGTCTGTCGATGATCACGTCTTGATGATACCTCCCGGCGTGAATCGAAGGATGAACACCGATGTGTATGAATTCTTCTTTAGCCACTTAACCTCGCCCTATCCCTAGGCACGAGATAGTTCAACTATAAACTAGAGAACTTGCTCTTATTTCTTTCGTATACTTAACTCTCCCGATGCTAAGTAAATAGATAACCTCACAATGCTCTCCTGATGCTCTTGCAAGATATTAATAACCAAAATAAGAGAACTTGAAGTTTATTTTATTGAACTGAAAAATCCTAAAACAAAACAACCCTTGCAACTACTTTACAAATCAACCCGTGGCCGTAAGGGAAATTTAGAACATGTCGGCGGCGGGTAAACGGCTAGGGGTTTTTGGTTGTCGGTTATGGGGTAATCGGCTATATCCTCCTCTAGGTTAAAATACATGCCCTTATATAAGCTTTGGGCTCAAGTTATCTAAGTTAACAAGGATTACAACTTTAATTAAAAGTATGATTCTAATAAAGACTTAATCTTCAAGGAATCTACTTTCCAGTCGTCTTCCTTGTTTCTTGGGATTTCCTCTCCTTGAAATTTGGGCTTGACATATCTTTTGATCCGGGGCTTGGAAAAATATATGGTTTTCACACGACAGACGAGCAGAATTTTCTCTATCTATCGAGGTCCACTTTGCTTTTTCTCCACTAACTTGCTGTCATCCTCTGCTGTCACGGCAGCACCATGGCAGCATCGTCCTCTTTGTCTGCTTGTCCGGTTCAGCTCTTCTGCTTCTCTGCCCCGCACCTGCCTTCTCCGTCTACCATGGTGGCAACCTGCAAAATCAGCCATCTTTTAGTAGAATCTGTGCCTTTAATATATTTGTGATGTTTTGTTGTAAACTAACCTAAATGCAATGAAATGATGCTTGAATGCAGCAGAAATATGGGTTAAAAAGGGTGTAAATAATAGAACTTTTACACACTCAACACACCCCCAAACTCAAGTTTTTGCTTGCCCTCAAGCAACTAAGACCTAAAAGAAAAATGAAATATTTTTGTTTTGGCTTTCAAACAGTGAACTTTCCCTTACCCGTCGTTCGTTCCCTGTGGCGGCAGCAACCTGTCGGATAATTTAGGATCTGTCCGGAATCTCACTATAGTCCTCGTGTAGTGTGTGCATGCTTGTGAACAGTTATATGCCAAGACTCTCTTAGTTTCACTAGAATATTCAACTCTTAACTTGAATTTTTATGCCAAAGTTTATCTTTTGAATGAACTTTTTCATGCTCCCTTGATTTTTTTTTGTTTTGACTCGATTTTTCTATTTTTCAAGCTAAAGTTTGACTAGAGCCAGTTTTAGGCACCTTTAGTTAACTTCCTAGAGCCAGTTTCGGGCACCTCTAGGGCTGTTGAGTCTCTTTTTCTAAACTTCTTTCCTAAAGCCAGTGTTAGGCACCTCGAGGGGCTATTCAAGTGCTAAGCTTCCTATTCTAGTTTGGCTAAAAGAAATCTAAGAAAAATAACAGTCACAATGGTGTTTAAGTTTTCAGAACTATAGAAAGACTCTAAACTTCTCCTTAAACTATCCTAAAGTCGCTGCCACGACAGAGCTGTCACGACAGGTAAGTTCAATTCACAGTTTTCAACCAAAATTTTCAAAATTTTCATTTTTTTAAGAGAAAAATAAACTAAGTAAAAGACACAACAATTAATTAAGATGTACTTAGACTCCATTAAAATGGAGGGTTGCCACCCCCAAACTCGAGGGTTGCATTGCTCTCAATGCAAATGACAAAATGAAAATAAATGAAGGCAGTACATCACAAAATATAGATATGGCAGGCAACAATAAGAAAATAAGAAACTTAAATTTTAAGCATTGTCTTCACTGCTGCTGCTGAGGCGGATTTGGTGGCGGATTCTGGGCTTTGGGGCAGGCTGCTGTGGTTGCTCTACCACCTAGATGTCGGAGCTGCTGCCGCTGTCCCAACTGCTGCTGCTGCTGGCCTTAGGCAGAGTTTTCTTGTTGGCCAGTCTTTTCTGCCGCTTGACAGGTGTGAATTCTTTCGCCAAGTTCCTCCGAATAGAGGGTTCGTCGCTCTCTACCCAAACGGAGGAAGAAGAAAACTCAGCTACAAATGCAACAATGTCATCCGAGGGTGCAGGTCGCTTTGTTCCTCGGTCGGATGTGGCGGCCTGAGGGCTGCCGGCTGCCGTCGGGGTAGGTGATGGAATGGAGACAGCAGATGGTGTATGTGGTGTGGCAGCAGGTGTGGGTGTGTGGGCGGGGGTGGGGACGGTGAAGTAGTGGGCAGGGAAGGTGGGAAAGACAACATTAGGAAAATTTAAAGTATGGTGAATGAAATTTACCGTAGATGCGGAAAAATCCTTGATGAATGTCATTAGACCCAGCTGTCTGTCCTCCATCCTCTGAATAGCAGCAAGGATTTGAGTGGATGGGTCTGTCGGAGCAGCTGCTGCGGCAGGTTCAGGAGTTGGCTGCTCTGATGATTTTGCTGGGGCGGCGGCAGGGTTGAAGGAGTTGATAGGGGCTGCCACTGTCAGCTCCATGAGGCTGATGATATTTTTGTCTGTCCAACCCCGTCCTTTCACTACGCGATCGGTGGTGGCTTTCGGCACGGCAGAGCAGCGACATAGAGATGTAATAAGGAAGGGAAGACAGAGGAGGGTCGTCGATCGATGGGCGCAGTCCAAAATACTCTCCCGTATATAACTCCCCACGTTAATTGGTCGTTTATTCATAATGGAGTGTATTAGGGCTAACCTCTGCTGGTCCACCGTGGTGTGATGTGAGGACGACAGAATCCTCTTTTTAATGAAGGCGTTCCACAGTTTGGCTTCTGGCAGCAGCTGCCCCCTCTTCACGATGTGGGGATTTTTGCGGCTCGTGTTCCATTCAGTCCCTTCTTCTGTCACTTCTGCCATGACAGCGTCGACGACAGCGTCGTCTAGAGTGTTAAGGAACTGCTGGTGAGCATCGCCGGTGGGGCCGAAGTAGAGGCCATAGAAATAGTTGATGCGCTCGGCTGTGAACTGAACTTCTGTCCCTCGGACGGTTACTGCTGTTGCCGTCCTGCTGTCGATGGAAGCATAGAATTCCCTCACCAGCGTCTCGTTCATCTCTGCTGGCTGCTCCGCGAATGTTTCCCACAAGAGAGCTCTAATCGTTCTTGCGATGAAAGGCTTGAGACCCTTATTGACTGCTCTTGGGGTGTAAATAAAGCCTCTTTCTTCCTATAAATCTCTAGTAGCAAAGGATTGTGGGGTAGGTGCTGCTGGTGAAGAAGTTGAAGCAGCACTGCGGCGGGTTTTTCTGGAAGATATGTTAGTTGCAAGGGTTATTTGAAAGTAAAGAAAGCAAAGAAAAACTAAAGGGGAGAACAAGTAAGAATAAACAAAAGTGAGTGAAATGAAAATGAAACGGGGTTTTATAGGGAAGGAATAGCTGCCCGTTGAAGCTGTAACGGCAGGCGTGAATAACAGGGTGACTGTTGAGCTTTAGCGTGTCTGACGCGTCTGACACGCATTTATTCGTCTGTTACGCGTCTGTCACACGTTTCTGCGTCTGCCGTGACAGTCTGGTGACAGCCTGCCTCTTCCGTGTCTGCTGCGGCAGCTGGAACGCCAGGCTTCAATATTGGGCTGTGTTGGGCTGATGGATGGATGGTGGCTTGGGTCACTTCTCCTATTCATCTTGCCTCATTTATTTCCTAAAAGCAGTAAACATAAAAACATTATTCGAATAAAATAAACCTTAATACATAATAAATAATAAATAATAAAAATAAATATAAATAAAATTTAGGTTAAATTAGGGATGCCTTGTGGGGCATCTCCTAAGGTAACCACTTCTTGTATTCCTAGGGCTTCAGTCCCCTGATAATGCTTGAGGCGCTGTCCGTTGACTTTGAATTGGTGCCCGTCTTTTAATGATCGGATTATGATGGCACCATGGGGAAAAACTTGTACGACTTGGAATGGGCCAGACCATATAGATTTCAGTTTCCCTGGGAAGAGTTTCAGTCTAGAATTGAACAACAATACAAGCTGCCCTGGGCAGAACTGTCGTGGCAGCAATTTCTTATCATGCCACTTCTTAGTTTTCTCCTTGTAGATTCTTGCATTGTCGTAGGCCATTGTTCGTATTTCTTCAATCTCGTTCAAATCTAACAGCCTTTTCTGGCCTGCCTTATCCAAGTCCATATTCACTGCCTTGATTGCCCAATATGCTCTATGCTCTATTTCGACAGGCAGGTGACAGGTTTTTCCATAAATCAACCGGTATGGAGACATTCCCAATGACGTCTTAAAAGTTGTCCTATATGCCCATAACGCATCATTTAGAAGTAAAGACCAATCTTTCCTAGTTGGTTTAACCATCTTCTCAAGAATGTCCTTAACTTCCTTATTAGATATTTCAGCTTGTCCATTGGTCTGTGGGTGGTATGCTGTCGCGATCCGATGCTTGACACCATATTTCTTCAAGGCGGCAGCAATGACCCTATTGTCAAAATGTCTCCCTTCATCACTGATGATTGCCTTAGGGATGCCAAATCTAGAAAAAATGTTTTTGTGTAGAAATTTTTGGACTGTCTTGGCATCATTCTTTTGAGTGGCGATAGCTTCAACCCACTTAGAGACATAATCCACTGCTAGGAGGATGTATAGATTTCCACATGAAGATGGAAAAGGTCCCATAAAATCGATCCCCCAAACGTCGAAGATTTCGACTTCTAGAATGTTCTGTAGCGGCATCTCGTTTCTCCTTGAGATGTTACATGTCCGTTGGCACCTGTCACAGTTCTTGTAGAAGATTTGTGCATCTTTGTACAGTGACGGCCAATAAAACCCTTACTGCAGCACCTTGGCAGCAGTTTTGTTGCCTCCTAAGTGACCTCCATACTGTGAAGCATGGCAGTGATGAAGAATGTCTTCTTGCTCTTCTTGTGGTACACACCTCCTTATGACCTGATCTGCACACATTTTGAAAAGAAGAGGTTCGTCCCAATAATAATGCTTAACATCATTTTGGAACCTCTTCCTGACTTGATAATTAAGATCAGAAGGAATTATTCCGCTAACTATAAAATTAACGAAATCAACATACCAGGGGAGTTCAGAAGACTTACCTGCCGTCATGGCTGTCGCGGCAGCAAAGAGCTGCTCATCTGGGAAGGTCTCCAGTATGTGTGTCTCATCTGTTGGTAGACTCTGTCCCTTCTCCAACCTTGACAAGTGATCCGCCACCTGATTTTCTGTCCCTTTTTTGTCCTTGATTTCAAGGTCGAATTCTTGCAATAGCAGGATCCACCGTATCAATCTAGGCTTTGCATCCTTCTTCGCGAACAAATACTTCAGGGCAGAATGATCTGTGTGCACTATTACCTTTGTCCCAAGTATGTAGGAACGAAACTTGTCAATGGAGAACACCACAGCTAATAGCTCCTTTTCTGTGGTGGTGTAATTCACTTGGGCGTCGTTTAGTGTCTTACTGGCATAATATATGACATGAAATAGCTTGTCTCTCCGCTGCCCAAGTGCTGCCCCGACAGCATAGTCACTAGCATCACACATAATCTCAAATGGCTGTGTCCAATCTAGTGGATGTACTATTGGGGTTGTTACCAGTTTTTCCTTCAGAACCTTGAATGCTTCAGTACATTCATCATTAAAGTCAAAGGGTCGGTTCTGCTCCAAAAGATGGCATAGGGGCTTGGTGATTTTTGAGAAATTTGCAATGAATCTGCGATAAAAACCAGCATGCACTAAGAAACTTCTAATGCCCTTGACTGTGGTCGGCGGCGGCAGCTTCTCAATCACTTCTATCTTAGCCCTGTCGACTTCTATCCCACGGCAACTAATCTTATGGCCAAGGACTATCCCTTCATCCACCATATAGTGGCATTTTTCCCAATTTAAAACTAGGTTCGCTTTTTCACATCTTTCAAGTACCTTTTGTAGATTGCCGAGGCAGCTCTCAAAATCATCTCCAAAGACTGAAAAATCATCCATAAAAATTTCAAAGAAGTCCTCTACCATATCGGAGAATATGGCCATCATGCACCTTTGGAAGGTGGCGGGTGCATTACATAATCCAAACGTCATCCTCCTAAAAGCATATGTTCTGTAGGGGCATGTGAAAGTCGTCTTTTCTTGATCCTCCAGTGCGATAGCAATTTGATTATATCCTGAATAACCATCAAGAAAAAAATAGTAAGGTTTACCCGCTAATCTATCAAGCATTTGATCAATAAAGGGTAAAGGAAAGTGGTCCTTTCGGGTAGCTTTGTTAAGCTTCCGATAGTCCATACAAACCCTCCAACCGGTCACAGTCCTGGATGGGATTAACTCATTGTTTTCGTTGGTCACCACAGTCATTCCTCCTTTCTTGGGAACGCATTGCACCGGGCTCACCCATTTGCTGTCGGAGATGGCGTAAATAATACCAGCATCTAACCATTTGATTATTTCTTTACGAACCACCTCTTTCATCGCATGGTTTAACCGCCTTTGGGCATCTATAGTCGGCTTATGATCTTCTTCTAAAAGGATTTTGTGCATGCATAATGCCGGACTAATGCCTTGAATGTCAACTATCGTCCATCCAATCGCCTTTTTGTGCTGCCGCAACATGCCTATGAGCTGTCGTTCCTATTCCTGTGGCAACTTAGAAGAGATGATTACGGGCAACATATCATTTGATCCAAGAAAAGCATATTTTAGCTGCCCTGGCAGGGGCTTCAGTTCTAAGGCAGGTGGCTCAACAGTAGATGACTTTTGGATTACATGGTTATCCGAAGTATAATTCAAAGGTTCGAATAACTTACCTGGACGATTGCCTATCCAGTTTACCTCCTCCTGATCGTCAGTGCTGTCGTGACAGGCCTGTAGGTGGCTGCCGCGGCAGTGCCCAAATTTAATATCGTGACAGCCCGACCTGATGCAGGGTTGATCAAGGGTAACTTTAGTGATAGCCTTACATTCCTCGTCTGCATCAGCATGCTTCATAGCTTGGAGAACATTCATCTTAATCTCTTGATCATTCACTCTCATGGTGAGTTCTCCTTTCTCCACATCAATCAGTGATCTTCTAGTGGCTAAGAAGGGTCACCCAAGGATGATTGGTGCGTTTTCGTCTGCCTCACAATCTAAAACAAGAAAGTCAGCAGGAAAAATAAATTTATCCACTCTTACCAGAATATCTTCAATTTTTCCTTCCGGATGAACGTAAGAGCGGTCTGCCAGCTGCAGAGTTACTGTCGTGGGCCGCGCCTTTCCAATACCTAATTTCTGAAAAACAGATTTTGGCATTAAATTAACACTAGCACCAAGATCACAAAGTGCCTTACCCACATATTTATTTCCGATTACACAAGGTATGATGAAGCTCCCCGGATCCTTCTTTTTCTGGGGTGGCTGCCGATGAATAATACTCATGCAACCTTCTGTCATCTTTACCGTTTCAAATTCCCCAAGTTTAGATTTCTTTGACATGACATCTTTAAGAAATTTGGCATAACCGGGCATCTCCCTAACGGCATCTAACAGCGGAATATTAATATGAACCTGCTTAAAAATATCATAAATCTTTTTAAGTTGAGATTCTTGCTTAGCTTGTTGTATCCGTTGAGGAAAAGGAGGTTGGGGACGGTAATCAGCAATACGTCCTTCCCACTGCATACGAATCTGAGGACGAAAATAATTGTTTTTCTCCTCTGTCGCTTCTGCTGTCGTGATAGGCTCATCGGCAGCAGTCTGTTTATTACCTGTCGGGGCAGCTTCCTCGCCAGGTTTATCCAAGGCTGGTTCCTTTACTGTTTCAGCTTCTTTTTCTGGCCCTGGTAATTTCTTCCCACTCCTAGTAGTAATGGCTTTACACTGCTCATGTGCGGGCTGCCTAGCATTTTCAGTATTGCTAGGGAATCCTCCAGTCTGCCTCGGCTTAATATGTTGGGAAACCTGACCCATTTGTGTCTCCAAAGATTTCAGAGTAGCTTCATGATTCGTCATCCGCATCTCTGTTTTATCCATGAAATTCTCTGTCTTCTTGACAAACTGATTCATATTCTCAATATAAGTACCTGTCTGAGACATAAAAGTGGCCAGAGTCTGTTCCAGTATACTGCTCGTGGCAGGTGGTGGCTGCTGTTGTTGCTGCTGCGGCGGCAGTTGTTGTCGCGTCAGCAATCTAGGTCCTCCCTGATTCTGATTATGTGCTTGCGGATTCAGGGCATTATTGGGATTACTCCAAGAAAACTTGGGATCCTTCCTCCAATTGGGATTATAGTTGTTGGAATTGTAATTCGGCTTGTAGTTTCCAACATATTTTCCCTCTTCTAATTGTATAGGGCACTCATTCGAACCATGATTTCCCTCACAGATTTCACATACTTCCTCAACAGCAAATCCATGTTGTCCATCATCATTCAATAACTTTTTCATTACTTTAGTAAGAAATGCTACCTGTGATTTCATCGAGCTGTCGGCTTCATAATCCTTGACAGCTAGTACCCGTTTACCCCCTCTTCTTGCTGTCGGAAACTGCTCCTCATTCTTGGCCAGATTTTTCAATACTTGCATTGCCTCGTCCGGATCTTTATCCAATAATAGTCCGTTTGCTGCTGAATCGATTCTAATACGAGTTTGTAAGTTGGCAGCATTATAAAACTTTGTTACCTGATTCTAGACGGGGAATCCATGCATTGGGCAGTTCCGTAGAAGAGTGGTAAATCTGTCTCAGGCCTCGTGCATCGGCTCGTCATCTTCCTGTTGAAAAGTAGCAATTTCATTACGTAATCGCTTAGATAAATGCGAAGGATTAAAACGAGATAAAAATTCACGAGATAAATCTGCCCAATTTCTAATTGAACCCGGCGTAAGTTTGTTCCACCAAGTTTTAGCTCTGTCCCTCAATGAATGGGGAAATAACCGAAGCCTCAGTATCTCCGGATTAACTCCTGGTAGTCTAAACGAACCACAGATTTCCTAGAAGGTTTTGAGATGCTCCTTAGCATCCTCAGTAACAGCACCACTAAACTGCCCGGCATTGTTGATCATACTAAACATGACATGTTTTAGCTCGAAGTTGTCAACATCAATATCCGGCAGCGTGGTCTCCAGTTCTACATGATCGTTCAACATGTAGTCACGACAGGACCGTCGGCCGGCGGCAGGGTTGCCGACAGGTGGGTCGTCTCCATTTTGGGCCATCTTCTCTAGTTGTTCCTCAAGGTACTCGTTCCTGGCTAGAAGGTGACGAAGTTGTTTCTTGAGATTGAATGATCGTTCGATTTCCGGATCTAATGGATACTCAGGATCTTTACCTCGATTCGATCTGCGCATAAACAAGAAACCTTGTGAAAAGCAAGAGTTGAATGCACCAAAGAAAAACAGAAAAATAAAAATAAAAAAAAAATAAAAACGAAAAGTGCAATAAAAGAAAGGTAGAATTATGTTGCCAATCCCCGGCAACGGCGCCAAAAACTTGTTGCGTGTAAAATAGTCTATCGCAATGGTAGTGCAAGTATACACGACACAAGTAGTAAAGTGATACGAAGTATCGGATATCGTCTCCATAGGGATTGGGCTAATAGCTTCACCTTAATTCACTGCACGAAGGTAAAGGAAATATTTGAGAGTTGTCACGAAAATAATAAAGTAAACTTAAATAAAAGAGTAAAGATATCAAGGTAGAGAGAATGGGCTGGTATTGAATTGCTCAGTAGTGCAGGTATTGCAGAGTTTAGGAAATCCAGTTCTATCGTCGCGCCCGTCGCGGCAGCAGTCCGTTGATCGTCGCGGCAGCAAACACACCAACTCAGTACTTTCAAGTTTGGCAAGAATCTCAGATCTGCCTTGGCCTATCCCTAGGTCCAAGTCTGTCGATGATCACGTCTTGATGATACCTCCCAGCGTGAATCGAAGGATGAATACCGATGTGTATGAATTCTTCTTTAGCCACTTAACCTCGCCCTATCCCTAGGCACGAGATAGTTCAACTATAAACTAGAGAACTTGCTCTTATTTCTTTCGTATACTTAACTCTCCCGATGCTAAGTAAATAGATAACCTCACAATGCTCTCCCGATGCTCTTGCAAGATATTAATAACCAAAATAAGAGAACTTGAAGTTTATTTTATTGAACTAAAAAATCCTAAAACAAAACAACCCTTGCAACTATTTTACAAATCAACCCGTGGCCCTAAGGGGAATTTAGAACATGTCGGTGGCGGGTAAACAACTAGGGGTTTTTGGTTGTCGGTTATGGGGTAATCGGCTATATCCTCCTCTAGGTTAAAATACATGCCCTTATATAAGCTTTGGGCTCAAGTTATCTAAGTTAACAAGGATTACAACTTTAATTAAAAGTATGATTCTAATAAAGACTTAATCTTCAAGTAATCTACTTTCCAGCCGTCTTCCTTGTTTCTTGGGATTTCCTCTCCTTGAACTTTGGGCTTGACATATCTTTTGATCCGGGGCTTGGAAAAATATTTGGTTTTCACACGACAGACGAGCAGAATTTTCTCTATCTATCGAGGTCCACTTTGCTTTTTCTCCACTAACTTACTGTCGTCCTCTGCTGTCACGGAAGCACCATGGCAGCATCGTCCTCTTTGTCTGCTTGTCCGGTTCAACTCTTCTGCTTCTCTGCCCCGCGCCTGCCTTCTCCGTCTACTATGGCGTGAACCTGCAAAATCAGCCATTTTTTAGTAGAATCTGTGCCTTTAATATATTTGTGATGTTTTGCTGTAAACTAACCTAAATGCAATGAAATGATGCTTGAATGCAGCAGAAATATGGGTTAAAAAGGGTGTAAATAATAGAACTTTTACACACTCAACAACATCTCCTTCATCGTCTGACATTCTCACTAGTTGGTGGTTTATTGTTCACCGCCTAAAGCATCGTGTGTTTCACCATTCGATATCCGTCATCTTCTATCTGTCCGTGGGAACCCAATTGGTCTTTTTTTTTCTTCATTGTTGGGTGTTTGTCGATGGTGCAATCGAGATTCATTCGTCATTTTTTTATGACTAGTTGATGGATTTTTCAGTAACAGGGGTCCGATGAAAACAAGGGTGATCGATGTAGTTGAACCGGTGGTCGGAGTGGAAGAATTTAAGAATTTAGGGTTTGAGAGTTTTTTAGAGTAATTAAAGATTGTTGGGTTAATTAATATTTTTTCTCATTTTCATATTTTAATTTCAGAAAATGAGCAATCATGTCACGTGTTCGTATTTTATTAAATAACGATAAAAAATAATATTCGTCACAGAAAACCTTAAATAGTCACATAAAAAATATTAGATACTTATTTAATCTGAAATATAGTTCAAGCAACTATCTTAAAATATATATACATATATAAAAGTTAGGCAATTATTTACCCGTTAAACCTTTATGTTTCACATTGTAAATTTTTTTTTTTTTTTTTTTTATCATGTGCAAGTTGGTTGTTTTTCAAAGGTGGCTATTCACTTTTCAAAGCCAACACAATTATTGCAGAAAAGTAAATTTTAAAAGCCATAAAAAAATTGTGGAAGAGATATTTATTGTTTCAATCCCTAAAATTAAGAAAATGTTCCCTGGAGCTCAACTATAAATAGTCTAATCAAAATGATAAAAGATGTCTTCAATATTTGTATGTTTTGTCATTTGGCCCTTATTTTTTTAGTTTAAATATGCCCTAAGGTTTTAATTTGGTCTAAATATGCCACCGTTGAATGAAAATTGTCAGTCAACTGACGGTCAACGGCTGATGCTGACTGGAATTGCCACGCGTTAAGATTTGCTAATGCCATGTTAGATTTTTTTTAAAAAAAAAATTTATT
This sequence comes from Hibiscus tridactylites, assembly GCA_958450335.1. Lineage (NCBI taxonomy): Eukaryota > Viridiplantae > Streptophyta > Magnoliopsida > Malvales > Malvaceae > Hibiscus > Hibiscus tridactylites. The sequence goes on from OY288265.1 coordinate 100,784,304, forward strand.
AAACACTTCTTTATGGTGACACTGACTATTATGCTGACACATGACTGAATTTGATGACGATACATGACAAATATAATGCTGACACGTCAACAGATCTTAACACATGACAAGTCCAGTCAATATCAGCCGTTGACCGTCGGTTGACTGACATTTTACATCCAACAGGAGCATATTTTGACTATATTGAAACGTTGGGGGTATATTTAAACAAAAAGAAAAGAATAGGGAGCTAAATGACAAAACATGCAAACGTTGGTCATCTTTTTTTCATTTTGCCAATAGTCTAATTATTTTATCATTCAAACCATCTCAAATGGTTAAGTCCTCAATTTTTTTAACTATTTTTTTCGAATTTGAGATCGGAAATTTAAAAAAAGGATTATTTTATTAATTTAAAATGCTCGAGATTCGTACCCCACTAATTTGATCCGTTAAATTGATCAATCGCCCTTTTTCTATTTTCTAATTGAGAACCGGATGAGTAAATGGTAAATTGTGGACTAATTTGTAAAGGGAAATTAAATGGAGGATTTGCATGGTCATTGATCCTTAAATTAAATTAGTGGAAATGGATGAAGAGGTGTCAACATTTAAGATATATGTATGCATGTATGTATGTATTCATATATTATATACGAGGTAGTATTCATTGGACAATGTGAAACTTAAAAGTTTTACATGTTGTTTAGATCGTTTGATGAGTGAAAATGGATGATTGATACTAATAGTAGAAAATGTGAAGATTTTTATGAAAAATTTAATAAATTATTTTTAATTTAAAAGTTTTTTTCTCAACCATTAAGCTCAGTTAATCCAACGATCCAAAAAATACGTAAATTTTTAAGTTATATATTGTATAAATAGATCCTAATTCTTATTGAAGTAGAATGTGTTAACACATTGAAAATTAAAAAATTTATATGGTTGAACCTATTGAGTGGTCTTAGTAGTAAAGGATGGTCAGCCCCGTATCTGGGCCTAGGGAGAAGGGGCACCCGCCCAGGGCTAGAACTTTTACAGTAAATTACACTTATGAAATAATATTTTTATATTAATTATAAGGCCTATTTTTAATATTTATTTTAGGGGTTTAATTTGTTCATAATATTTATTATAGGGGCCTACTTTTCTCAATGTTTATTGTTAGGGACTAATTTTTTAAATATTTATTATTAGGGGTCTACTTTTATAATTTAATTTTATTTCTAACATTTGTTATTAAGGACCCAATTTTTCCCCAATATTTGTTATTATGAGCATACTCAGAAATTTTATTTTTTCTTTATAATACTTATTATTGAGGGCCCAATTTTTTCAATACTTGTTATTAAGGGCCTATTTTTTCAATATTTATTATTAGGGGTCTACTCTTAAATTTTAATTTTTTTCTCTAATAATTATTATTAGGGTCAAACTTTTTCAATACTTGTTATTAAGAGCCCTATCCCCCATATTTGTTATTATGGACATACCCTTCAAATCCATTTTTTAATATTTATTATTAGAGGCCGAATTGTTTTTTAATACTTGTTATTATGGACCTTCTCTTAAAATTTATTTATTTTTCAATACTTGTTATTAGGGACATGGATTTAAATAATGGTCCGCAACAGCAACAATGATCGTTATATAGCGGTAGCAACATCTTCCAAAACGCAATATTCGCAACCGTTATGTCTACAATAGCATATATTATTAAAAAAAAATCACATTGTGATACTCACAATGACCGTAAGTAGCAAATGTTATGTCCGTAATCGCGATTAACACAATGTGACCGGAAATACAATCGCAATTATAATTTAAATCTTTTATTATGAGCTCAATTTTTTGATTCGCCCTAGGGCCACTAAAATCTTAAAAACGGGCCAAAAGATAGTGTTATTCTTCCTCCTAAGTGATTCGAGTAGCATAATTTGTACTGTGTGTACATTTTCAAACAAAACTAACAATAAAAATATATATTGTTGTATACTCACGTCAAAATATTTAAAAATTTCAGACAATTTTTTTTTTAAATCGCGGTGTGTGCAAATGGATAATCGTGAAAGCAAAAAGTGGATCATATAGCCCGTTTAGTGGAATTTTAAGCTAAAGCGCACGGAGGAAGAAAAATTAGAAATTTTAAGGGTAAATTATTGGTTTGATCACTTTGTTTCAATTCTATTTAATTTGATTATCAAAATTGAAAAAGATACATTTTGATCTCTTTCGTTTTCAATTTGTAACAATTTGATTATCGAGCCCTTAACTCCCATCACAATGACAACGTGAATGTTTATAAAATCAATTTAATTTTTAATTTGACCACTAAACTTTAGATAAAATGTCAATTTGGTCCTAAAAACTCTCTCACATTCTCTTTTAACCCACATCGCCACTCACCGCCAAAGTCGTTATCATCCCTATTCTATTGAGGTAAGCAATTTATTTCTTTCATTTTTAATTTCTAATTGGTTGATTAATTAGTTTTGTTTTGAACTTTGGGGTGCTTGACTTGGTGAGCCAATTCAGCTAGTAATATGATGAAGTAGTAAAAAAATAGATTATAGAAATTTTATCAATTAAAGATAAAAAAATCCATCTAGTATGAAAAAAAAACAATCAATTAATTTAAGCTTGGAAAATTAAACTTAATTATTTATGTTAGCTTAAAAAACATGATGACTCCAAACTATATAATTAACGGATAAATTTAGGTTTTGCTCCGTGAAAATAGGAAACCCTAGTGTTCCCGTATCATCTGCAGTCATGAGTCTGACGTCGGTTGGCGCGATCTCCGGGAGGCCACCGGACACTGCCGTCCAGGTTTCGATCCAGGCGAGTCTAGAGCGCGCTGGTGACCCTTTGGGGGAGGAGATGGAGCGTGGCGTGAAGAAGGGAAGAGGTTTTGTCGAGGATGCTAGGGAGGAGGAGGTTCCTCGCGCACCGCCGCTGGGGGATGTCTGTATGCAGGAGGTTGCTGGTGGGTTGACAACGGGGTCTGACCCGCCGGTGGTGGGCCAATTGCCGGTATCGGATCAAGCCAAGCCCTCGTTTAGGGACATGGTTGCTGGGAAAGATGCGAGTCGGGAGGCGATAGAGGATTTGGACATGGAACTTACGAATGAAGACGTGGCAATCGCTCTTGACGGGGTGTTGCCCAGGATTGATTTTTCCGAACGTGTGCATGAATCCATCGATGCGAAACTTGCTTGCTCGGTGATTGTACGTCTTTTAGGTAAGGCAATTGGCTACCGTGCGTTATTGAATAGAGTGAAGGTCTTGTGGATGCCGGTAGGGAAATTGGAATTAGTGGATTTGGATAATAAATATTTTTTGGCAAGGTTTGAGCTTGAAACAGATTATGCTAGGGTTCTTTCCGGGGGACCATGGGTGGTTTATGGTTGTTATCTGACGGTGCAGCCTTGGTCACGCTCGTTTTCTACAATGGAGGAGTATCGCAGCAAATTGTAGTATGGGCGAGACTCCCGGGTCTTCCTTACCGGTATTATACCAAGAGTATATTTCGGGCAATTGCAAATGTTATTGGTAAGGTTGTTCGGATCGATTACAACACTTTGGAAGGGAAGAGGGGTCGATTCGCTAGGTTTGCAATGGTGGTGGACTTGGGGAAGCCTCTTCCGTCGGGGGTTATGATCGATGGGTTCCGCCAGGATATTGAATACGAGGGACTTCCTATGATTTGTTTTTCTTGTGGGAAGTATGGTCATCAACAAGAGATGTGTGGTAAGGGGCATGTTCAGGAGGGTGTTGTTTCGGTGCCTCGTCCGGACATCGTCGTGGAAGCTCCGGCGGAGAGAGAGTTGTATGGGCCGTGGATGCAAGTAACTAACCGACGGCGTCGTCCAGTGAAGGTGGGAAAACATCCAGACGCGGAGGAGAAAGGGCAGCAACCTAGAAGGGAGGTGTCGGGCTCTAGATTTGGTATTTTAGGGACCGATAGAGGGGCGAGAATGGCTAGTGAGGATGCAAGGGGAAGTGAGGGTGTTCTGCCTCGCTCGGTACATGACAGGGGTAAGCAAGCTATGGCGGTTGAGGTGCCTAGGCGGGATGTGTTGACAACGGATGGCGTTGGGCCATCGGATAGGAGGGTGGAACCGGTTCGGGTAATGCTGACGGATAACGTTTCAGCAGGTGTTGTGGATGCTGCTGATAGGGTGGTGAATGTTGACCCTCGGGTGGGTGATGTTGCTTCGAGGGATGAGGTAGTCGTGGCACCGTCGACTTTGGATGCTAGTAGCCATAAGGTGGTGCGTATGGTGGACAAGGAGGATCGTGGGGTGCTGCGTGATGTGAATGGTCGTGGCTCGAAGGGGGTGCCTCGGAAACCTGGGATTAAAAGTGGGGCTAAAAATCCCCTTGCTGCTAAGAGCGTGGGAGCTAACGGGGCGAGACCAAAGAAACGCGATGACCGGGGCCCCTCTAAACCTGTGCTATCGGAGTGGATTACTAGTATGACGTCGGAACTTAATGGTGCTACTAAGGAGGTGGATGGTGGTAATCGAGAACCAGGTGCTACATCTGTGGTAAGGCAAGGGCCGGTCTTGTGGAATTCGAACCAGGTATTTGAGAATGTTGAGGTGACGGATATGTCATCTTAGGATCACCTGCCTCCTCTTCATCGTTTTTTATGGTTTAAGTTATTTTCTAGAATGTGCAAGGAGCTTTAGGCTCTGATTTTTTTCATTACTTTAGATTTATGTTGCAAGATAAGAAGCCGGATATTGTGGCGTTGTTTGAGCCAAGGATAAGTGGATGGAAGGCGGACAATTTTATTCGTCGTTCAGGGTTTGAATTTTCGTATAGGGTGGATGCTACTGGTTTTTCAGGTGGTATTTGGGTCATGTGGAGACCATCCGTGCAGCTGGATGTTGTGGCCGTTTCGTCGCAATTTATACATGGTTGGTGTGTTGATGTGGGGAAGCGGCAAGCTTTCTTCATTTCCTTTGTGTATGCGAGTCCGAATATGGGTGTAAGGAGTCAGTTGTGGGATCAGTTACATGCTCTTGAGCCTGCGCAAGGGATGGCCTGGGTCTTGGGAGGTGACTTTAACGCTATTGCTAGTCCGTTGTAAAGGGATGGTGGTTCTGTGAGTCGCCAGGGGGTTTGCTCGAGGTTTGCGGATTTTATTTTCGATTCTGGGTTAGTGGATATGGGGTATCATGGTCCTGCGTTTACTTGGGAGCATGGAGATTTGAAGCAAAGGCTCGATAGATGTTTGTGTAATGAGGCATGCTTTGGTGTGTTTCCGGTGTCAGAGGTATTTCATTTGCCACGCCTTGAGTCGGATCATAGCCCGATTTTACTACAGGTGGGAGATGGCGATGTGGATAGGATGATGCGACCATTTCAGTATCTCACTGCATGGACTGAGCACCCGGATTTCCATCGTTTGGTTGTGGATGTGTGGGAGGAGGGGAAAAGTATTTTCGATAACGTGATTGAGTTCCAAACACGGGGGAAGGACTGGAATAAAGAGATCTTTGGTCATATTAGGCGTCGGAAAACACTCCTCCTAACGTGTATCAGAGGTATTGAGTTGGCACGATCTAAGAGAGATTCGAATTTTTTGATAGATTTGGAGTGCGATTTAAAATTGGAGCTTGCGAAGGTCTTGAAGGAGGAAGAAAGTTTGTGGCATCAGAAGTCGCGTAATTGTTGGATTACTAAAGGAGATCGTAACACACGGTTTTTCCATGCTAGTACGATCCAGCGCCGACGGCGGAATACCATCAAGGCGCTTAAGGTGGATACTAACCACTGGAGCTATGATCACCAGGAGTTGAAATTACCTGCGATGGATTATTTCAGACAGCTTTTCACGGGCGGGATACACGCTTGTACTGTGCAATTGCTATATGGTAAGTTCTTTGAGTTTAGCTAGTCAGAGATGAACTCTTTGTGCGCGGATGTTTCGAAGGAGGAGGTTCGAAAGGTGGTGTTTGAAATGGACCCATTGAAAGCGTCGGGGGTTGATGGGATTCACGCGGATTTTTATCAAAAGAAATGAGATGTGGTTAGAGATTCGGTTTTTAAATTTGTCAAAGAGTTCTTTGATGGTGGGTCTTTAGACAGCCGGATTAATCAAACTTTGTTAGTGCTCATTCCAAAGATTGATGCGCCTGAGTTAATTAGCCAATTCCGACCAATCAGCCTCTGCACGGTGCTATACAAGATTATAACGAAGACAATTGTCAATCGTCTGAAGCGATTTTTACCGAAGTGGGTATCGAAGAATCAGGTGAGCTTTGTGCCAGGGCGTAACATCTCAGATAATGTTATTTTAGCGCAAGAGATTATCCACACAATGAGAAATAAGGTGGGTAAAAAAGGCTTTATGGCAATTAAAGTCGACTTGGAGAAAGCGTATGATCGACTAGAGTGGCACTTTATCGAAGATACTTTGCGTGAAATTGGTATTCCAGGCAAGCTGATTGGGTTAATAATGCAGTGTGTAAGTTCGGTTTCGACTCAGTTGTTATGGAACGGGGATATCACGGAGCCTTTTCGACCGTCACAGGGAATTCGACAAGGGGATCCCTTGTCACCCTATCTTTTCGTTCTGTGTATGGAACGTTTGGCTCATAGTATCAATGCGAAAGTGGAAGCGGGTTTGTGGAAGCCGATCTGGCTATCGAGGAATGGTCCAGGTATTTCGCACCTTTTCTTTGCGGATGATTTGATCCTTTTTGCTGAAGCGGATGCGGGGCAAATGGATGTGATACATGAGGTGATGGAGGAGTTTTGTATGTGTTCCGGTCACCGGGTAAGTATTGCGAAGACCCAAGTTTATTTTTCAAAAAATTGCTCTGATCAGATTCGTGACATGGTGGAGCACCGGTTAGGTTTTGAGGTTGTTGGGGACCTAGGGAGGTATTTGGGTGTTCCCCTATTACATAAAAGAGTGACGAAGGCTACGTATACGTACCTCCTTGATAAAATGTCGAAACGCATGTCCGGATGGGCGGCGAAATCTCTTTCATTAGCAGGGCGTATAACTCTTGCAAAAGCTGTTTTATAGGCAATCCCATCATATGTCATGCAAATGACGGTGTTACCGAAGGGTTTGTGTAGGGAGATGGAGAAACTTATTAGGCGATTTGTATGGGGTGGAAGTGGCGATCGTCGTAGTATCTCACTTGTTAATTGAGAGTCTATGCAAAAGCCGATAGCTAGTGGTGGTATGGGATTGAAGAACTTAGCAACCCAAAATAATGTATTTCTTATGAAGGTGGGGTTCGAGGTTTTAACTAAGCCAAGCAAGCTTTGGGTTCGTGTTGTAAAGGAGAAATATGGTTGGCATGAGGTGGTGCCGGTATGTATTAAGCGGAGTAATTGTTCGCGCCTTTGGCAAGGTCTCAGTAAAGTTTGGGAGAGTATTCGGGAGAGTGTGCGTTGGAATGTCCGAAATGGGGAGCAGACTGATTTCTGGTACGACGTATGGGTAGACATGGAGGGGCCATTGTGGACTCGCTGCAGCTTACCGACTGCGTCATTGCCGATTTCGGTTGCTTGTATGGTGGATGGCACCGGCGAGTGGGATTGGCGGAGGCTTGGGAACTTGTTGCCGAAGGAGGTATTGGATAAAGTCGCGGCCATTCCGCCTCCACGAACTTGGTATGGGGCTGATCAACCGAGTTATGTTGGGAGGACAATAAGACATTTACGGTACGGTCTGCTTACAAGATGCTTGCAGGAGATATTGTTGGTAATGCTAGTACGTGTTGGCAGTTGTTGTGGAGCTTGAAACTGCCACAGCGGGTACGAACCTTCATGTAGCTAGCACTGCGCAATAGTTTGCTCACCAATATGGAAAGGTTGCGCCGTCACCTCACGACGGACGGGACATGTCAGATTTGCAGGCAGGGGGAAGAGGACATCGACCATGTCTTGCGACGGTGTCCTGCTGCACGGTCATTGTGGTCGAAACTTGTACCTCGGGAGAGGTTGGCGGAGTTTGAGGTGATGGATTGGAATGGATGGTTGGAGTTTAATCTTCGGATCAAAGGGGGCCTGCCGGGAGATGGCTCGTCGTGGGCGACATGCTTCGCTGTAGGATGCTGGTTACTGTGGAAGCATAGGTGTAGCAGACTTTTGAACGATGATTATGTGGACCAAGGCGATCTGTATTTCCGTTGCCGGCAGCTCGCCTTGGAGTTTGACAGCGCGCCTGCTATTGTTGGAGGTTGTAGGCGAACCGGGGGGAGAGGATTCGATGGCAATGTCCACCTGCAGGCTGGGTTAAGGCCAACGCGGATGGTTCGGTGCAGGGGTAGCAGCAGGTTGCCGCGATAGGAGGTGTCATTCGCGACAGTGCTGGGTTGTGGCTGTTCGGATTTGCTCGAGCGATCGGTAGCTGCTCGGTGTTGATGTCAGAATTGTGGGCGGTGTATGATGTCCTTCTCCATGCTTGGAGGTTGGGGTTTCGGAAGGTATGGCTTGAGTCGGATAGCTTGGAAGTCGTTCGGATGCTTATGGGTGAGTCATCGGCTTTGAGTGGCGTTGCTCTCGTTGATCTAATCTTTGGTTTGTTGTACCGGGAATGGGAAGTGCGGATCCAACACATTGGACTGGAAGGGAATAAAGTGGCGGATTTTCTTGCGCGGTTGTGCAACGCCGAACATCGTGGTAATGTTTGGTTGTCGGAACCACCGGCGGGAGTGCACGCGAGAGTGCTTGAGGAGTGCCGTAGCTAGCCAACCCTGGCTGTGAGTTTACTGTATTAGCAAAAAAAAAACATGATGACTCCGAGTTTTTTAATATCACAGTTGCAATAGAAAACAAGGAGTTAATTGTAAAATAGTTGAAATATGGGATGTAATTGCTAATAATAGTTGGAAGTTGGGTTAAACTTTGAATTAAACAAAACGACAAATGGAGTTGTAAGTTTGAGTTATATTTTGACACACAAGTTGTGTAATAATATTTACACAACCATTAATATTTAAGCTATAAAATTTAAAATATAAACCTCTAGCCCTAACACCATAAAACTTAAACCTTAAACTTTAAATTCTAACCATAAACCCTAAACTTTAAACCACAACTAAAATTCTAAACTATAAAATTGAAAAAGTTGTATAAACTTTAATTTACACAAGCTCATGTATCAAAATATTTTCTTATAAATTCTCCCTACAATATATTTAATGGGTTGGTATCTTCACATGACAAAGACAAATTTGTTATTAAAATAATCCAATAAAATATCACCCTAAAGCATCAAGCAAAGTGATGTGATACCTTGGGAGGGGGGAAGCGTGGAGATAAGAACAAAGTAAATCAATTCATTTTTAGTAAAGTAAACAAGTGGTCATTAATTATATTAAAATATTTTTTTAATTATTAAAATTTTAAAATTTATAAAATAATTATTAAACAATCGATTTGTTATAAAATAATTATTAAATTTTATGATATTGGTATAAAACAGTCATTAAAACTTATTTAACTGAAACACAATAGTCTTTAAACTTATCAAATTTGATATTATTTTATAACGTACAATTATCATTTTATAATAATTTAATAAATTTAATAATTATTTGTAACACATTAAAAATTATTTTAACATGACCTTGGAATCATTTGTACTTTATTCTTATTTTATTTACAAATTTTGAAAAACGAAAGGAGACCCGTCAACGGCGAGGATTTATTATCATTTTTTGGGTAAACTACATTAAATGGTCCCTGACTATTCTTCAATTATTTTTTGTGTCCCTCAACTATCAGAAGTTATAAATTGGTCCCCTTACTTATAAAAAGTAGCAAATTGGTCCAACGCCATTAAAAATTTAACGGCCGATGACGTGACAGTTAATATAAATTGATATAATTACATAATTAGTTCTCAAGTTCTACACTTATTTTAATTTGACCTTAATTCTAAAAAATTAACTCACAAAATTTTAATATTCTATCAATTTAGTCCGTCTTTTCTATTTCTCCCCTACTAAACAGTTTAGTAGTCGGGTTACGCTAATCCCAGGATCCAAAACATAAACCCCCAAACTGGCTTCTTATTCCAGGGACCAAGTTTAAACGATACAGAGATTGTGCACAAAGCTTTGCTGTTTGGCTCTTAAATCTACCAAAATTTTCTGTAGTTGGTCCAAGTTCGGCATGTTTCGTTAAGGGAACGAGCAAAGAGGAGGAAGCCCATGACTCTACGTACTTCCAAACTCAAGAAGATTAAGATGCAATCTTATTCGTAAGTTTGTCGCCAATTTATTCATTTTCTTTCATGGGAAAAACTTTTTTTTAAGATTCTTTTGGTTGATGGTTTACTTCGAATTTGATTAGGTCCTATAAGTCCATGAATGATGGGAGTATTCGTCGCTGGAGGGAAGGCAAAAATCATAATGTCCATGGGAAGGTAATGACATTTTTGTATTGTTCCAGTTCCCCAGTTTAATGTTCTTATTTTGGGTTCGAGCAGGGATGGGCACAATATTGTATGTTGCGAACTTTTATACTTGGTAAAATTATATGTGAATTTGAAATTAGATCATGAATATAAAATAAAAAAAGAAAATTTTGTAAAATATATGGGACTTTTAAATCTAGGAGAAATAGAAAAGAAGATGGACTAAATTGATAAAATACTAAAATTATGTGGGTTAATATTTTAGAATTAGGGTCAAATTAAAATAAGTGTAAAACTTGAGGACTAATTATGTAATTATATCAATTTACATTAACTACCACATCAGCAACCGTTAAATTTTTAACGGCGTTGGACCAATTTATTACTTTTTATAAGTTAGGGGACCAATTTATAACTTCTGATAGTTGGGGACGCAAAAAATAATTAAAATATAGTCGGGGGACTATTTATGTATTTTACCATTTTTTTATTTATGTTTGGTCCGACCTCATCTTGCTAATATGGTCTTGATTAAACAATTTACTTAATATTTGAAAACAATTTACTTAATATGTTTTTAAGATTAGATGTTGCAAACACACTTTCTTTTTAGACTTGTTATGCTCAAAACAGACTGCTATGTTTTAGCTTCTATGTAGTTTGTCAAATTATTTTTATTTTGCTAAAATTACATATATTTATATATAAATATTACTAAATTTTATGTTTAGATATTACTTGAATTAGATGTAAACTGTTTTTTATATGCAGTATGCCCAGAAAAAATGTTGCTTTTACCATGGTTTGGGTCACTATAGAGTATGCCATTGCTACATTTTATGTTTGGATTCTTTTTGTTTAATATTATAATTATATTATTTTTTAGAATAGAAAATTTTGTAAAAAAATTCAGTTAATTCAGAAACCGGCGGAATTAACCGAAATAATTTTGGTTCGGTTAATTACTTTCAAATAAAATTCGGTTCGGTTAACAGTTAAAGAGACAAAAATTTCGGTTAATTCAGTTTTGACTAATTCGATTCGGCCACCGACTGAATTAACCGAATGCACGCCCCTATAGCCGGCCACGCATCAATCTCCAAATGAAAAATTGAACTTTGGGTGGAATGAACTTATCCCAGACAAGCTTCCAACACTCATCGCTGCTTTTGTCTAGTGCAGAAACTACTTGGCAATATTTGTTAGAGTTATAAAATCCACTAGTATAGTAGTATTACCCAGCCAACGGATACTATCACAGGATAAGGCTGAAGTCGAATGCCTTTGCAAGGAGGCCAGAAACTGTTCTCACACTTGTACTTCCCAATCGAAGTGTTATATTTCAACGACAAACTTCAGATACTTTAACCCCAAACTCACACACCTTGCCTTCTTTTATCACCGCTAGTGCAAACACACGCGGGAACATAGATGATAGTGATGAGTCTCCCGCCTAGTAATAAAACCAAAAATCAATTAATTTTCCATCTCCTAGCATCAGACGCAACTTCTCTGTAAAGGTATCCGATGTATTGTACAGGGGTCTCGTAATTTCCTTCCAAACCCATGATAATTGCTTTTGATTTTTTAGAGGCAGGAGTAGAGTTTTTAATATTGCAGATGCAATAGAAAATAAGGTGTTAATTGTAAAATAGTTGAAGTATGGGATGTAATTGCAAATAATTGTTGGAAGTCAGGTTAAACTTTGAATTAAGCAAAAATACAAACGAAGTTGTAATATAATATATTTGATGGGTTTGTATTTTCACATGGCAAAGACAAAATATTATTAAAATAATCCAATAAAATATCACTAAAAAGAATGAAGCAAAACGATGTGATATTGGGAAGCCCAAAACAAAATGTGGAGAGATAAGAGCAATTGGAATCAATTTTAAATTCTCCTAAACTTTTTAAATGTTTTAGTTTAAGCATCTAATTTCCTTTGTATTTTCTATTGACAAGTTAATTTCATACCTTTAAAATTTTGTAATTTTGCACTCATGACGTAAAACCATGAATCGATTCATTATTTTGTGGATAAAATGCGTAAATGGTCATTAAATTATGTTTGAATATGAATCATAAGTGGATTCATGAATCAATGCCTCAAAGTATTTTATTAAAGAAACTAACTGTTTTTCACAGGCTTAAGAATATCAAACCAATCTGTGAGTGAACATGTGATTTTCGGAAAATAATTAGATTAAATGTGATTGTTTGGATACAAAAAGTGTTAATTAGAAAATTTGAGGTCTGATGATTCTTGGATACAAAAAGTGCTAAATAGACAAATACAATCTAATTTCAACAAGCTTTAAGGCTTAGCATGCTTGGCAAGTTTAAAATCAGTTACTCCCGCAAGGAAAGTAAAGCTAAGGACGATGCAACATGAAGCAATAGCAAGCCCAGGGGAAGGTTTTAACACCACATAAGTGCCTGTGCAGAAAGCAACCATGATGGCCCACATTGCAAAATAAAGGCGCGAACCGGCACGTACTAGTGATGCCGATGACTTAAACGGATTTGAAATAAAAGGAGGTTGCGCGCCTAAGTAGTTAGCGACTGCAGAAAGAGAGAGAATGAAGGCCAATGCATCTGTTACCACAAATGCCTTAAAGGCAGCATCATGGATCAGAAAAGGAGTCCCCTGCTCCGACCCTTTCTCACTCTTAAAACCACCTGGAACAGTTATTGCTGCTGCGAATGTGACGGTGGCTATAAGTGCTCCCACTACTAAATGAGCTTCTCTTGCCTTTTCTAAACTATCTGTAGAGAAATTTCGCAGGACAATGGGATGAACCGGTTTCTCTGCCACCTTTTCATTTACAATATCTTCCAACAATTTCAGAATTTGTTCCCACCAGTACCACATTACCCAATTATATAAAATTAGTAGACTTGTTCAATTCTTTAAGTCCCCTTTTGACCGCCACAGGATCAGATAGAATCATACGTCTGTTTAGGTTCTGAAACGCTGATTGAGATGTGCCAAAATCCCACAAACCAAAACACTTTGGGAATACCACGTGTACGTGTGGGCTTGCCAAGTAAACGTGAAGCACAGTGTTGTGGTCTGGGGTCCGTAGCGACTCAAGTTCAAATCCTTGAAAACTGTCGAATACTACAATGTCGCCTCTTGCTGCAGCCTTATACAAAGCAGCGTCTATACAATTGATGCTGTCTGCGGGGTGACTATCAGAACACATAATGCTGTCTGTGGAGGAACCTATTTCCATGGCTTCTTGCTTTCCTTGGACCAAATGGAGATCACACTGCCTGCTGTTATTTATTACCTATGACACAAAATTAAATAGAAGAAAAGTAATTATATGCTGCGGAGAATTACTACCTTAAATGTTGTTTCGTCTTGATTCCAAGATTAATACACAAACTTCAATTGGTATTGCTCTTCTCCGGAAGAAAGCTGATTGGAAAATATTTTTTAGAGGAAAAAAATCGGCAGAGTAAAGTAGAGAGGAAAAAAAAGAACTGCAGCGTGTAAAATGAGAAATAAGCCTTGTCATTTATAGGAGTTGCTAGAGAGGCAAAACAGTAAACAACTGTGATCATTTCAAAAAAATGCAGTGTGGGACTTGATCCCAATTACTTAATAAGAGAAAATATTTTTTTTGAACTGTCTTATGTAATTATAAGATAATATTTGTTCATTCATTTTAGCCTTTTAATAGTGCACATATATTATACAAACAAACTGCTCAAATCTATATAAGTTATTTATTTATTTTTTACTTGTTACGTAATTGTTGTCTATAGAAATATTAGGTTTTAGATTGATCCTAATTTTAAGTGGTCATGGAGAGCTGAAGAGCAAGAAAATAAGGGAAGAAGGAAAAGAACCAAACAAGTTTACCCAATAAGCAAGAACAGATGAAAAAGAAAAAGAAAAGAAAGAAAAAGAAAAAGCTCTTGGTAAATAGTGAACTGATTTTTGCATAAAAAAATAAGTTTAATTTGACTCAAAATTTATTCATAATGAACGATATTATTTTATTTTCACACGTGTTTTATAACAATTCTAAAACTAATCTATTGCTTATACACATATTCTTCGCCTGCATGTTGTATATGTACATGTATTCTTTTTTAAATGGTTTAAATGCCTATTTGGCTCCTAATTTTAAGTGGTCATGGAGAGCTGAGCAGCAAGACAAGAACAAGGGGAGGAGGAAAAGAACCAAACAAGTTTACCCGATAAGCAAGACAGATGAAAAAGGAAAAAGAAAAAGAAAAAAGCTCTTAGTTGGTAAATAGTGAACTGATTTTTACATAAAAATAAGTTTAACATATCTCAAAATTCATTCATAAAGAACAACATTATTTTGTTTTCTCGTGTGCTTTATCACAAGTCCAGAACTAATTTATTGCTTATGCACATATTCTTCACATGCATGTTGTACATTTATATATTCTTTTTTAAATTTAAATTTCACATAATAAACTTCCTTGTGGTGATGGAGAGCTGCACAGTAACAAAAGAATAAAGGGAAAAAAAGGAGTTTACCTAAGAAGCAAGAGAAGAAGAAATGGAAAAAAAATGAAAAAGGAATTTACTTCTAAGACCCCTATCCAAATGTTGTCTCTCCCGAAAAGATCCATTGATCAGACATAAAAACAGACAATAATGCCAACATGTTGAAGTGGACATGGAACATAGGTAAATGTTAGAAAATATTTCGTGTTGCAAACGAAAGATAAATATCAACAAAATTTGAGGCACGATTCACTTTCGTTAAGGTTTTAGCGGTACAAAGTTAAACACCTATTTTTTATTAACATTACCTACAATTTAAGGGAGGAAAAGGGGGAAATACTCTTGTTGCGTATTGAATCCAGATCCTAAGAGGGGAGGAAATGTCGACATGAGGCTTAACTAGTAGCAGTTCCATATCTAAATTTTTTTTTGAATTCGAACTTAAATATTGTAGGATCAAATTTTCTCGAGCTCAGATCAACTCATACGAAAATCAGGCCAAAGATGATGAAGCATCTCTGTGTCATGTATGTTACAAAGCAATCTACAACTAGGAAAGATATACAGTTTGTAATAATGTACTCTCTACAAACCTGCAAAGATGCATGACAGACAACAATAGATAGCTAACCGTGGTGATTACATTTACATCAAAGACCCCTATTCAAATGTTGTCTCTCTTGGAAGGATCCAACCAGGCGTGAAACTGTAACTTTCTAAATTCGACTTAGAAAAAATAGGCCGAATTTAGGGAGTTGCATTTGAAAACTTGTCCCTCAATAAACGATTTTAAGTTAAAATAATTTATAATTCAAGGTAGTTGATTAATTAAGTAAAGGGTAATCTTCACCAGTGGTCCCTTTTGTTTAGGGTGTGTTCTATTTTGGTCACCAAAATTAAAAAAAAAAGATTATTCTGGTCACTTACGTTTAAAATCGTTTCTATTTTGGTCCCTTGGCCGTTAGTCTCCGTTACTTAATAAAATAGTTTCTAATTTAACCCTCAAACTTTTACCATATATCTCGAATTCTTGATTCAACTGAGCCTTTAATTTGCCTATCTCGAAATTCTTGGTCCCTTGGCCTAGATCTTTCATCTCGAATTCTTGATTCAACTGAGCCTTTAATTTGCCTATCTCTTGTTGACTCTTTGAAGCGATCAACATATCATCAACATACAAGAGGAGACAGATAAAAGCTCCATCTTGTAGCTTTCGTAAATACACACAATTGTCGTATTTGCTTCTTGTGTACTTTTGCCTCCTCATAAAGCTATCAAATCACTTGTACCACTGCCTCAGAGATTGCTTCAATCCATATAGCGTTTGTTCAGCTTACAAACCCATTTCTTACCACCAGCATCTACATATCCTTCTGGATGAGTCATAAAGATCTCCTCTTCCAAATCACCGTGCAAGAAAGCCGTCTTTACATCGAATTGAGCTAGCTCCAAATTCAATTGTGCTACCAAGGCCAACAATATTCTAATGGAGGAATGCTTCACAACATAGGAAAATACTTCATTGTAGTCGATTCCCTCCTTTTGAGCGTAGCCTTTAGCTACCAACCTTGCCTTGTAGCGAACATCTTTCTTGCTGGGAAATCCGTCTTTCTTTACAAATATCCACTTGCATCCAATTGCCCTTTTACCTTCTGGTAAATATGCCAAATCCCAGGTGTTGTTCTTCTGGAGAGATTGCATTTCTTCATCCATGGCACTTTTCCACTTGTCACTTTCTAAGCTTTGCATTGCTTCTTAATAAGTAGCAGGGATATCATCATCAACAACTGGAAGGGCATAGGCCATCGTATCAGTAAATCGAGCAGGTCTACGAATTTCTCTCATTAGCCTTGTAACTGCAAGTGGTTCTGGTGTCTCCAGTGGTTCTTGTGTTTGAACCTCTTCATCTTCTGATTCCTCCATTGGAGAATCAGTAGCATCCATTGCTGGACTAATCACCGTCTGTTGAAACTCTACATGTTTTGGAGTACACTCCACCTGCTATGGAGTACTACTTGTCTGAACAGTTTCATTTACTACCTTCTTCAACATGGCAAATTCATCAAAGGTAACATCTTTGCTACAAATTATTTTCTTTGTGTCTGAGCACCAGAGACGAAACCCCTTCACTCCATGGGTGATTCCCATAAAGAGAGCCTTCTTCTCTCTAGGATCAAGTTTTGACTCCTTCACATGATAATACGCAGTGGATCCAAATACATGTAAGGAATCATAATTTGTAGCGGGTACTCTAGACCATACCTCCAACGATGTTTTTCCTTCAATCGCCGATGACGGTAGACGATTGATGAGATGGCCAGCATATGTCACAGCCTCAGCCCAAAATGTTTGCCCAACACAGCCTTGGACAACATACATCAAACTTTTTCAAGTAGTGTTCGATTCATACGCTCTGCCACCCTATTCTGTTGTGGTGTATGTCTAACAGTAAAGTGTCGGACAATACCATTCTCCTAGAAAATGTCAAAGAGCAGATCACTTCTATATTCCCCTCCATTGTCCGTCCTAAGTCGTTTAATCTTCTTGCCAGTCTGGTTCTCGGTCATATTTTTCCACTTCAGGAAAACTTTGAACACTTCAGCTTTAGACTTCATAGTATACACCCAAACCCTTCTGGAAAGTCATCAACAAAAGTTACAAAATAGTGTTTTCCTCCCAACGGCGTTGTTTTGGAAGGACCCCACATATCTGAGTGAACATAATCCAAAATACATTTCGTATTATGGATAGCGGTGCCGGATTTCACTCTCTTATGCTTTCCCAGAACACAATGCTCACAAAAATTTAACTTGCAAGCCTTTGCACCTTTCAATAATCCTTGCTTTGCCAAAATTTGCAAGGATTTCTCACCAGCGTGTCCCAACCGCATGTGCCACAACTAAGTAGAATCCAATTTGTTTCCACCGAAAGCTACTACTACTGCTACAATAATTGTACTACCTTGGTAGTAATACAAGTTATTTTTCCCGGTGCCCTTCATTATCACGAGTGTGCTTGATGTGACTTTCAAATCCCATCTCTCATAAGTGACAATTAAGCCTTTAGATTCCAAAGCTCCCAACGAGATGAGATTTTTCTTCAAACTAAGCACATATCAGACATCAGTCAAAACTCTGGTTGATCCATCTTGATTCTTCAATCGGATTGAACCTATCCCAATCGTTTTATAGGCGTTGTCATTGCCCATATAAACAACTCCTCCATTTACTTCTACTAAATCGAAGAGTCACTCCCGATTAGGGGACATATGATAGGTACAACCTGAATCCAATATCCACTCGTCTGAACGAAATGATGATGATGAAACAACCAGAGATATTTCAGAGTCACTAGTACCATGCTCTTCAACACATGCATCTGGAGCGACTTTTCCTTTCTTCTTCAACTTCGGGCAATCTTTCTTTCAATGACCTTTCTCATGACAAAAAGCACATTCATCTTTCCCAAGTTTAGACTTTGACTTTGATCTCCCTCTCATTTTTGGCTTTTGGCTTTTCGAGCGACCTCTTACCACTATGACCTCCGCTGCATTGTACTTGCTCTCCATCTTGGTTTTCTTTCTGAGCTCGTAACTATACAGAGAAACAGTTACTTCTTTAAGGGTCACCTCATCCTTTCCATGAAGTAACGTTGTTTCAAGGTGCTCAAATTCATCTGGAAGGGATGACAACAACATTAGAGCCAAACCTTCATCTTTGAAAGTTTCATCCATGCCCAATAGATCTACCACTAACTCATTGAAGGTAGTGATGTGTTCATTCATACTGGTGCCTAGCTAATAATTAAATCTGAACAATCTTTTCTTCATGTGAAGACGATTCTGAGAGCTTTTCTTAAGGAATTTTTCCTCTAATGCTTTCCACAATTTGCTTGCAGAAGTCTCGTTCTTGTAGGCATACTTCTGCTCCCTGGAAAGACAAGATCGAATCGTACTACACATCATACGGTTGATTGTTCTCCAATCTTTCTCCACCATATTTGTGGGTTTTTTCCCTCAATGGCAATGTTTAGACCTTGTTGAAATAAAGAGTCTAGCACCTCGCCTTGCCACATGCCGAAGTGACCGGATCCATCAAACAACTCCACCGAGAAGTTTGTATTTGACATTATCCTCCTCATCGGTATAGAGGAAGAGCTTGATGCACCATCTGATCCGTCTTTTACCATGGCAACGAATAATATTCAACAACACAAACTGGATATTGAAACATTGCACCAGGTAAGTTCCCAGGAAAGAGAGGTGGATCACACGGATCGCTTAAATACCAAGTCTTTCCTAGCCAGAACTTTCCTAGACATGCACTGTCACAACACCACACTTCTTTGCAACAACCGAGTTCTGAGTAAAGGGAACCCTAATGAAGGCCCTTCCAATGAGATGTTCATGTCAATGAGTGCTTGTAGTTGAGTTAACCCTTTCGGTATCTCACTTGTGAATGAACTATTTGACAAATCTACATAGAAAAGGTACTTGAACTCGTTGAACCATGATGGAACGGTTCCGGCCTAATGGTTCCTGGACAGATCCAAGAACTGTAACCTGTTGCTGCCAAGCAACCATGGCGGGATCGATCCCTTTAATTCGCAATAGGCAATGCTAAGTACCCTGAGGCTCCCAAATTCAAAAACAGGATCACTGGGAATCTCTTCCTCCTGAAAATTTTCACTAAGAAGCAAAACAGTCAAGTTTTTGCAGTGCTGCAGAATGTTGAGTGTAGATGAGAGATTCACAAGGTTGGTCCTTGAGAGTGAGAGCACTGTGAGGGCCTTGAGATTCTTGAAACATTCGGGGACTTGACCGTCGAGGTTGTTGTGGCCGAGGTTCAGCATGGTCAAGTTCTTGCAGGAGGACAGGCTCTAGAGGATTGAACCATTGAAATTGTTAGAGCCAAGGTGGAGGGACTTGAGATGGACCATGGCTGAACAGTTGATGTTAACCGGACCATTCAAGCTGTTGTTGTGAAGATCAAGGCTCGTTTCTTTTGGACTTATTGATCCATTTCTGTCGAGAAAACATTGTTTTTGACTTTTTTGAAAGTTTCTTTCCAGCAGAACAAGAAATTATTGGGCATTGAACAAATATATTTGTCCTATGATACGTGTTCGGTGTCTCATATATTGCTCAAAATTTTCATTTTGCACAAGGTATTAATTTCCAGTCCCAGTATCGGATACATATTCAAACGCGATTATAAATATTATCTTTCTAAGAATTCGAAAAATCCGGCCGATTTTCTTACAAAACAAGGATCTTTTTTTTGTAGGTTGCATGTTGTTGTTTTGCCATCATTATTAGATTGCATTTACTGTAAAAAAAATTTGAAAATAAGTTAGAGAACGCTTCAAAACAGGGTAAACTACAACGGAAGTCACTCAATTATGGGTAAGGTTATATTTCGGTCACTCAATTATTTAAAGTAACATTTGGGTCACTCAATTATGAGTAAGGTTACATTTGGGTCACCTAATTATTAAAGGTTACATTCGGATCACTCAATTATGGGTACGATTACATTTGAGTCACCTTTCATATTTAAAAAAAGTATATCAATATGTGTATTAGATTGATTAATGATTTCAAATAAAGTATTCTAATGTTAACGATGGTATACAAGTGATTTGGAAGAAAAAATGACTAAATTGGTGTACTTTTTTTAAATACGAAGGGTAACCCAAACGTAACTTTACCCATAATTGAGTGAACAAAATGTAACCTTTAATAATTGGGTGACCCAATGTAACCTTACCCATAATTGAGTGACTCAATTGTTAGTTTTAATAATTAGGTGACCTAAATGTAACCTTACCTATAATTAAGTGACCTCCGTTATAGTTTACCCCTTCAAAACATGATGCGAAATCTATCGAAACTCAAGCCAATAGGTTTCAAACAACAGAGCATTCTCATTTCTCAAAGGCCATATAAAAATACAGCTTTAACCAATAACCAGTTTATCTCATGCTACAAGTAACCTAAAACTACCCGAAGTTTGGTTTCCAATCCATTGCAGAAAAGAATAAAAAATCTGCAGAAAATAAAGCCGAGGCCAATGCAACATGAAGTAATAGCAAGCCCAGGGGAGGGTTTTAACACCGCATAAGTGCCTGTGCTGAAAGCAACCATCATTGCAAACATTGCACAACCAAGGAGCGCATATGCTTCATGAACTCGTTTATCTGATGAATTAAGCGGATTTAAAGCATTAGGAGACAGCGAACCGAAGTGGAGGGTGACAGCAGAAATAGAGAGAATAAAGGCCAATGCATTTGTCACCACAAATGCTTTAAAGGCAGCATCATGGATCAGAAAAGGAGTGCCCTGCTCCGACCCTTTTTCACTCTTATAACCACCTGGAACAGTTATCGCTGCTGCGAATGTGACGGTGGCTATAAGTGCTCCCACTACTAAATGTGCATCTCTTGTCTTTTCAAAACGATCTTTAGAGACATCTGGCTTGAGTCGCTTGACAATGGGATGAACCGGTTTCCCTGCCACCTCTTCATTTACAATATCTCCCAACAATTTATCAATTTGTACCTACCACATTAGCCGAAGTTAATCACAGAGGTAGATATGAAATTACCCTTTAATAATCACAGTTAAGACTTACCATTTTCTTGTTAGACTTACACTTCTCGCCAGATGCCGCCATATATGCACCATACACTTGTAGAGGTGTGATTCCATGGGCATCTTCCGCATCGATCAAATTTCCGACTGATCCAAGTAGAGAGCTAACATCGCCACATTTGAAAATTTTATCACATAAGGCAGAAGGTGAATTTCTAAACGCCACAAAATGCAGAAAATTCCAACCTATTTTGTCTACTTTTTCACAACAATCCGGACAAACAGATAGAAACTTGGTTACTATATGTCCATGGCCTTGCCTAGCAGCCATAAGAAGGGGTGTCATCTCCCACTTTTCATCAGTTACATAGGCAGCAGATACATCCCATTTTAACAACACTTCCACTACAGAAGAGTGACCCAAGTGTGCTGCATAATGAAGAGGGGTGTGACCATCTTCATCTCTTTCCTTTGTCAACTTCCTTCTCTTCTCTAATAATATGCTTGTTGCATCTAAATACAAGAAAGATTCCAATAAACAAAGGGAAGGGTGAATCCATATTCTTTCCTGTCTTCCTAAGCATCCTTCTCACTGCATCCTCTGCAATTCCCTGTTGTTCTACGTCCCCATGCGCATGCGCAGCTTGTGCCTGAAACTGGATAAGAAATTTCACAGCAGTAGAAGGTCCATACCTTGCTGCAATGTGCAATGGAGTTTGACCTTTATTATTGGCTTGCAGTAGTAGTGAGGGACACTTGTTGAGAATTTGTGTTGTAAAATCCGAGAAAGAAAATTTATTTGAGGCTGCCAAGAATACGTGAAGCACAGTGTTGTGGTCTGGGGTCCGTAGCGACTCAAGTTCATCCCCTTGATGATTGCTGAATACTTCAATGTCGCCTCTTTCTGCAGCCTTGTACAAATCAGCGTCCATATAATTGATGCTGTTTGAGGAGGAACCTATTTCCATGCCTCCTGGCTTTCCTTGGACCAAATGGAGATCAGATCACACTTGCTGCTCTTCTTTATAGTACGATTTTATGCTTATAATACCCTTGTCTTTTTACTAAGTGCGGGTTTAGAGTATAGAGTTTAGGGTTTAAAGTTAGAGTTTGTGATTAGGGTTTAGAGAAATAGTAGTAAGGTGTATTTTTAGGGCTTAGGATTTAAAGTTTATGATGTAAAAATTAGGGTTAAGATTTAGAATTTAATTTTTAAGTAATATTTAGCTTGAGACATAGAAAGGGACATGCTTTTTTTTCTTAATTTTGATTTCATATTATAAATTATGTTTTTATATATTTACGTAAATATATAATATTTTTCCATTGCATATAATAATATTATCTTACTCATGGTGTGATGATTTTTTTTAATAGATGGTATGATGAAATTTTAAGATATTAAGGAATTGTCAACAATATCTAGGACGAGTGGTTAAAAGCTCTCAATTAACATCTTCATGTTCTTTAAGTTGTGGGTTCTAGACTTATTAGGAGTAAATTTTCCCTTCCCCTCCCCCTCCCCCTAAGTTAAAGTTATTTAAAAAAATATTAACGTATTAAATAATTAATTGTATAAAATTAAAATTAACCCTTATCGTTTGACTTTTTAGTTACATTAGCTCCATTCTTCCCCAAATGTTTAGAAGAATATGATTATGTAGCATACAGCAAAGGAAAAGTTAAAGCAATAAAGCTAAGCGGGGAGTTCTTTTTTCCTCCTATCTTTAGGCATTTAATTCACGGAATGTAATATTATTTTTGAGAATTTAATTTTTAAAATGTAATATTACTTAACATATTACTGAGAATGTTATAATAGATTTGTTTGACAGAATAATAAGATTACAATGTTTGGTTAGAGAATATAAAATTATATATATTTTATTAAATTGTCCTTGTGATTTTTTTTTATTTTTAATAAGTTAAACGTTTAATGTTAAATTAAAAGTTAATCGTTCAATGTGAAATTGAAAATATTTGCATGAAAATTTTGTTACACTAAATTGTCATGAAATGTAACTATTTCCGTTACACTATTTAAATTTTATAAAAAAATATATATTAAATATATATATATATATAAACTTTTATAAAAATAACACCACAATATATATTACTTTAAATGTAGGGTAAAGTACACCAATGGTCACTAAACTTTTAGGGTGCGTTCATTTTGGTCATCAAACTTTTAAAATTTTTATTGGGGTCACCCAACTTTTATTTCGGTTTCATTCTGGTCCCTCCCGCTACCTTCCGTTAGAAGGCCTGTTAGTTTTCCTTTTCTTCAAGGGTAAACTATATAAATGGTCACTGAACTTTTAGAACGCTTTAATTTTGGTCACCGGAGTTTTAATACTTTCATTGGAGTCACCGAACATTTGTTTTGCTTTAAAGCAACCCCCTTGGTTTAAGAAAAAAACTCTTTCAATGTATAAAAAACAAAAGTAAGAAGTAGATTTTACCTTATGATTATCGATGAACAATATTTAAAGTTGTGTAGATTGATGTATTTACGAACATACAATATTTTCTATATATAATGCTCTTGAATATTGTCTGTAATGTAAGCCCATTATTTTGATCTATTGATCACATTGTATGCAACCTCATCTCCAAGCTACTTCAAGGTTAATAAGTACAAGGGAGATAAAAAAAAACATTAAGGTTAATTATTGACCAAGAGTATAACATTTTAGTTTACTTCTGAAAGTTGTATCCAAAAGTTGTTCGACAAATTTCCTAGAATATGCAAGCAGAATTGATGCACCTCGTGTTTTAAGTTCAATCATTAATTGACTTTTCCATTAGAGATGAAGTTAGGACCAAACATTAGTAGGGGGAGAGTATATTAAACCTTTAAATATAAAAATCGGGAGGGACAAAAATCTTATTTGATTAGTATTTAAACTAATAAGGACCTAAAATACTATTATACCTAAAATCGGGAGAGGCAACCCATACATCCCTTCGTCCTTGTTTATCATCATGTTCGGTGTTGTTTTGATAGATGCCTTTTGTGCTGGGTGACTCCAATGAAAGTTTTAAAATTTTAGTGATTAAAATGAAAGCGTTTTAAAAGTTCGGTGACCATTTATATAGTTTACCCTTGAAGAAAAGGAAAACTAACGGGCCATCTAATGGAAGGTAACGGTAGGGACCAACATGAAACCAAAAGAAAAGTTGAGTGACTCCAATGAAAATTTTAAAAGTTCGGTGACCAAAATGAATGCGCCCTAAAAGTTCAGTGACCATTGGTGTACTTTACCCTTAAATGTATGTACAAAAATATAGTGCTTGTAGTTTATATAATTTATTTATACTCTTCTACCTTGCATACAAAATTTATAGATTTCAATATTCTTCAATCTCCTAGTCTCTATCAGGCTGAATGAGTACAGGACCACTTAGAGCAAACATAATTTCAAACGAGCATCCTAAGATCAATCAACACAAATGCAAGGGTAACCATTAGATAATATATTTGAAGATAATATTAGAGAGATTATAAATATAATATTAATAAAAAAATTAAATATTAAAATACTTAAATATATGTAACACCATTTAAATATCAAATTAATTTAAAATAAGAATATTTAATAAATTTACACCAAACAATTAGTTATTTAGTTTTAAATATATATGATACAAAGATCTAAATGAAGAAAATTCGTTATTTTAGGGGTAATATTATCCAATCTAGTAGGAAATGAAAAATACCCAAAAAAAAATGGAAGAAATCATGTTCCCACCATTTTTCGCCAAAAAGTGCTAGCAATAATTTTTTTTATCCTGATAGCCAGTATGAATCACTTCAAACCAAACATGAAAATAAGATTTTAAAAATGATTATGGATAAATATTCTATACACAGAAGTTTCCACAAACGCTTTAGTTTTAGGGTATAGAAAGTTAGTTTAGGGTATAAGGTTTAGGGGTTTAGGTGTAGGAGGTTAGAATTTAGGGATAGTTGTTTTAATTTAAGGTTTATGATTATAATTTAGGGTTTATAGTTTAAAACTTAAATCCTCACCATATTACCCTAAAAACTAAAGCCTAACCTATAAACCCTAAATTATAACCCTAAACCTTAAACTAAAACAATTGTCCCTAAATTCTAACCCCCTACACCTAAACCCCTAAATCTTATACCCTACAACTAAGGCGCTTGTGGAAACTTCCAGTTTCCACCGCCAGTGTATAAAATATTAATCCAAAAATTATTACCATTAGTAATGATCTTTTTCTCGAATCAAAACAATACCTTCAAATTACGTAAACAAGTTAGGTGTATTTTTATGTTTTCATAAAAGTGATCACTCTCTCCTTAATCACTGTGCAAAAACTGCTCTAACGGTTTGAAATACAGGGTAAACAATAATATAAGTTTGAAATACAGGGTAAACAATAATAAAAGTGATCACTCTCTCCTTAATCACAATGAAAATTATAAACCCTAGCCGCTTTGTCCTTTTTCTCCGGTGTCGCCATTATTTTTTTCATTTTTGTCTAATTTTATGACTGGCGGCAACATCAGTTTCAGTGTTGATTTTTGACCGTCGGTCACCTTTATTTTCTTTATTTGTTTCGTTCTTTTGATTTTAATTATTTTAATTCAATAAATATATTTTTATGAAACGCTTTCCTCTACCTTTTGGTATGTATTTTTTACCTCTTGGCACGTTTTTTTGTTATTTATTTTTCTTTCATGGTTGGATTTGACGTTGTCACAACTGATCAAGATAACGCTCTTTTTATTATCCTATTGATCCCCTATTTTGGACCCTCGAACTGGATCTAGATGCAAGTTTAGTCACCGCTCTTGTTCGCGATTGAGTTGTGGTAATAAACGTGTTGTCAACGTGCCCCAATTCTGTAATATGAATTTTTTAATGTTGTTTGTTGATGATTTTTACCTTCATCGTCGAGCTTTGGTGATGTTTTGTATCTACTTTGTTTCGATTCTTTGAATTAGGTTTTTACCTTTTCTTTCTTTGGTCTTGTTTATGAAGACGTTAGTTTTTGTGCTTTTAGGAATATGTCCGGATCAAGTTTATTGTAAACTTTCATCTTGAATTTTTCCTTTATTAATAAAACTGACGTACTCATATTCAAAAAAATTGACACTCAACAAAAAATTAAAAAAAATAATTAAGTCCTTATAAAAAATCATCTAATTTAGCCCTTAAATTTTAAATTTCATCCAATTTAACCCCTCCATTATGTTGATCGCGTTGACTGTCAGTGTCCTCTAAATGTCAAATATGAAAGGACACGTGGCACACTGTGAAAGTGTCAAGTTATTAAATCGTAATTCTTTTATAAAATAATCTAAGAATTCTAAAAAGATTCTAAAATCTACAAAATTCTAAAAAATGATAAAAATTAAAAATACTAACAATATTAATTTAATTTATTATTTTATTTTCTTTTAATATTTTTATAAAATCATAAAAATAATATTTTTTCAAAAAAATCTCAAAGTTTCATTTCTTTCAAAAAAGCTCTCTAAATCTGTAGATCAAGCATTGTCACCGATTCAACCACTTACTACTCCCCGTCGGAGGAAAATCTCTCTCATCTTCATCGTCCTACTACTGTCGTCAGAGCCCACTCTCACCCTTCCACCCATTCTCACTATTCGACACCCCTTGCATCACCCAAATTGTTCTCCCTCGATATTTCTTCTCACCAATATTATGCAGTGTCGTCTGCCACAACACCAACAACTCTCACCATCGATTAAACTAATTTGGGATTTGAGAGTGTAGGGTTAGGGTTTTGGGTTATGAATTTGAAATTATTAAGCATTTTGAAAAATTCTAAAATTTGGGGGGTTTATAATTAAACTATTTTTTAAAAGAAGTATGCAATTTTTAAATATTATTTCAGTATAAATTATTATAATTATTTTTATTTTTTTAGTAAAAAATATTTTTATAACTTTATACATAAAATTAATTTTTTTATGAATTTAAATATTTTTTAGATTTTCTTGAATCATTTAAATATTTTTTAATTTTTAATTTTAAATATTTTTTTATAATTTTAAATGATTTTTACGATTTTTATGATGTGGCGCTTCTAGAGTGTGCCACGTGTTACCATCTTAATCACTATTTATGAGTTAACGGTCAACGTTACAGAAAGGCTAAGTTGATCACAATTTGAATTTTAAGGGCCTGATTGATCGAAATTTGAATTATGAGGGCTCAATCGGGCGAAAAAATTTCATAAGGGCTTAATTGGTTTTTTTCATTTTTCATTGAGGGTCAATTTGACCTTTAAGCCTTTTTTATTTTTGATTTATTTGATTTTAATAATCACCAGTTTTATTGTGTAATTAGCCACTTTTCCACTTCTTCCATCTGCTTTGAGGCGGTTACAAAGAATTTTTAAGTTTCAAAGTTCTTCTTCTTTATACTATTTTTTGTCGCCGGCAGCATTCGTTGACCGCTTTACTGGTTATGTACATAAATAATATTCATCTTTGTTGATGAATTTTAGTTTCATGTTTTTCTTGCTTTTTTTTTTACTTTGTCAGATTTATACCATATCCGTTTCTATGGCAGTTCTTTCGTCTGCCTCTATGTCAGTTCTTTCGTCTACTTGTATGGTAGTTCCTTTGTTTGCTTTTATGGTAATTTCAGTATATCTTTTGATAGTTTAGAGTTCGGGTGAAGAGTATCATCGAACTTCTTTGTCAACGAATGAGGCTGAGCTATACATGTTATGATTCCTTTTTTGTTGTTGTGCCGATACACCAAGAACAAGTAGCGGTCACAGGGACGGAGCCAAGATTTAGGGTTGGGGGGCAAACTATAAATGTTTAAAAGCGGGGGACAAATTCATAAATAAACTAATTTTTAAAGAAATTTAAATAGGGGGACAAAAGTGAAAAAAAAAATCTTTGGGGGTGGGGGGACAATTGCCCCCCCCCCCCCACCCCCATGTAGTTCTGTCTCTGGTAGCGGAAGAATTTTGCTTTCATCAAAGGACACTCAACGCAAAGTAATAGTTTTTTGAATTTAATTTCAGGAGCTTTTTCAAGTTCTTCTGATGGTGTTAAGTTTAATATTTTAACGTCTTTCGCGCACCCTTAAATTTTACTAATTTTTTGTTTTGCACTGAACTTTCAATGTTTGAGGTGTGATTCTTTTATAAACTTTTCACTATTGAATATAATCCAGTTTAAAAAAAATCACCGGTTTTAAAATAAAACCGATCACTTATATTATAGGTTCATTAAAGTAATACTCAGACCACGTGTTTTTTTTTATAGAAATTGAAATCTAATATAAAATGAAATTTTCTGCATAATTTTTTTTGATGCCGAAATTTTCTGCATAATTGTCCATCTATAATTGGTCCATCTAATACGAAATGTACCAAATAAAGAGCAAAACAACAAAAGAAATGCTAAATATAAAATCAATAATCAGCAAAACGCTTAGACTTTAGATTAATTGGCACACCAACTTAATTGCTTATCAAAGTGAATCCCTTTGGGGATTTCATTTTCAACGTTTTGGCTGACACATATATTAAATTCATCACCTTCCCATTTTAATGTATATTAAATTCATTACCTTCCCATGTTAAATGTGTCTCCTATATACACAGGGAAGTAGTGGTTGTTGTTGAATATTTACTACCAGAGGCAGGACGTACAAATTTTGGTTAAAAACTTAATTGGGTCATAAGTGCATGTGCATGGGACATGACATGACAACTCTTTCTACTTAACCTCTATCAATTTTGCAATGGACATTAGATTTAGGCAATAAAAACGGTGGTGTACTGGTGTTCGAACGCGGTCACGTGATAAACATCTTGGTGGGAATCGCTTCAAACCAAATATGAAAATAGGATTTCAAAAAAGATTATTACCTCCAGTAATGATTTTTTTCCGCAAAACCAATTTGTCCAGGGACGGTTCAAAGATTTGAGGGGGCCTGTGCAATTTGTTAAAATATGGTCCTTAATTTATAATAAGAAAAAAATATAAGTTTATTTTCAAATAAAGTTCTCTTAATACAAAATTTGTTAGGTTACTCTCTTAAGCAACATAAAAATAACTTACAAACATCTAAAAGTCTAATATTTTACTTATAAAGTGATGTTATTCTTGCATATTTTGAAGCAAACCATCTACAATGATTTCGATATCAACTTCTTCCAACAGATTAGTCTCGATTGCCATCAAAACAAGTTTATTTAATTTTTTTGTGACATAGTTGTCTGTAAGTATGACTCCACAAACTTCAATTTTGAAAAGCTTTATTCTGCATAAGCAACAGTAATAGGAATAGTCACTAAAACTTTATGTGCAATTTCGCATTTGGGAACCAATAAAACATTTTAAAGAATATAGCATTTTCAAATTTATTGCAATAATATTTGAAATTAATGTCATCTAATAAATGTAATTTATTAGAATGAAACAAGAAGCCATCAAATAACGTTATTCTATCTAAAACATTTTCGCTACCAATTTTACTATTTAACCATTGATAAAAGAATATAGCCATTTAAAACAAAATTGATAATCATTTATATTCTAAATGTTTAAGAGTTTGCTTTTAATTGTAATGTTTTTATTAATTTTTAAATTGCCGTTAAAATAAATTAATGAGTTGTAGCCATTAAAACAAAATTGTATATATATATATATATATATATATAATTGAAGAAAGCTTTTAAAAAATGAGAAATTAAATGAACCGTCTTATTAATTTTTCAATTGCTATCTTATATACTGACACATATTTTACCCATCTTATTAATATCTCAAAATACCTAATGTCGTTAAATCAAATTTGCTGGTAATTTTTTTTTAAAAATGGTTATATAATATAATAATAATATTTTATTTTGAGACCTTTTTCTTCGAGGACTCTGTGCGATTGCATATGTCGCACCTACCCAGAACCACCTTGAATTTGCCCCTTTTACGTATGAATAAATTATTTTGAACTAGGCTTTGCAAACATAGAACAAGATTTGTTTCTGGACAATAAAGACGAAACATAAAAGAGAATTACAACAATTTTCCTCAAATCGTGAGGGAAACAGGAAACCTTCAAATTGCGTAAACAAGTTATGTGTATTTTATTTTTGGCATAATACAAAAAAAAAATGTTTTTAACATTTGATTGAATAGTCATTTTGACTCTTTTTTTAAATAATTTAACCCTTAAAGTTTTATTTTGGGTCAAAATGACTCCTCCATGAATTAAAACTATTAGTTAACTGGTAGTAAACAACTTGAAATGACTTGGCAGAATGACACGTCAAAAGAAAAAATATTTTATATCTCATACAATTTTATGAAATTATTTTTTGATTCATGTGTCATTATGTAAAGTCGACATATTTGCCTATATGACACTGTTATCGTGACGTGCACTGCTATGTAAGTTTGTCATGTTATTTCAAGTCATTTATTATTAGCTAACTAACATTTTTCATCGCAGAAAGGTCATTTTGACCCAAAAAGAAACATTGAAAGTTAAATTGCTTCAAAAAAAATAAGAGCCAAAATAACTATTCGATCAAACATTATGAGTATTTTTTTAGTATTATGCCTATTTTTTTATATTTTAGACCATGTTTTCGTAAAAGTGATCACTTTCTGTTGAAATCGAAGTTTATCGATTAGATTTTGACGATATTTCTTGGTTAGGGTTGAGAGCTTTTGGGAATTCTTTGATTTGGGGATTATCGTGGTAGAGGAGAGAGAGAATCGAAATGAAAATTTTTATTAAATCTGATAAAAGTTAACCGAGTAAAAACTAATCCAAATGTTGCGTTTTATACAATAAAAGAAACAAACAAAAGTCAAAGTATTGACTGCCAGCTAGATTAAAACTAACTAACAAACTCCCCTAATTGTTTATTCTTAATAGCCCCCCTCAAGTTGGAGCATAAAGATCCTGAATGCCCAACTTGCATTTGGAATCCAAAAAAGCAAGAGTATGTAGAGCTTTTGTGAAACAATCAACCACTTGATTATGAGTCCTCATTGGAAGAAGAGTCAAGATCCCTTGTTGAAGCTTTTCACGAACAAGGTGGCAATCAATCTCGATGTGCTTCGTTCTTTCATGAAATACAAGATTTTCTGCAATTTTGATGACAAAAAGATTGTCACAAAACACATTAGCAGTAGGATTATCAATATTTAAATCTAAAAGGAGAAAAAGAAGCCATTGAATTTCACAAGTGACAGAGGCAAGAGCTCTATACTCAGCTTCACTTGATGATCTTGATATAGTTTGCTGCTTTTTTGATTTCCAAGAAATCAGAGCAGTGCCAAGGAAGACACAAAACCCTGTAATTAACTTTTTTGAATCCGGATAAGATGCCCAATCAGAATCAGAGAAAGCATTGACTCTTAGACAATTGTCAGCAGAAAAAAATAAACCCTGTCCTGAAGACCCTTTTAAATACCGCAAGACTCTATGTGCAGCAGTTAAATGAAAACTAGTTGGTGCAGCAAGAAATTAGGAAAGTTGTTGAACAACATATGATATGCCAGGCCTAGTATTTGTAAGATAAAGCAAATTCCCTATCAACCTTCTATAAGAGGTAATATCAAAAAGAGGTTCCCCATCAGTTTTAGAAAGTTTAGAATTAGGCAAAATTGGTGTGGAAACAGGTTTTGAATCAATAAAACCAGTTTTTTGAAGTAATTCAAGAGTGTATTTACGTTGACAAAGGTTTATACCTCTATTTGATCTAGCAACTTTAAGTCCTAGAAAAAACTTTAAGTCACCCAAGTTCTTAATCTTAAAAGTTTCATGCAAAAAGGTTTTAACATTGTTAATAACAGTCAAACCAGGACTTGCTAAGATAATATCATCAACGTAAACAGCTAAAGCAATAAACTCATCACCAGTTCCTTTAATAAACAGAGAATTATCAGCAGAGGCTTGTTTAAAACCTTGTTCAATTAAAACTATATAAAGTCTTTCATTCCACTGACGACTTGCTTGTTTTAAACCATAGAGACTCCTTTTTAACTTACAAACTAATCATGAAGAAGCTTCAAAACCAGGAGGAGTATCCATGTAAACTTCTTCATTTAAGAATCCATGTAAGAAAGCATTGTTAATGTCCAATTGTTACAATTTCCAACCCTTAGCAACAACTATAGCTAAAAGAGATCTAATGGTTGTTATTTTAGCTACAGGGCTAAAAGTGTCTAAATAATCTACCCCTTCTTGCTGAGTGTATCCTTTAGCTACTAATCTAGCCTTGTAGCGCTCTAAAGATCCATCAGATTTTAGTTTTACCTTATATACCCACTTGCATGCTATAGTTTGTTTTCCAGGAGGAAAAGAAACTAATTCTCAGGTTTGATTTTTTTTCTAAAGCTGCTATTTCTTCATGCATTGTTTTTTTCCAGCAATCATGAAGAATGGTCTGTTTATAAGTTTTAGGTTTATAAACAACAACAGCAGAATTAATATAAAACTGATACGGAGCAGAAATATTATCATAGGATAGCACCTGAGCAATAGAATGTGGAGAAGTTTTAGGCTTTGGCAGAGTGACTTGAAAGTCTCTCAATCTGACAGGTAACTGTGTTTGCCTAGAAGAACGAGCCCGAGTAGAAGCAACCCCTTGTTGCTGCTGGATATGAGAACTAGGAATTGTAGAATTATGTAAAGGTGGCCTTGATGAACCAAGATCAGAAGAATTTTGTTGAGGATAGTCTTTGTCTATACTATTATCAACAGAAGCACTTTGGCCTACATGATCACTATTAACCATAACATCATCTAGATTTGAAGGACTTAGACTATGATCAATAGGTATGACATCATCCAGAAAACTTTTCAGCAGAATTAGGTAAGATAACATCATTGGATGAATCGGTTTTATTAAAGGGAAACAAGCTTTCTGAAAAAACATCTCTTGAAATGAAAACTTCTTTGTTTTCAAGATCAAAAAGTCTTATTAGGTAAGATAACATCATTGAAAGTCTATAACCTTTGACATTTCTTGGATATCCTAGAAAGATATATTTTTTAGCTTTAGGATCCATTTTGGTTTTAGGTTTAGGTAATATAGATGTAAAAGTTAGACATCCAAAAACTTTGAGATGAGATAGCTTAGGTTTCTGTTGGAAAAAAACTTCAAAAAGAGTTAAATTTTCTAAAACTAGAGTGGGAGTAATATTGATAAGGTAGGCAGCATGAAGGATGCAATCAATCCAAAATTTTAAAGGCAAATTATAATGAATTCTTAAACTTCTTGCTACAACAAGCAAGTGTTGATGTTTCCTTTCAACAACATTGTTTTCTTGAGGTGTATGAATGCAAGAATTTTGATGAATTATACTATTATTTATTAAAAAAAATTACCATCTCAAACTCTTTAGCATTATCAGACCTAATGCACTTAACTTTTTTAGAAAATTGGGGTTCAACTAAAGCACAAAATTGAGGAATAAGATCTCCAACTTCAGATTTGAAATTCATGGGATATATCCACACAAACCTACTTTTATCATCTACTATGGTTAAAAAGTATGCATGTCCATATATGCTTTTGATAGGGAAAGGACCCCACACATCTACATGTATTAAATCAAAGATGGATACTGATACAGAAGAACTAGTGGGGAAAGGCGATCTTTTTTGCTTGGCAATATGACAAACATCACAATTAACCAAATGAGAAGAAGGTATAGCAGAATGTAAACAAGAAAAGAAACGCATTCTTTGATTAGAAGGATGCCCTAATCTAGCATGCCAAAGATTAAAACTATTAACAGGAGAATAATTAACACAAGAATTGTTAATAGTAGAACCAATAACAGTAGAAGCATTATCCTCAGAATCATTAACAGCAGTCTCATTATCAGAAGAATGAACAATGCTTAAAACAGAAGAATTATGAGAAGAAAAAGATGAAACATGTAACTCATACAATCCATTAACAAGCTTAGCTAAACCAATCATCTTACATGCAAGAAGATCTTGTATACAACAAAATCTAGAAGAAAAAATTAGATATAAAGAATTATTTTTAGTAAATTGGAAAACAGAAACCAGATTAAAGCCAAACTTAGGAATGTAAAAAACATTGTCTAATAACAAATGTTCAGAAATTCTAATAGTTCCAATATGAGTTACTGTGACAATTTCATTATTAGGTAATCTAACACATTTATTAATAACATGAAAGCAAGATATAAAATAATCCATGAAATTTATAATATGGTCAGTTGCCCCTGAATCTAATATCCAGGGAGCAGAAGAACCAGCAGAATTACATGCAAGAATCATACCTGAATCCTTAGCTGGGTCATCAAAAACTGAAGACATGACATTTATTTTGCTATCTAAAGATGAAACATGACCAACAGGACCACCAGAACCCCTTTCTTGAATCAAAGACAAGATACTTTCATATTGTTCTTTTGTAAACACAGTAGGATTGATCATGCCAAATTCATCAAAACTATTCAGATCAGAAGAACCTACCAAATTAGCCCTATTTTGATGACCCCTATTTTTGTAACCAGGAGGAAAGCCATGCTTTTTGTAGCATTTATCAATGGTATGACCATACAACCCACAATGGACACATAAAGGACGTTTAGACCCACTGTTATTAAAGAACCTTTTAGAAGGGGCATTTTTGTTCTCAAACCTAGAAACATGTTGATCCAAATTCCTTAAAGTATTTCTATCAGCAAGAAGAATGCTAGAATCAGTAACAACGGGAACAACGGAACGCTCATGTTGTATCATAATCGCAAAGACTTCATTAACAGTAGGCAAAGGCTTAGTCATCAAGATTTGGGATTTGGGAACAGAGAAATTTTCGTTAAGACCCCTAAGGAAACGCAGGATAAAATCTTCTTTCCTATATTTCGAAGCTAAACAATCACAACCAGACAAATGACGCAGATTGCAAATTTCGTCCCACAAAACTTTCAGTTGCGTGTGATAAGCAGAAATTGAAAGTATACCTTGTTGCAAGGAATAAAATTCCTGAAGCAAATCGGAGACACAAATGAGATCTCCTTGATTGAATCTGTCGAAGAGATCTTTCCAGAGTTCATACACCCGATCGAACCAGAGAACGCTTTGCCCAATTTCTTGATTCAGAGTGCGCTGCAACCATGACAACACCAGGTTATTGCACTTCATCCACGCCTGATATTTGGGATCGTCCTTCTTGGGTTCTTTAATCGAGCCATCAACAAACGAATATTTGTTCTTGGATATGAGCGACATCCTCATCGAGCGTGCCCAGCCGTGATAATTGCCACCGCTCAGAAGGGAAGAAGTCAGAACCAACGTCGGGTTCTCGTTGGGATGAATATAGTATTCATCAGCGGGATCATCGTTCTTGAATCGAAGGAACTCAGAACGAGAATGCGAAGATTCATCTGATACCATGTTGAAATCGAAGTTCATCGATTGGATTTTGACGAGATTTCTTGGTTAGGGTTGAGAGCTTTTGGGAATTCTTTGATTTGGGGATTATCGTGGTAGAGGAGAGAGAGAATCGAAATGAAATTCTTTTATTAAATCTGATAAAAGCTAACCGAGTAAAAATTAATCCAAACGCTGCGTTTTATACAATAAAAGAAACAAACAAAAGTCAAAGTATTGACTGCCAGCTAGATTAAAACTAACTAACAAACTTCTCTAACTGTTTATTCTTAATACTCTCTGCTTAATCACTGTGCAAAAACTGCTCTAACGGTTTTAAATATAGAGTAAACAATAATATAAGTTATTTTTATTTTCGATTTGTTTGATTTTAATCACCGGTTTAAAAAAATCGATCGTCGGTTCATTAAACTAATACTCAGTCCACGTGTTCCTTATTGAAATTGAAAATTAATATAAAATGAAATTTTCTGCATAATTGTCCATCTATAATTGGTCCATCTAATATGAAATGTACCCAAATAAAGAGCAAAACAACAAAAAAAATGCTAAATATAAAACCAATAATCATCGCAAAGCGTTTAGACTTTAGATTAATTGGCACGCCAACTTAATTGCTTATCGAAGTAAATGCTTCCTCTTCAACTCCGCCATTATCCAAAAACGACTCCGGTCACCACCACTCATTTTTGCCGATTTGTAAGATAAGTATTCGATTCGCTTTTATATTTTTCATTTCCTTTTCTGTTTTTTTTATATATATATGAACTAACGTTTCCTTGCTATCATCTTTGTAAGGATCGGAAAAGTCGAGAAAAATACATTCTAAGTGATGTCGACGACATTCCGATCTTCAACTCCAGCAGCCGTTTTCGACATTTTTTTCAACGATGCTTCGGCTCTCAAAATAAACCCCTTTTTTCATTATTATTATTATTACACTTTTCTCCTAAACTTTACTTATTTTTCCAATTTACCCCTTAAAGTTCATTTTAATCATTTTTGCCCCCTAACGTTTTTGATGTTACTCATATTGCTCTTATCGTTGAAAAAAATCTATCTTGACCAATCAGAACGTGGCGCGTCATCTTTATTTATTTTTAAATTTTAAAATAAAATAAAATAAATATATTAAAATAGCCAAAACACCACCTCTTCATCCCTCATCATCTTCTTCCCCAATTCTTTTAACAACTTTTTCAT
Organism: Hibiscus tridactylites; assembly: GCA_958450335.1. Taxonomy (NCBI): domain Eukaryota; kingdom Viridiplantae; phylum Streptophyta; class Magnoliopsida; order Malvales; family Malvaceae; genus Hibiscus; species Hibiscus tridactylites. The sequence goes on from OY288265.1 coordinate 100,821,383, forward strand.
CCTCGCTCTCTACTAGTGTGTTTTTTTTATCTCTGCGAACGGCAACTTCGTCTCTCTCCCCCTCTCTCTCCCCGATCCTATTCATTTCGCAAAATAAAAACAATTTTATTTAGAAAAAAATCAATAAACGAGAAAATGACGCCCGGAATTTTTACCCAGAAGTCAAAACCCTAGTTAAGAGGGCAGTTCTGTTGTAAGGCGGTTAATATACGGCGTGACCGGTTAAATAGGTGTCCGGTTAAACATAACAAAATAGGTAAAATTACTTATTTTTATTGATAAGAGTATCAACATATGCAATAAATTACTTATTTTAAGCTGATGGGACCTTGGAAAGTATCTATACTTTTTGAGTAAATTACTTATTTTGTTGATAATTTTGAGTAAATTACTTATTTTTTTGATACTTTCGAAAGTATTTATACTTTTTTAAAAGTATCCATATTTTTTAAAAAAAGCAATGTAACTGGTTGCAATGTGGCTCGAAAGTATCGATACTTTTTGTACTTTTAAAATATATCAACAAAAAGTATCGATACTTTTTTAAAAAGCAATGTAACCAGTTGTAATGTGGCTCAAAAGTATCGATACTTTTAAAAAAGTATCAACAAAAAGTATCGATACTTTCGAAAGTATCAACAAAATAAGTAATTTACTCAAAAATATCAACAAAATAAGTAATTTTCTCAAAAAGTATAGATATTTTCCAAGGCCTCATTAGCTTAAAATAAGTAATTTACTGGATATGTTGATACTCTTATCAACAAAATAAGTAATTTTACCGATTTTGTTATCGTCGAATTTCCAAGGCCTCATCAGCTTAAACTTTAATAACAAATTAGGCACTACCGAATATGTTGATACTCTTATCAACAAAATAATTAACTTTACCGATTTTGTTATCGTCGGATTTCCAAGGCCCCATCAGCTAAATTTTAATAACAAAATATATAAAAAAACTACCGAATATGTTGATACTCTTATCAACAAAATAAGTAATTTTACCGATTTTGTTATCGTCGGATTTTCAAGGCCCCATCAACTAAACTTTAATAACAAAATAGGTAAAAAGCTACCGAATATGTTGATACTATTATCAACAAAATAAGTAATTTTACCGATTTTGTTATCGTGAAATTTCTAAGGCCCATCAGCTTAAACTTTAATAACATAATAAGCGCTACCGAATATGTTGATACTCTTATCAGCAAAAATAAGTAATTTTACCTATTTTGTTATGTTTGCGTTGATACCTACTGATAACTTAAGTTTGTCGGTTACCAATTTTTTCATGTTTTCTACCGGATACATTATTTTATATCAACATATCCGGTAACGCTTTACCTATTTTGTTATTTATCTTATAATATTTACGGTAACACCATTTCTTAGCCGTATATTAATCCGCATTTCCTTATAATTTCCCTAGTTAAGAAGGAAACTAAAATTATGGAAGCAAGAGTGGTTGCTGGCGTATTTGTGAAAAGTGAATTACTTGGGGATAATAAGGTGGAACAAAGTAGGATTATGGCTAAAACTGAAGTGCATGACATTGCCGAGAAAAGTGAATTTCTGGAGAAACCTGTGGTTGTTCTTGCAGTTCCGACTGAGGTTGTGGGTGAAACTAATACTGACATGGTTGAGAAAGGTGGAACTTTAGAAGAAAAAATGGTGAATAATGTGGCTGAGCAAACTGAAAATTTGGAGGATATTCATGTTGTAGGGGAAGTAGGTACTGATATGGCTGAGCCAGAGGAGAACCTTGAGATGGAAGAAAATATGGTGAATAATGGGTCTGAGCAAACTGAAAGTTTGGAGAATATTCGTGCTTTAGGGGAAGCAGCTAAAAATATGGCCGAGGATATAAGAGGAATCGGATAAAGAAGATACAGAGTTGGAGAAGAAAATTGGGAAAAAAATGATAGAGGATGAACATGGGGTGTTTTGGGTATTTTAATATATTTATTTTATTTTATTTTAATATTTTAAAATAAATAAAGAAAATGACGTGGCATATTTTGATTGGTCAACACAAATATTTTTAATGGTGTTAGTTTTTTGGGTGAAATGGTTAACGGCGAAAAATTTAAGGGGCAAAAGTGAGCAAAACGTAATTTATGTGGCAATTTGAAAAAATATGTAAGCTTAGGGGAAAAAGTGTATTAAGCCTTTTTCTTCTTATTGTTCTTCTTTTTCATATTATTATTATTATTATTATTATTATTATTATTATTATTATTATTATTATTATTATTATTATTATTATTATTATTATTATTATTATTATTATTAGGGAAAACTACACCAGTGGTCCCCTAACTATTACTGCTCTCCTGTTTTGGTCTCAAAACTATGTTTTTCGGCAAACTCATCCCTTCTGTTACATAGTTCTCTTGTTTTGGTCCCTCGACGTTAAATAGCTAACGATTTTGCTGATGTGGCATTTTTTAATATTTTTTTAATCATTTCTCTCTCCTCTTATATTATTTTTATTTAATTTTATTCACTCAATCATGTCGTGACACGTGTCACTACCCTATTAGATGAAAAAAAATCCCTAAAAATCCTTAAAACAAGGTTTGGTACCGCTGGGATTCAAACCCAGGACCACCAACACATAAGGCATGTGCGTGAACCAACTAAGCTAGACTGATTACTTGATTCGGATCTACTAACACTTATATTTAAGCTGTACAAATTAACCCAAAAAAACCTAAAAAGATCGAATCCACCATTATTTTTATTATAATAAATATGTTATATTGTTATATTAAGCATGGCATTCAAAATTTTAAATTCTAGTTTTTCTAAATTCTAGTCTATAATTCATATTAATAATTCATAGTAATTATGAATAACTAATAGATAGTTAATAGATAAGATCGTAATAGTACACAATTAGTACCGCTGGGATTCAAACCCAGGACCACCAGCGCATAAGGCATGCGCGTGAACCAACTATGCTAAACTGGTTACTTAATTCAAATCTACTAACATTTATATTTAAGCTGTACAAATTAACCAAAAAAACCTAAAATCACAATTACACTAAGTCAACTATTTGGTTTAAATTTTCTAACATTTATATTTAACTTAAACAAATTAGAAACAACACATTCGAACGCAATATCTTATTGAATTTTTTTATATATTTAACCACTAAGTTAAACTAGTAAATTGTGCTATTTTTAAATTAAATATATTTAACTAAATTATGTTTAAAATTAAAAAATTAAACTATTTTTTTACTTTGATAATAACAAAACTAATTAAATATTTATTTATTATTATAAAATTATTATAAATTAATATTTATTAATAATATAAGAGGAGAGAGAACTAATCAAAAAATATTAAACTAATAATATTTATTAATATTCTACTTAATATAATAAATAAATATTAATTTATAATAATTTTATAATAATAAATAAATATTTAATTAGTTTTGTTATTATCAATCAAAGTAAAAAAATTAGTTTGATTTTTTAATTTTAAACATAATTTAGTTAAATATATTTAATTTAAAAATAGCACAATTTATTAGTTTAACTTGGTGGTTAAATATTTTAAAAAAAATCAATAAGGTATTGCGTTCGAATGTGTTGTTTCTAATTTGTATAGGTTAAATATAAATGTTAGAAATTTTAAATCAAATAGTTGGCTTAGTGTAATTGTTTTTTTAGTTTTTTTGGGTTAATTTGTACAGCTTAAATATAAAATGTTAGTAAATTTAAATCAATTAACTAGCCTAGCATAGTTGGTTCACGTGCATGTCTTATGTGCTAGTGGTCTTGGGTTTGAATCCTAGCGGTACCAATTGTGTTTTTAGGTTTTTTGGGTTAATTTGTACAGCTTAAATATAAGTGTTAGTAAATTTGAATTAAGTAATTTACTTAGCATAGTTTGTTCACACGCATGCCTTATGCATTGGTGGTCCTGGGTTTGAATCCCAGCGGCACCAAACCTTGTTTTAAGGATTTTTAGGGGGTTCACCTAATAGGGTAGTGACACGTGTCACAACATGATTGGGTGAATAAAATTAAATAAAAATAATATAAGAGGAGAGATAAATGATTAAAAAAATATTAAAAAATGTCACGTCAGCAAAACCATTTAATTTCTTTCACTCATTTTTTCTCAATTTCTTTCACTCCTTTTTCTCTCCACTCTCTGCTTAATTTTATGAACTAAAACAGTTTAAACCAAAAAAACCAACAGTCATGGATGTTTTTAGAGCTTCTTCCACCATTGTCTCTGCGCCATACATTCCAACGACCAAAATTGGACACAAGCCCATTTTTCACAAATTTTCGTTAAAATTCAGGTTCAATTCATCTTTCAATACTCTTCATAAAAAATCATCGAAATGGCTATGAATAATCTAACTTAATTCACAAATCTATCTTCTTATATCTTTTCTTTCTTTCTTATGATAATTCTAATTTACAGATTTCAACGCGACAAAAAATAGAGGGAAAAAGAATCAAACTCAAGAAAAATTGAGAATCGATATACAATTATAGATACAAAAGTCCCTCAAAGAAGAGTGATGATAATGAAACAAGAAGAGCAAGAATGAAAGAGTACTTGAGAGCAGCTAAAAGAATGTCCCTGAGATCAAGAGCTACGATGATTTCAGGATCCGAATCTAACAAACCACCCAGCCTGAAATTAAAAATGGACCGCCAATCGTCTCTCGAATCCCCGCCGCCGTTTCCTTTTTTCTTCTATTTTGTTGTTGGGTTAAGTCATCGTTATTGTTTCCACTTTGAGCAAACAGAATGAAGTGCGAAGACGAAAGGTATTTTGGGATGTGGATTTGAATTTGGGGTTTGGTAAAAATTGTCAAAATATAAACTTTAAGGGGCAAGTTAAGAAAATATATAAAATTTAAGGGTGAAAGTGTATCAAGCCTTATTATTATTATTATTATTATTATTATTATTATTATTATTATTATTATTATTTATGTTTTTATTGTTTCCATTTTGTATTGGGTTTATTATTTATTATTTTTATTTAAAGAGAATATAGTGTATATATACCCATAAAATTTGGGTATTATAGAAGTAATGCTTGTTGAATATTTACTACTAGGCGGAACATACAAATTTTGATTTAAAGCTTGGCTTATGAATGCATGCGACATGAATATGGGTGATAATGAGTATAACCGGCTCACAAGTTACTCAAGCTTGACTCGGTCAAAGTTCGGCTTGAGTGAGCTCGATTCGAGCTTGACTCGAAATCTTAACAAGCCGAGCCAGGTCTACTCAAGCTAGGCTCAAAAAGCTCGTGAACATGCTCGAAATAATTATATATATATCACTAAAAGTAATATGTTTAGCAAAAGAAAAGCAATAAAATAAATTAGGGCAAAATCCACTCAAAGTAAAGTAACAAAAATAAATTGGGCATTTTCCCTTTTTTTGACATTGAATTTCGTTTCAGTGTTAGTTATGAAAGAAGTTTTTAACGAGGCCTCATATTTAAAAAACGTTAGTAAAATTTTCCATTTTGAGCCGAGCTGAGCTCAACGAACTTCGAGCCCGAACTGAGCTCAATAGTATTGTTTTCGAGCCGAGCTCAACGAGCCTCGAGCCTGAGCTGAGCCTGGCCAAGCTCGGACTTGACTCGGCTCGTTATCACCCCTAGACATGACAAACAATTAACATAAAATCTTGATTGGATATAGGGGGTTCATGGGCGGTTACTCGTACCAAAAAAGCTTTATCGGTATGGTTATCAGAACAAAGTTTTGATATTTTGTGAACTGTCACCGTCCCGTTTAAACCAGTTACCGTTTAAACGGTTAATTGTTTTATTCGGTACGATTACTCTATTAACCATAAACCGTTTTATATTTATAATTATAAATAAACAACATATATTTATTACTGTTAATTTTTAATTTTTTAAAATATCAACCAAATAAAATAAAAAAAAATCTTTAATAATAATATAGTGCAATGTTAAGGCCATAAAGTATTATGGTAGAAACAACGAACTAAAAATATTATGCCATAAAGTATTAAAGGCACACTAACATCATACTAAAAGCATTCTCATGTTAGAATCTTACATAAAATATCGTGGCCATAAAGTTTAGCTAGCAGACTAATAATTTTCACACAGTTGCATGGAAATAATATAATAAGATGTATATTTTAACTCACATGTAAGTTGTATTTACTTAGTTGTAATTATATTGGTGTAAATACATTATAGTTAGATATTAGTTTAGTTAGTTGTACTTACACATGTATAAATACATTGAAACCAAACGTGAGAATGTGATTTCGGAAAAGATTATTCCTCTGGAAATAATCTTTTCTGTGATCCAAACGCTCCATAAATATTAAGTAACTAAGTAAATATGACCAAAGCAAAATTAATTGAACAAACATAATGAAATATTAGTAATAATCAATAAATTAAGTATAAATATAAAATTAATTTTAATTTTTATCGGTTTTTTCGGTTAGTCGTTTAGCCAAAAATAGTAATTGTTTCTGTCTCGTTTAACTGCTAATTTTATTGATATAATTACCGTACCATTTTAACTAATTTTTATCAATACGGTTCCCTACCATTTAATCTGATTTTTCGGTACGGTACATCGATTCGTTTTTTTAACACCCTTGGATATAGCAACAACAGGCACCGGCGTCCCTATTTTTAACCAGCTCTTCATTTCCCGATCCACTTCACCAAAAATGATGATTGCGTGTTTGGGAATTGAGAGATTTGAAGCAAAATGATGTATCATTGATTTTTGAGGTTCTTAATTCACTTGGGCTTTTATTTTGAATTGATAAAGTACCGCAATGAATTTTGATTTTTGATGTTGCAGGGATTTTCAGATTAAAATATTGAAGTTTGTAAGTTTAGAGGTTAAATTTGTCAAATTATCTAGAATTATAATTAAATTAATGGAATGTGTAAATAAAAAGAAGGCAAAATGATAAAAAAAAATGTCCCAACGTTTCTATGTTTTGTCATTTGGCCTCTTATTTTTTAACAAATAATCCCCTAACATTTTAATCTGGTCCAAATATGCCTCTATAATGGAAACTGTCAAGTCTTTGGATTAGAATTTTACCTTTTCCTTGTATGGTCCTCTTTGATCTTGAGACGCTAGTTTTGTTTACTAAAATTATGCCTGAATTAGGTGTTTTGTTTATTAAGTTGTGAACTTTCATTGTAATTTCAGATATATCTTCGTTTAATAAAATTATCGGATTCCAATTCAAAAAAAATAAATATAACTTACGGTATCTACACTTTTAATTCCATTACAATTTAATACCTATAACATGTGTAACATAATATTAATCACTTAATTTCGTGTTATACTTTATAATGACAACATATATTATATATGTGCCTACGATTGTGAACTTTAATCCAATAAAATAAACGTAAAATTGTATATTATGAGTGTAAACTTTTAATAAGTTATATTAAAAATTTAAAGGGATAAAATTACAAAATTTAAAGAAGTAAAAATAGATTATCAATAAAAAAGCATAAACAATATGTGAATTGAAATTTTTATACGCACTTCCAACACCCCCTTAGTAGGGGTGTTTAAACTTCGGTTAAAACTGAATTAACCGAATTGAACCGTATTTTTTCGGTTAACCGATCGGTTAATTTTAGGTTTGGTCGGTTAACAGTTAATAATTTTTTCAACCTTCGATTATCGGTTAATTCGGTTCAAAATCAGTTAATTAACCGATTTAACCGAAACTTTTATATATTATATATTTTATATATTTATTTTTAGTTACAGAATTTTTAAAAATTATAAAATAGTCATTAAATTTTTTGATATGTTATAAAATGGTCATTAAACTTTATCAAATTAGCGCAAAATGATTTATCAATAATTTATAACGTGCAAGTTAATGACTATTTTGTAATAGTTTAATAAGTTTAATGGTTATTTTATAATTTTTGAAAGTTTAGTGATCAAAATGATTATTTTAAAATAGTTTAGTGACCATTTGGGTGATTTACCCAAAATTTTCTAACAAATTTTGGTTAATTCGAAACCGACCGAGTTAACCGAACTTTTTTCGGTTCGGTTAAAATTTTTTAAAAATTTTCGATTCGGTTAACAGTTAATATGAAAAAAAAAATCGGTTAATGAAATTTTAGAAGTTCGGTTCGGCCGGTTAACCGAACCGACCGATTGAACACCCCTACCCCTTAGTACGTCCGTGCCTTTCGATATTCTTTTCAACGTTTTGGCTGACATGTATATTAAAGCTTTACGGCATAAAGACAAAATTAACACCATTACATCTTAATATTATCAAACTAACACCCAAAATTTTATATTTTCCATACTAGCACCATTACATTGAACTCGCCGTAAAAGCATAACAAGTTCGAATAAAATATATTTTTTTAATTTTTTTGCAACTCGCCGTAAAACCACGACAAGTTCTAAAAATTTTCAAAAAAATCGTGTTTTAACTTAATTAATCACATTAACGGATGATTAACAAATCCCAATTGGAACTCGTCGTGTATGCAGAGCGAGTTTCAATTAATTTTTTTAAAATCAAACTTTTCTACTGGAGGGCGAAAATGTGAAAAAATTAAACTCGCCTAGCATGCACGGCGAATTTCAATTAGTATTTACTAATCATCCGTTAATACGGTTAATTAAGTTAAAATACGACGAAAAAAATTAAAAAATTAAACTTGCCGTGGTTCTACAACAAATTTTAAAAATAAAAAATAAAAAATATTTTTTATTCGAACTCGTTGAACAAAGAGTTTACTGTAATGGTATTAGTACGAGAAATATAAAATTTTGGGTTTTACTTTAGTAAAAATAGGACCTAATGGTCCTAGAAATGTCTTTAAGCCAGGCATTACCTGCCCATATTAAATGTATATAAATGCATTACCTTTCCATTTTAATTTTTAAATGTGTGTGTATATATATATACAGAGTGCCACCAGTGAAGTAATGCGTTGATTTTTTTTTGATCAGAACGTACAAATTTAATTTGATTAAAATTTTGGCTTATGAGTTATGAATGCATGGGACATTACAACTTTTGTACTTGAGCAGCTACCAGTTTCTTCATTTATATTATATAGTGGTTGTCAAAAGCAGCAGCATCCCTATTTTTTCGAAAACATATTTAAGTTGGTGTGAATTTTTTCTTAAAAAAATTCAATTCAACTTATAAAGGTAAAAAAATATATATTTTTGCATACCCATTTAAAAAAAAATATTTTAAACTGGTCAAAATCTAATATAATTATTTACTACAATACAGTTTCTATATATAATATCTATCTTGTTTTAAATTTTTAAGTAAAAATATTACTTTTAAGTGGTTGGGATATCGATTATTGAAGTCATTCCGTCCTTAACTAGCAATGAAAACACTACGTGATTTTTTTAATATTCATATTATTACAAGAAAATATTTTAATTCAATTTCATATCTTGATAAATTCACGTATATTTGCAGACTACATTGCTCGAATCCGCTTACGTAGAAGAAACATCTCAGGATTACTCAATGAATTCAAGACAACATAATTTTTTTGTGTAATTAAGTCATGTTATCATATCATTATTCACAGCGGACCATCACATCAATATTATGAACAATTACGTTAATACCGTAACGATCAACGACGATTTTTTGTCGGTTAAAGAATCATATTAATTTTTTTGAGTAAACTATATATATGGTCTCTCGACTATGCTCTAATTTTTTTGCGTCCTCCGACTATTAGAAGTTACAAACTGGTCCCTCGACTTAAAAAAGTAATAAATTGGTCTGACGTCGTTAAAAATTTAACGACTGATGACGTGACATTTGATATAAATTAATATAATTACATAATTAGCCCTCAAATTTTACACTTATTTTAATTTAACCCTAATTTTAAAAAAATAACCAACACACTTTTAATAATCTATCAATTTAGTTTTCATTCTTTTTTATTTCCCATATCTTTTAATTCTTCAATTCATTTTAATAATCTATCCCTGCTGTAATTCTCACCGTCGATTTTTAGCACCGCAGTTATTTCATATTTTCTGTTTATTAGGTTAATCTCTCTTTTTTTCATGTAGATGTATGAAATGTAATTCGTCTTTTTGTTGTTCTTGTTTATTTTGTATTTCTCTCCACATCTTATTTTCGAATGATTGTTTTTTCTCCGAATCTCATTTCTTTTGTTTTTCCTTTTTATCGAATTACGCAACCCGATGCCTGAGTGGTTTTTCTTTTTTACCAAATTACATCATTGCATTTCAAAAAGAGGGGATTTATACAACTTATATTATCGTATCTGCACAGAGTAAATTAGGGATTTCCTGAAGGTGAGATTAAGCTATTAGAGGATATTAGCTGGCTGTTAGTTAAGTTTGTTAGCATTTGTTTCTTGATTCTTTCAGCCTATATAAAGGCATTTTGTATCCAAACAATTAATTCAGATTTTACATAATAAAGCTTCTTTACTTTGTGAAACGCTACCGTTTCTATTCCACCATACGGTGTCGTATAGTTTACTTTGTAAACTACCAAATCCCCAAATCAGTTTTCCTTTATCGAATTCACTATTCTCAATATGGTATCAGTAGATTTGAGAGATGATTCTTCCGCGACTGAAGGTTCGAGAGGATTCAAGAACGACGATCCGACCGATCCTTATTACATCCATCCTGGTGAGAATCCGGCACTGGTTTTAACTTCAACGCTGTTGACTGGCTCCAATTATCATCCCTGGGCGCGTTCCATGAAGATGAGTTTAATATCGAAGAACAAATTAGGGTTTGTTGACGGGTCAATTGCGCAGCCGCGACCTGATGCTTCCCGTTTTGATGCTTGGACGAAATGCAATAATCTGGTGCTATCTTGGATTCAAAGAGCCCTAAGCCCAGAAATTGCGCAAAGCGTGATATGGTTCGATAATACGTCGGAGCTTTGGACGGATTTGTTTGATCGATTTAATCAAGGTGATGTTCTCCGAATTTCAGATTTAATTCAAGAATTTTATTCCCTTCAGCAAGGTTCTTTATCTGTTACTGCTTTTCATACCCAATTGAAAACCGTCTGAGATGAAATTTGCAATTTGCGTCCTCTAATGGCATGTGATTGTTCTGCATTAGAGTATAGGAAACAAGATTTTCTTATCCGTTTCTTGAGGGGATTGAATGATAATTACTCTGTGCAAAAATCACAGATTCTCATGATGAAGCCTCTGCCTAAAATAAATGAGGTATTCTCTATTGTTGTTCAACAAGAAAGGTCTTTTAATTCTAATATTTCTGTTGAATCCAGTGCCTTCTTGGCTGATAGATATTCTACTAGGCAAGATTCTAGGCAAGATCGTTCTGTTGGTTTTAAAAAGGGATATCCTGGAAGTAGGAAACCTTTATGTTCTTTTTGTGGCTTGTATGGACATAGTGTAGACAAGTGCTACAAGAAACATGGCTATCCACCAAGTTATAAGGCTAGAGCTTCTAGTTCCAATAGGACTAATAGTGTCTCTTCTAATGGTGATCTTCTTGATACTGGTAATCTGGTCAAGGGTAGTCCTAATGATGAAAATATTGTAAAGTTTACTAAGGAGCAGTATGACAGCATTCTGAGTTTGATCAATGACAAAAGTAGAATGGCTAGTTCTCATGGTCAGTTCAGTAAAGACTCGAATGTGAACATGATTTTATCTTCTGATGGTACTCAAGATCATACTGCTTTGAACTCAGGTAACTCAGGTATGGTTCCTTCTATTTTCTCTACTTATTCTTCTGATAGTAGTATTTTGACCCCCTGGATTTTAGATTCAAGGGCCACGGATCATATTGTTAATACTCTAGATTGTTTTATTGAATATAAAGAGGTTTGTGGTAAGTTTGTAAGACTACCTAATAATCATTTAGTTCAAGTTAAACATGTTGGTACAGTTTTATACAATGAATCTTTGAAATTACTTAATGTTTTTCATATACCTAATTTTGGTTTCAACCTAGTATCTGTTTCCCAACTTGTTAAATCTGGTAATATTTCTGTTATTTTTAACACTGATTTTTGTGTTATACAGGATATCATCCAGTGGAGGATGATTGGTTTAGCTAAACAAGTGAATGGCCTATATTTTCTGGATATGGATAAATGCAGATATGCAAATGCTGTATGTTTTTCTAACTCTAGTATTTCTTTTCTTAAGTGGCATGCTAGATTAGGGCACCCTTCTCAGGGTAGAATGAGTGTTTTTTCTGATGCTTATGATTGTATACCTACTGGCATGATTTCTAATTGTGAGATTTGTCATTTAGCTAAACAAAAGAGGATAGCTTTTCCCACAAGTAATTCTGTTAGTGATGAAATTTTTGATCTTGTTCACATGGATGTTTGGGGGCCTTTCCCTGTTAAATCTATACATGGATACTCTTATTTTTTAACTGTGGTTGATGATAAGAGTAGATATACATGGATTTTTCCTATGCAACTCAAATCAGAAGTTAAGAATCACATTGCTAATTTTTGTTCCATGGTCAAGACACAATTTTCTAAAACTCCTAAGTGCATTAGAACTGATAATGCTAGGGAGTTTGAGATGTTAGATTTTTATAACTCCACTGGAATTATTCATCAGAATTCTTGCAACTACACACCTCAACAGAACAGTGTAGTTGAGAGGAAACATCAACATCTTTTAATGGTAGCTAGATCTTTAAGAATTCATGCATCTTTACCCTTGAATTTCTGATTGGATTGTGTTGTTCATAGTGCTTATTTGATAAACTTAACTCCTACTCCTCTTTTAAAACAGAAATCTCCTTTTGAAATTCTGTTTAATTCAAAACCCTTGATTTCTAATCTAAAGGTGTTTGGTTGTTTAGCTTATGCTAGTGTCTTTCCTAAGGCTACTACTAAGTTACATCCTAGAGCTGATAAGTGTGTGTTTGTTGGATTTCCTAAGAATGTTAAGGGTTATAGATTGTTTAATCTTCAATCTAAAAGTTTTTTTTATCTCAAGGGATGTTAAGTTTGTTGAAGATTCTTTTCCTTTTCAAGAAAAGTCTAAAATTCAATCCTTGGATAATATTGTTTTACCAAGCTATGAAAATAAACTTCTTCATGATTTTTCAAAGCCTGTTTTAAATAACAATGATGATGCTGTTAATGTTCAGAATGTTGATCTATCTCCTGAGTCTCTTGGTTCTATAAATTCTGATAGTTCTGTTACTCCAAATTCTGGTGATAGTATTGAATTTGTGTCTCCTAATCTTGATGTTATTTCTGATGCTAGTGCTGATAATGTCTTAAGTGATGATGATGCTATGTCTGCTGAACCAAGTAATCAGAATTCTCCTAAATCTCATACTGTTGATATTCCCTTAGTCACTAGACCCTCTAGAATTTCCAAACTTTCTCAAAAATTCAATGATTATCAGGTTTCTTTACCAAAGCAATCTTCTAAAGTTGTTTCAAAACAAAAGTCACCTCATTCTCTTGCAAATGTTATATCTTATAAGCATATTTCTGATGATCATCTGAGTTATATAAATAATATAACCATTCTAAAAGAGCCTAAAAACTATAAGGAAGCTGTTTTACATAAAGAATGGCAACATGCTATGGAAGAAGAAATTTCTGCCTTAGAGAAGAATAATACCTGGACTCTAGTTGATCTTTCTCCTAATAAGAAAACAATAAGTTGTAAATGGGTGTATAAGACTAAGCTGAAATCTGATGGAACTTTAGAACGTTATAAAGCTAGATTAGTGGCAAAAGGATATACTCAGCAAAATGGGGTTGATTTCTTTAATACTTTTAGTCCTGTTGCTAAATTGACCACTGTTAGAACATTAATTGCCATTGCTGCTTCTAAAAACTGGTTTTTATAGCAACTTGACATAAATAATGCTTTTTTGCATGGTTTTCTTACTGAAGAAGTCTATATGGTTCCTCCCCCTGGTTTTACTTCTGCTAATTCTAAATTAGTTTGTAAACTAAATAAAAGTTTATATGGTTTAAGGCAAGCTAGAAGGCAGTGGAATGAAAGATTAACCATTGTTCTTTTAGCTCAAGGTTTTAAACAATCATCTGCTGATTCTTCCTTGTTCACTAAGTGTGCTGATTCCTCTTTTTCTGGTTTTAGCTGTCTATGTAGATGATATTATCTTGGCAAGTCCTAATTTAGATGAAATTTCTAAAATTAAGGCCTTCTTACATGATACTTTTAGAATTAAAGACCTATGGGACTTGAAGTATTTTTTAGGCATTGAGGTAGCTAGATCTTCTAAAGGTATTAACTTGTGTCAAAGAAAATACACTATTGAACTTCTAGAAGAAACTGGTTTTATGGATTTCAAACCGGTTCCAACACCTATGGTTCCAAAAACTAAAATTTCAAAATTCAGTGGTTCTTTGCTAGATGATATTATCTTGTATAGGAAGATTATAGGAAAATTACTTTATCTCACTAATACAAGGCCAGACATCTCTTATGCTGTCCAACAGCTTTCTCAATATATTTCAGCCCCTACTGATGTACATCTTTCAGCATTACATAGGGTGCTTAGATATTTGAAAGGAACAATTGGACAAGGCTTATTTTTTCTCACTGATAATCCCATTCAGCTTAATGCCTTTTCTGACTCAGATTGGGCATCATGTCCTGATTCCAGGAAATCCACCACAGGGTATTGTGTCTTCTTAGGCACTGCACTGGTTTCTTGGAAGTCTAAAAAGCAGCAAACCATTTCAAGATCATCCAGTGAGGCAGAATACCGAGCATTAGCTGCAGTCACCTGTGAAATACAGTGGCTCGTTTATTTGCTTTCTGATCTTTGCTTTTCTTTACAACCTGCTAACATTTTTTGTGACAATTTGTCTGCTATTAAAATTGCAGAGAACCCGGTACAGCATGAGAGAACAAAGCATATAGAGATTGACTGTCACATTGTTCGTGAAAAGTTGCAGCAGCAGTTGATCAGAATTCTTCCCATATCCACTCACAACCAGCTGGCAGACTGTTTCACCAAACCTTTGCATCCTTCTGTTTTTCAAACACTTATCTTCAAGTTGGGCATACATAACATATATGCTCCAACTTGAGGGGGGCTATTAGAGGATATTAGCTGGCTGTTAGTTAAGTTTGTTAGCATTTGTTTCTTGATTCTTTCAGCCTATATAAAGGCATTTTGTATCCAAACAATTAATTCAGATTTTACATAATAAAGCTTCTTTACTTTGTGAAACGCTACCGTTTCTATTCCACCATACGGTGTCGTATAGTTTACTTTGTAAACTACCAAATCCCCAAATCAGTTTTCCTTTATCGAATTCACTATTCTCAATATAAGCTGCAAGACCTAGGGGTGTTCATGATAGGTTAACCGTACCGTTTAGCTTAAACGGTTGGTTAACCGTTATAGCAGTTATTATTCGTAATTTAACCGTTAAGAAATGGTTAACCGTTAATTTTTTAAATGGTTAACTATTATAGTGGGTAACCGTTAAGGAACGGATCGGTTACAGGTTAACCTGTAACCTATTACGATTTTCTTTTCAAATGTTCATTATTTCTTTTTTAGAATAATAAATATATCTCTCCGATAAATATTGTATTAATTTTTTTTAAAAAAATTAACTTAAATAGCGAAATTTTAAACACAAACTTTACACTTAGTTAAAATAAAGTACCTATAAGTTAACCATTAACCGTCTTTTTTAGCGGTTCGGTTAACCGAAACCGTTTAACCTTAACGGTTAGGCTAATTAACCTATAAAATGAACGATTATACCGGTTAACGGTTACGGTTAACGGTTACGGTTTATTTTGCACACCCCTAGCAAGACCAATGAAAATGAGAGCAGGTGGGAAAGTTCCTGTGTTATATAGTTTAATCACTCAAATATGGTAATCAGTCACATGAATTGAAGAATTAAAGGAAATGAGAAATAGAAAAGAATATGAATTAAATTGATAGATTATTAAAATTATGTGAGTTAAGTTTTTAAAATTATGATCAAATTAAAATAAGTGTAGAACTTGAGGGCTAATTATATAATTATATCAATTTATATTAACTACCACGCCATCAACCGTTAAATTTCTAATGATATCATACCAATTTGTTATTTTTTTTAAGTCAGAGGATCAATTTGTAATTTCTAATAGTCGACGAACGTAAAAATATATTAGAACATAGTCAGGGATCATTTATATAATTTATTTTTTTTCTTAGTGTGAGAGCAGCATTAAGTGTGAAATAAGTTCAGAAAAGGGCACATTGGTTTTTTCAAAAATTAATCGTCTCGAGAACCACAAAATTTACATTGGTAAATTATAATTTATGGTTGCCTTAATTTTCTTTTGTTAGTATGCATATTCATTTATATGTAATTTACAACCTGTGAATATGATTGATATAGAGTACATATCTATAAAATAACCATCGAGAAATTTAAGTTCGGGAAGAAGAGTATTCTTCTCTACTTGGGGCGCTTGAAAATTAACTATGTCATAAAGAACCAACACTTTTATTTAAAAAAAACGAAGGCCAACACTCAAATAGATTTTGCTCTAAATAGAAAACGAAAACAATCTAATTGTTTATATATTATGTATCATAAAACATCAAAAGCATAAAAAAAACCCAAAATTTTGTTATGTTTCCTTGTCTGCATAAAACTTTTCTGAAAAACATCTTGAAATTTCATAACGAATTTTGTGTTGAGGTCGTAGTCTCCCTTTATTCGTTTAGGATGAAACTGTAATTACCACATTAAGCATTTTAAAAGTGCATGTATAAATCAGGCCGAAGATGATGAAGAAAAAAAAAACCAAAAATTCGTTAATTTAGTGTAAATCACTTAAATAATACACATATTAGCCATATAGAATTACAACATTTAATTTTTTAGAACTTAAATCTCCTTGAATTCAGATTTAAATATTTTGAGTTCAAATTTTTTCGAGCTCAAATCGAATCATACGGAAATCAGGCCAAAGATGATGAAGCATCTCTGTGTCATATATGTTACAAAGCAGCCTACAACTTGAAAAGATTTATAGTTTGTACATGATGTACACTCTACAAACTTGCAGAGATGCATGAAAGTGACAGACAACAATAATGGCTAACAATGGTGACTACATTTACATCAAAGACCACTATTCAAATGTTGCCTCTGTTAGAAGGACCCAACCAGACATAAAACAGACAGTAATCGTAAGAACAAAACCAGTGGCAACTCCATATCCAAACCGAGGACCGAACACTGCCGTTCCTTCATCACCTGTAGGATAAAACAGGTGATGAAACAAATATGGTGAGGATGAAACAGGGTTTGTGGAAGACATGGCAATCGAACGTATATCATGTCTTGAACCCGAGATGATCTTTATGTCTGTACGTCAATATGGTGCAATTGTTCAGAATGAAACATGCTTTTGAGAGTGGCTTGTAAATTAGATTAAAACCAAGAGATTAGAAGAGGTTTCGAAACACGAACAGACTATTGATTTATCTGGCTGAACAGACAAATACAAGCTAGATAAATCAATAGTCTGTTCCTTTATTCTACCGAACAGACGAACACAAATGTGACGTGAATGCAGAGAGAGATAGAATAAAGGCCAATGCATCTGTTACAATGAATCAGGAAAGGAGTGCCCTGGTCTTTGCCTTCTTCACTCTTATAACCACCTGGAACAGTTACTGCTGCTGCGAATGTGACGGCGTTGCCACTACAAAGTGAACATCTCTTTCCTTTGCAATAGGATCTGTAGAGACATCTCGCGGGCCAATAGGACGAACTGGATCCTCTGCCACTTCTTCATTTCCGATATGTTCCAACAGTTTCACAATTTGTTCCTACCACATTATCCATTTATAGGTTGTTATGTATGTTGGTTGGGTGAGATTAATAACAAAGATGGAGATGGAATTGCAATTCAATGATTACAGCTAGGACTTACCAAGTTCTTGCTAGGCTTAATGTTGTTCGATCACGCAAATGGATTGAAAGGAGATGCGTCATAAACTTGTTGAGATGTGATTCCATGGACATCGCATCGATTAAGTTTCTGACTGATCGACATTGAGAGGTAGCATCGCCATCTTCAAATTTGGAACGACTTAAGCTAGAAGGAGAATTTCTAAATGCCACAAAATGCATCCTTAAAACTAACCGACTGGAGATGATAACTTCCAGTGTCCGTTGTGGATGCCTCTGTTGTTGCTGGTTGCTGCTGTGGTGCTGCCCTTGTAAGGCGGTCCGAAATACATTCCTATAACAGAGCAATATTTTAGGTTCGAAATTTTCCGAGCTCAGATTGACTCGTACGGAGATCAGGCCAAAGATGATGAAGCATCCATATGTCATATATGTTACAAAGCAGTCTACAAGCTTGCAAAGATGCAAAACAGACAACAATAGAAAGCTAACCATGGTGACTACATTTACATCAAAGACCACTATTCAAATGTTGTCTCTCTTGGAAGGACCCAACCAGACATAAAACAGACAGTAACTGTAAGAACAAAACCAGTGGCAACTCCATATCCGAACTGAGGACCGAACACTGTCGTTCCTTCATCACCTGTAGTTTCATCAATGGCGGCATGTTGAACCGGACATGAAAAATAGGGTCCACCACAAAGTCCACCGTTCCCTTCAAAGCTTGAATATGGAAAAGTCATGAACTGACCTCCCATGGGAATTTCCCCATTAAGCTCATTATACGCCACACTAAACTTCGACAGAAAACTCAGCTCCGCAAGTGAAATTGGTATCTTTCCGACCAATTTGTTATGCGACAAATCCAGAACTTCCAAGCTCTTCATCCCCGACAGGCTCTCTGGTATCGATCCTGTCAACCAGTTCTCGTTGAGGTTCAACACATGAAGCCTTCTCAAATCCCCGAAACTCGGCCAAACAGGTCCAGTGATCATGTTGTAACTCAGGTCCAACGTTGGTGGGAAGCTCCAAATGTTGTTGTAACGAAACGTTGCGCCATCTATACCAGTTCTGAATAAAGGGAACCCTAATGCAGGCCCTTCTAATGAGATGTTCATGTCAATGAGTGCTCGTAGTTGAGTTAACCCTTTCGGTATCTCACCTGTGAATGAATTATTCGACAAATCCACATAGGAAAGGTACTTGAACTCGTTGAACCACAATGGAATGGTTCCGGACAGATGGTTCCTCGACAGATCCAAGAACTGTAACCCGTTGCAGCCGAGCAACCATGGCGGGATCGATCCCTTTAATTTGCAATAGGCAATGCTAAGTACCCTGAGGCTCCCAAATTCAAAAACAGGATCACTGGGAATCTCTTCCTCCTGAAAATTTTCACTAAGAAGCAAAACAGTTAAGTTTTTGCAGTGCTGCAGAATGTTGAGTGTAGATGAGAGATTCACAAGGTTGGTCCTTGAGAGTGAGAGCACTGTGAGGGCCTTTAGATTCATAAAATATTCGGGGACTTGACCGTCGAGGTTGTTGTGGCCGAGGTTCAGCATGGTCAAGTTCTTGCAAGAGGAAAGGCTTTGGAGGATTGAACCATTGAAATTGTTAGAGCCAAGGTGGAGGGACTTGAGATGGACCATGGCTGAACAGTTGAGGTTAACCGGACCATTCAAGCTGTTGTTGTGAAGATCAAGGCTCGTAATCAATGGAGAGTTGAGCAATGAGACCGGCAGAGTTCCATTGAAGTTATTTGAACTAGCAGAGAATTTCTTGAGCTTTTCTAGGCTGCCGAACACATCAGGGAGAACCCCTGAAAATGAATTGGACGAGATGTCCAATTCAACAAGGCTAGAAAGATGATCGATACTGTGATCGAACGGCCCGTAAAAGCTGTTGTTCTGAAGATGTAAAACCTTAAGATCTTGCAACAAGTGGAAGATACCCTTTGGTAAGCTCCTGAAGTTATTCCCATTGAGCCTGAGATACTGCAATGAAGTACAGTTTCCCACACTTTGTGGAACTTCCCCGTAGAAGTTGTTCATTGATATATCGAGAATCTTGACATGGGGTGAGTTTTTGCAGAGATTTCCACCTGTGGAACCAAAGAAACCATTCTTTGAAACATTAACACACCTGATACCTGATAAATGAAGTTCTTCCGGGATTCTACCGACAAAATCATTGTCGCTTACGTCGAGGATTTCCAGGTTCTTCAAGCGAAATAGCTCGGTCGGAAGGGTACCATGAAGGTAATTATGAGAAAGGTTCAGAATTCTAAGCTGGTCTAAGCCTGCAACGGAATCACAGATTGTTCCATACAGATTCTTCTGACCGAGTTCTAAAGCGACCACTCTTTTGCTTGCGGAATCGTCGCAGGTGACACCGGTCCAAGTGCAGCAATCTGAAACAGAGCTGTTGTTCCATCCAAGAACATGTGGTTTCAGACAGCTTGAAAATCCATTCAGGGCTTTCATATCATTGGGGTTGCATGTTATTTCTTGAGATCTTAAGATCCATAAATGGAAACCGAACACCGATGAGATGACGAGGATCAAATAGAGGTTTGGGGAAGACATGGTAATCGACTGTCCTAACAAAAGCAATATCCCAACAATCTACAATGGCGTAGTCAAGTGATTGATGAATCATTGCTTGTTTCTTTTGGACTTATTGATCAATTTCCGTCGAGAAAACGATTGTTTTTGACTTTTTTGCAAGTTTCTTTCCAGCAGAACAGGAAATTTTTGGGCATTGAACAAATATCTGTCCTATCATACGTGTCGGTGTCTCCTATGTTGCTCAAATTTTTTATTTTGCAAAAGATATTAATTTCCAGTTCCAGTATCGGATACGTATTCAAACCTGATCATAAGAATATTAACTTCTAAGAATCCGGCCAACCCGGCCGGTTTTCTTACAAAACAGGGAACTGTTTTTATAGATTGCATGTTTTTTTGGCCATCATTAAAGATTGCATTTACTGTAATTATTTTCGCAAAGAAGTTAGAAAACGCTTCAAAACACGATGCGGAATCTATCGAAACTCAAGGAGCTCAATATCCTCAAATAAGATATCGGATTCGAGCCTTATAGATGAAGAACACATCATTAGGAGAACTTGCCCCTTTCCTCTCTGTTTAGGGATCTCAGTTCAACCTAGGATTTAGTCAGAGCCTAATGTGACTATGGAATATCAGACACTCAAACCAAAAAGAAAAATTATAAACAACTGCATTGCACAGATCTCTGGGCCAAATTCTCATGAATGAACTTTTGATAAGAACAAGAAAGAGAGATCAAAAGTCGATTGATTGGATAAAAACGGATTTCGTATTTGCAAATATCCATACCCGCAATCTCTATTGTCATCGCTAACAGAGATTTGGCTCCGAGATGCCCTCCAATATCCAAGCCAATATGTTTCAAACAACAGAGCATTCTCATTTCTCACAGGCCATATAAAAACACAGCTTTAACCAGTTTATCTCATGCTACAACTAACCTAAAACTACCCGGAGTTTGGTTTCCTGGGACGAAATGGAACGGAGAACATAGTTCGGTATTCCTTACATCCATCAATCAAAGAAATCGAAGATTAAACATCACGAGAATCTCTATCATGATTCATATAAGTAAATACCGACTTAATTGTAAACTAAATGTTTGATTCAAGACCAAAGTCCATCTCCGAGTTTTCGAACTTCACCTCAAAACAACTGCTGCCTTCCTTAGAGCCAGATACCTTTGCACATATTCATTTGGAAGGGATCTCACAAGCTTGAAAACATCAGCATTTGCATAGCGGAGATTCGTCCTTGGATCATGATACGGTGCCTGCACAAGGGTTATGAGTTTAATGATCATTATTGTGTTCCAGAAATTGAAATGATCTATTCTGAGTTACAATTAGCTAGAACTCGACTCAGCAAAACGAGTAAGTTGGGGATCATATTGCAAGCTACACGTTACAATTAGCTAGAAAAATATATCAAAACACAAGTGTCGAGCACAGATACTTGAAAAAAAATAAAGAATCGGATCAGCATAAGTCGGAAGCTTAAGGTATATGTCCTGAAAAACTAATCAAAAGTTTCAACTTTCAAGTGATTAATTTAGTTAGCCACAAACCTCAAATCCTGTAATATCACAAATTCTTTTACACGGCTGCATCGAAGGTGGTGATTCGATATTAACATCTGCAAAATACAAATTAAACAAAGGAAATTGCTTTATCACCGTTGATCATTGCAAAAAGGATATTAAAACAAAATCATATGCTTCTAAACATGGAAATCCTCTTAAAAGAACAACATATAAAGATATCAAGCAAGGCTTTCGAGTATGCAATTCCGTACGAATTTCAACACAAATTAACAAAAATTGAAAAAGAAGAATAAGAAAAGGAAGAGGCTTGCAATTGGGCTCCTCGGGATCGTAATTCTGGTAATTTTCAGCTTGAATGATTTGCTTGAGTTGCTTCCACCTAACTTTCGATTGGCCCTTTGGGTATTTCTCATACATTTGTGTCCTCTTGAAACTCATATGCGTCGGCAATACCAACTCTGCTTTTATCACCTCTGCCTCCATTGATTTCCCAATCCCAGAGCTCCCGAATGAAATTGAGGAAGAGAAAGTTGAGATTTTTGGTCTTTGAATTTGAAATTAAAAACCCTAAAATCAGTTTTTATCTAAACAGATGCCAAAACGACGCCGTATTGCGTAAGGGTCCAATATAAAACCGGAAAGGCTTAATACACTTTTTTCCCCAAACTTTACCTGTTTTTTCAACTTGCCCTCTAAAATTTATTTTTACTACTTTTGCCCTTTAACGTTTTCGAGAATACTTATATTGCCCCCTATCGTTAAAAAAATATGTTTTACCAATCAGAACATACCACATTAATTTTTATTTATTTTTAAGTTTTAAAATAAAAATAAATTAAATATAATAAAATAAATATTTTAAAATACCCAAAACACTCCATTCGTCCACATCATCTTTTCTCCAATTTTCTTTGACAACATTTTTATCCTCGTTTTCTCTTTCATCTACTTCCTGGTAAAAACACACATACGTTACTGTTGAAACTCAAAATTTAAATCCCAATCATTGCTCACCAGACGCGTTTTAACATCGCAAAATTCTATTTCCAATTTTCATGAATGCAGGGAATGGTGTTATTGAGTTTATCAGTCTCGGTGATTCTTACGAATTCTCGGAAACAAGTATTTTTTACAGCACTTTACACATGTGAATTTCAATCACATGATTTATGGCCGCCTTCGTTGATGGCTAATATGTAAAGCACTGTAAAAAAACACTTGTTTTCGAGAATTCGTAGGAATCGTCGAGACTGATAAACTTAATAACACCATTCCCAGCATTCATGGAAATTGGAAATAAGGTTTTGTGATGTTAAAACTCGTCTGGTGAGTAGTGATTGAGATTTAAATTCGGGGTTACAATAGTAACGTGTGTGTTTTTACCTCGAAGTAGATGAAAGAGGAAGAAGATGAAGATCTTCAAGATGACGATGTTTTTAGTATTTTAATATATTTATTTTATTTATTTTTATTTTATTTTAAAATTTTAAAAAATGATGCGGCACGTTTTGATTTGTCAAGACATATTTTTTAAAATGGTAATGGGCAATATGAGTAACGTCGAAAATATTATGGGACAAAGTGGTTAAAATGAACTTTAGGAGGCAAGTTGAGAAAACGGGTGTAACCCCCTCGACCCGGCCTAGCCGCCAGACCGCATCGAACGGGTTACACGGGGAAAACCGAAGCGAAATCCGTTAAGGCTCCACTCCGATTAGCAACCTTAAAAAATTTTCTTTTAAAGTTATCTTCTCTAGATGCTTTAATTATGTCTTATGTGAGAGGACACGCAGCGGAAACACACATGGATACAAAACACACCAACCAGGCAATTAACAAACCCTTTTTAACTTTTACAACAGGTCGTATCGGTACGCTAGAGGACCGTATCGATACGCTTGGACTTGGTCAACACTCTAAAGTCAACCTAGGGAGACCGTATTGATACACTAGAAGACCGTATCGATACGCTCTCAACGGTCAACTTTCCCAAGGTCAAACTATGAAGACCGTACCGATACGCTCAGGACCCGTACCGATACGCCAAAATCTCGTCAATTTCTTAGATTTCTAGAGAGCATTTAGTGTATCGATACACCCCCGCATACCGATACGCCTTGTCTAAAACAAGGTCCAAAGCAAAGGGTTGTATCGATACACCCTGCACTACAAAACTTGTGTTGGCTGCTAAAAACACAAGGACTCAACACAAGAGGCATCTAATTATCATTCAAGCAACATACAAGCACTCATATATCACAAAGCTTCAATGGATAAACATACGAAGCAATTTAAACACCGAACGATGCAACATTCAACATGGTAGGAGTTTAAAGGGAGACATGCATACATAGCATTCACCAACATAGCCAAAAGTCAAACAAAAGCATAAATCAACATGGCATAAGGCATTACAAGCCTAAAACAACTAAATAAACTTGTCTAAGCAAGAAGGACATACCAACAACATCTCAAACATAAAGGTCATATCCCATTGCTTAATACTAATTATCGAAGTCTAAACTATACTTGAGCAAATCCAACTCCTTTGGATTCACCCTTGTTCCCCGAGCTGCTCCGAAGGTCTAAGAGCCTACATTGTTAGAAAAGAGAGCGTAAACGTTTAAGCTTAGTGAGCGGTGCTCATAACGGTAGCTACAACAATGCAGTTTTTAAAACATTAGTTTGCTTGAAAACCGAAATCTTTTTAAATCATTTCCACATGCTTGAACCCATAATGTCATGCATTTACCTTCACGTGCATTTACCGAATGCAACCACAAGCCATAGGCTTACTGTAACCCCCTCGTCCCGGTCTGGTCGGATGACCGGTCCGAGTAGGCTACACGGGAAAACCGAAGCGAAACCCGTTAAGGTTCCCCTCGGTTAGCAACCCTAAAAATTTTCTTTCATTTTAATCTTGTCTAAAGGCATGTTAATTCCTAAGTGATCACGTCAGCGAAAAACGTCAATAAAGAAGCACATTCGAACCACAACCACACCTCAAACAGTCCATTAAACACTTACAGGGCAGGCCGTATCGATACACCAATCAAGGGTATTGATACGCCTCGACTAAGTCAACCCTTTCGGTCAACTCAGGGAAGACCGTATCGATACACCAATCAAGAGTATCGAAACACACATGGATACAAAACACACCAACCAGGCAATTAACAAACCCTTTTTAACTTTTACAACAGGTCGTATCGGTACGCTAGAGGACCGTATCGATACGCTTGGACTTGGTCAACACTTGAAAGTCAACCTAGGGAGACCGTATCGATACGCTGGAAGACCGTATCGATACGCTCTCAACGGTCAACTTTCCCAAGGTCAAACTATGAAGACCGTACCGATACCCTTAGGACTCGTACCGATACGCCAAAATCTCGTCAATTTCTTAAATTTCTAGAGAGCATTTGGTGTATCGATACACCCCCACGTACCGGTACGCCTTGTCTAAAACAAGGTCCAAAGCAAAGGGTTGTATCGATACGCCCTGCACTGCAAAACTTGTTTTGGCTGCTAAAAACACAAGGACTCAACACAAGAGGCATCTAATGACCATTCAAGCAACATACAAGCACTCATATATCACAAAGCTTCAATGGATAAACATACGAAGCAATTTAAACACCGAACGATGCAACATTCAACATGATAGGAGTTTAAAGGGAGACATGCATACATAGCATTCACCAACATAGCCAAAAGTCAAACAAAAGCATAAATCAACATGGCATAAGGCATTACAAGCCTAAAACAACTAAATAAACTTGTCTAAGCAAAAAGGACATACCAACAACATCTCAAACATAAAGGTCATATCCCATTGCTTAATACTAATTATCGAAGTCTAAACTATACTTGAGCAAATCCAACTCCTTTGGATTCACCCTTGTTCCCCGAGCTGCTCCGAAGGTCTAAGAGCCTGCATTGTTAGAAAAGAGAGCGTAAACGTTTAAGCTTAGTGAGCGGTGCTCATAACGGTAGCTACAACAATGCAGTTTTTAAAACATTAGTTTGCTTGAAAACCGAAATCTTTTCAAATCATTTCCACATGCTTGAACCCATAATGTCATGCATTTACCTTCACGTGCATTTACCGAATGCAACCACAAGCCATAGGCTTACTGTAACCCCCGGTCTGGCCGGATGACCGGTCCGAGTAGGCTACACGGGAAAACCGAAGCGAAACCCGTTAAGGTTCCCCTCGGTTAGCAACCCTAAAAATTTTCTTTCATTTTAATCTTGTCTAAAGGCATGTTAATTCCTAAGTGATCACGTCAGCGAAAAACGTCAATAAAGAAGCACATTCGAACCACAACCACACCTCAAACAGTCCATTAAACACTTACAGGGCAGGCTGTATCGATACACCAATCAAGGGTATCGATACGCCTCGACTAAGTCAACCCTTTCGGTCAACTCGGGGAAGATCGTATCGATACAGCCCTTGAGCGTGTCGATACGCCATTCTCGGTCAACATCTCGTGGTCAACGAGATACAACCGTACTGATACGCCTCAACATCGTACCGATACGCCCTTAACTCACCAAAATCTCAGAATTCCAGTGAGCTAAAATCGTATCGTTACACCCCTGTGTATCGATATGCCCAGCCAAAACTGAGTCCTGCAGGCAAGACCGTATTGATACGGCCCTTAGGCGTACCGATACGCCATGCTCTGCAAGTCTCCAATTTCAGCAAAAACCAACAACACTCACACTTTAAATGCATTTTATGACTTCCCTAGCCACATATAAACATTCATGCAACATACTTCGACTAAGAATTAGCATATAGAGCAATCTAGATGGTTAACAAGGCATTCATACATGACATTCACACAAAGGCAATTATTGCATAAATTGGCACGCTTAAGAACTCAAAAAGGCCAAATGGTACAAGTCATCACATGAAGGTTTACATGCCAACCAAAAGTAACTTAAAACATCCAAAGGCATGCCATCCCACACAAGCATTCTACAAGACAAAGCATGGTTTGCAAATTCAAGCCAAAACATAAACATCATCAACGTTTATGAGTCATACAACGCTCATACAAAAACATAGTAGCCCCATTGCTAAACTACTACTTTAATTACTAAGTCATACTTGAGCAACTACAAATATGGAAAGCACATTCGTCTTGCTCCTTGCTAACACCACGCTAATGATCTGCATTGTTGAAAATGAGAGCGTAAGCTAGAAGCTTAGTGAGGATGCTCTAAAATCAAAAACAACAACAATGCAGGGTTTAAGCATGTAATTCTTAACATCGCACACAACATACATAGGCCACAACATAGCAACCTAGCTAGTGTTTCAAGAGCCATAAATATGGCATCTTACATCATATTAAGCTCAACAATATAAACCAATATCACAACATCATAATCATAAGAGTAAGTACATTGGCCACTATTAGTTTACTCGGATGTGCGGATTTACTCTCGACAACAACATTACCTCGGTGGGATTACACTCATCACCGGACCTTGCATGGGTGGGATTCCACTCATCACCACATGCCCTACGGATGGGATTCCACTCATCATCACGTATAATATAAATAAATTTTAGGTGGAATGTTACATCACCGTACTCATCCTTGATGACTCAACGCCATCAAGGCCACGCGCGTTTTGACTCAAACGTGTGCACACTAATCCTAATGATCGATCATTTACACCTGGTAAGTTAATTAGTGCCAATTTCTTCAAACCACATCACATCAATCATCATTCATATCATTCAACCATCATCACACACAACAATGTATACACATATAAAGTCAATTCATACTATGCAAGATCAAGATAAGCATAGGAAATCAAGCTCATTAACAAACAAGAAGTCAAACTACCAATTTAACTTCTACCTTGGAATGGTGTACCAAACTCATTCCAATGCCTCCAATACACACACTTGAACCAACTTTAAAACAAATTTAAAGTTTTACTCACCACCCTTCCTTAGCAAACCAAGCAAGCAAGTCAAGCCTCTTCGATTCCCGGATTCGGTCCCGATCCTTCTCCGATGTTTCCTCTTACTTCTAACCAATCAAAACACAATCATTACTCACCAATTCAATGCTAAATTCAGTCACAAACTTCAACCCACAAACACAAGCCAAACTTCACCATTTTTAAACTCAACTAATCACAAAACTTCCATTTTCGAGCTCCCCAAATACCCAGCTGAAAACTATGATTTCTAACACCCAAATGGCATCTAAAAGGTCCCAAAACACTTACCTAATAACCCTATATTATCAGCCCTTCAACCCAACACAAAAACACCTCAAAAACTCAACTTTTGACACTTTAAAAATTGCTCCAAAGACCCACTTCGGGTTTTCTCCCAAATCCAACCATTTCAAGATATTAAGTGTATTTAGGTGTGATTTATTCAAAATCCAACTCAACAAATCAACAACAATTGAAAAACCCATTAAAAATCCAAACTTTCCTTAAACTAGAAAAGTACAAAAATGGATAGTTTTGAAATCTAAGGCTATGTAAATGATGGGGATGATGAGGAGAGTTGAGAAATAGGTTTACCTTTGAAAATGCCCTTGAATCAATGGAGAGATTGAATGGAATAGTAAACTTGGGGTTTTGGGAGGGGTTTGGTTGAGTTTCACGTTGGAATGGGAAAAGAGGGAAGATGAAGCCCCTTTTTTGTTCTTTTAATTTCAAAAGGATGGTCTTCCTCTTTTCCCTTTATTTACAAAATTGACACCCCTTTTATTTTAAACCTTAATTAAATCAAAACTAAGGTCAATTTAAATAAAATTGATTTTACCGACTCGAACCAACTCACGCGTCTAACTCCTAACCTCAAAACACGGGTGTTACACTTACCATATGCTCATTCTCATAATGCAAGCAAAGTAATCAACAATGCATAAGCATACATATAAGGAATCAACAACATGCTTAACATGAGAATTAGAGCAATCATGGGCATATTGACATTCAGCGTTTTTACTCGGGTATGCAGATAGTTTCTCAAACCCACTAGACACTTCCGGTGGAATCTCACATCACCGTACTCACCTGTCTAGTAAAAACATAACTTCCGGTGGAGTCTCACATCACTGTACTCCTCCTTAGTGGAATCTAACATCACTAAGGCCACGCGCAAATTTTACCTCGAGTGCACTCTAATCCTATTGATCGATCAATTATATCTAGTAACAATTCAACACATGTCAATATACTCAATTACAACCACAAGCATTACCGATGCTTGAACCACTTACTAAGTCCAAACTTCCATGCAAAGCATGTACTCACAATGCAAGTATAAACGCAAGTCCCACATCTCAACATGCATAACAATGCAATTCAACACATAACAATGTAATATATTCAACTTGCATTCAAGAATCGTAAAACACAATTTAATTGCATAAAATCTTTAAAACTTAATCTTGAGTTTGGATTGGATTGGCCTTTTAAGCTCAATCCAAACCCTCAAAACATTCCCTTAACCACGTTAAGGCTTTTAAAATCGATCCACTCATCAGACAACACACAACCAATGTCCGAGATGTCGAATCAAGCCTCCGAACTACCTGGATTTCTATCCACAAAGCCCGAATCCAAATCCTCTGTTTTGAGCAAATCAAAATCGAACATTAGAACACTAATACACTCACAAACACAGCAAAGACCCGAAACTCAACAACCTTGCATCAATACACATCAATTCAAGCTCAAACTACACCCGAAATATAGCCAATTCAAACCCAAACTACTAGCAGCCACAACCAACGAATTTACCATAAAAAAATCTACCTTTTTACATTCCTAAACATCAATCCAATGCTACCAAACCTCCAGCTGCCATTTAGACTCAAAACCCAACTAAAAACTCAAGATTTCCAACTTCTAAAATCACCCATAATACCCATTTCGGGTTTCCATTAAAAACCCTTCCTTTTCATGTTATTTTAGTGTTAAAACAAAGTTAAAAACACTCTCAACTCAGCCTTAATCAACCCAAACAAAAACCCAAAGATTTTTTTTCATTTCCAGCCAAACTTTAAAAATCAAACCACGTTTAATCCATGAGTTTTTACAAAAAATATCAACATTCATGACTCAATGAAGATGAGACTAAGTTGAGGAACCATTTACCTTGAAGAAATCACTTGATTTGGAAGCTTGAAATCAATGGAATAGTGAATAGGGTTTGGGGAGGGTTTTAGAACGTGAAATGGGATTTGAAAAGATGATGGCTTTTGTTAAAAATCTCTTTTTTTATTCTTTTTTATGAAAAATTCCCCTTTTTGCCCTTTAGTCTCTTAAAACCATTTTTGATGTATTAAAAATAGTTTTTCTCT
Source organism: Hibiscus tridactylites (assembly GCA_958450335.1). Classification (NCBI taxonomy): domain Eukaryota; kingdom Viridiplantae; phylum Streptophyta; class Magnoliopsida; order Malvales; family Malvaceae; genus Hibiscus; species Hibiscus tridactylites. The sequence goes on from OY288265.1 coordinate 100,851,819, forward strand.
CAATTTAATTTTAATCCGACTCGGTTGACTAATCTGATATCTTCATACCCTAAACTCGGGGCGTTACAACGAGTAAAATTTAGGGGAGTAAAAGTGTATTAAGCCAACCGAGAAAATACAAAATTATACACATTTTAACATTCTTATCAATTAATCAACTCTCTTAATTTAGTTGGTGTTACAAATTAAATAATATTATTTGATAAATTAATATATATATATATATAAATGTTACATTAGAATTTTAAATTTGTTTAATATTTTATTTAAAATTAAATATTAGATATAATTAGATTGTTTAATAAATAAAGGATAATATAATTAAAAAATAAAAAAAATGTTGAAAATGTTCTCAAATTTATATTTACATTCACCTTTTGACTCAAATATTTTTTTACATCGTAATTCAATATTTTTTTTTGAAAAACTTATTCTACTTCTAACTAGAGGGAGAGGTGGAAAATTAGGTGAAGGCAACGCTCTTGAGAAATCTTGAACTCGAAACTTAAAGGAAAAGGAGTAGAGTAGGTGAGCGTGCTCTGACCACCAAACCATTCTTGCAAGCTCACAACTTTCAATACTTAAAAAGTGTTCAATCTCACAATTTTCAAATTATTATAGTAACAATAATACTAATAACATTAAAATTTATTCCAATTTTTTGCTAGATGAAAAAGCCCTCGAATAATTGGGTTTAACTCAAAACTAATGAAGCTATCTTCGTGTGTTAGCTCGATAGGTAGAGTCATTTTAATTTTTTGGTGAATGATTTTTCGATTTTACTAAAGGAACGGAAATATTTTTCTCATTACAGTCCTAATTATGAAATATTTATTAATATTATGTTTTGCGTGGACTCTTAGTTTTGAACATCTTAAAATCTAAATTGATTGTGCATAAATTATAAAATTTATGCCTCCTAAGTGTTGTTTCTAGTCCGTTATCATTTGTTGAGCAATTTCCAACTTAGATGAGAAAAAATGATAACATAAATTAAATAGAATCGTCGTGAAACTAATATGATAGTTGATGATATTGATATGGTTAAGTTATAGACTTATTAAAATTTCACTCGATTCTCTATAATACTACTCTGGATATAGTTCGTAATTTTATTTATAAAAATATTATTAAATTTTTCTATAATTTAATTTCTTGATTTACATCTCCGACATAATAAACACATTCAATTTTTTTAAGTATAAAAAAATAATTTAAAAAGAAGGTTAAATGGTTACTTTTGTCCTTGTAGTAGTCCTAATTTATCGATTCCGCCCTTATGGTATTTTCGCATCAATTTCTTGAAGTAGTCGAATTATATCACCGTTTGCCCTTTGACTAACGGAAGCCAACGTTTATTGTTATGGTGTTGACGTGACAGTTTACGATGCTGACGTAGCAATTTACGGTGACGTGGTAAAAGGGAAAAATTAATTTTTCAAGCGAGTTCGAGGACAAAATTGATGTTTTGGTTGAGCACGGGGTAAAATTGATTTTTATGCAAAAAAAATATGAGTAAAATACTAAAATATTAAAATAACATAAAAATAATAAAAATAATTTATTATTAATATATGACTAGAATAAAATAAAATAATTTAAAATATCTAAAAATAAGTAAAATTTATAAAATTAAGATTTCATAAGTTAATAAATTATAGATATTCAGTAATTAAAATTTAAAATAATTATAAAAATAAAAAATAAAAAAAAACTACAAAAATTTTCGTATTTTTTTATTTAAAACACTTTTTCCCCTAAATTTTATAGGTTTTCGCAACTTGCCCCCTAAACTATATTTTGCCCACTTTTACCTTCTAAAGTATTCGTTGTTACTCATTTCACCCCAAAAAGTTAACACGGTTAAAAAAATCTATGTTGACCAATTAAAACTCGTCACATTATTTTTTTTATTTTTAAATTTTAAAATAAAATAAATATATTAAACCATACCCTAAATTTACCCAAATATCGTCTTCTTCTCTAAACCCCACCCATCTTTTTCCCCAAACCCCATTTCTCATTTCATTCATCTCCAACCCCATTTCCCCAAACCTTTTCGTTCCTTTTCCCTCCCATTTTTTATGAAAATTAAAGTAATTTGTGATCTTATACTTGTGATTGATTGGACGGTTGTTCATTAATTTTGGGTTTCCCATTTTATTCAATTTTAGCATCAATATTTTTAGTAAATCTGGCTTGAACGGTGGCCGGAACGTTGTTTGGTTTCCGATGAAGGTTGCATGTGGTCGTGATTCATGGTGAAGTTAAAAAGGGTCTGAGTTTGGTTAGATCTAGATCCTAGGACGGGTGAAAATGTGTGAAGCTTAATGTGTTCGGGAATAGATTTAGCAAAGGAAGATGAACGAGTAGTTGTTCTTAGTGTTTTAGGAGTTTTGGTATTTGGAAACAATAAATAGTTGGTGATTTGGTGTTTAAGTGGATCGAAGAGTAAGAAAAATGATGAACATTGTTAGTGTTTTTGAGTTTTTTTCTGACTTTGACCAAGAAAAACAAATAAAATGAGTAGAAGAGTTATTTTTCCAGATCAAAGTTTGGGGGTTAAATTCTAAAAATTGGGGGTTAAAACCAAAAAAATGTGGTGGAGATGAATGAAATGGGAAATAGGGTTTGGGGAAGAAGATGGAGTATTTGGGTAAATTTAGGGTATAGTTTAATACTTTTATTTAATATTTATTTTATTTTATTTTAAAATTTAAAAATAAATAAAGAAAATGACATGGTATGTTCTGATTGGTCAAAAAATATTTTTTAATAGTGTTAATTTTTGGGAAATATAAGTAAAGGCGAATACTTTAGGAGGCAAAAGTGGACAAAATATTGTTTAGGGGGCAAGTTGAGAAAACAAATTTAAGCCAAAAAAATTTGGACGGTCTTAGTTTTCTTTCTCTTCAAAAAAGGTAACGAAGAAATAATCCTAAAATATGGTACTTAATGTGATCATCTCAATCGAACAAAAATTTTCTACCTTTTTGGTGCCCCTACCTCTCAATACTAAAAAAATTAACTCTACACTCTAAGTCTAATTTCTAAATCACAAACCTTAAACACTAAAATTTAAACCGTTTACTTGATTAAATTTATACACATACTTTTATGATTCATACTCACTTTATATTGATAAAAATTTTAATTAGGGTTTAGGATTTAAGGTTTGCAATTTAGAGTTTTTTTAATTTTTAAGGTTTAAAATTTAAAAATTAGGATTAAAAGGTAGAATTTATTTTTAAGTTTTTATTTTTGAATAATTTATAATTTAATATTTTTTGATATTTTAATTTTATAATTTTATATTTTTTTGTTATTTTTAGCCATATATTAATAAAGCATTTTTAAACATTTATTATTTTTACATCATTTTAGTATTTTTAATATTTTCTTAAATTCGTATTTTTACTTAAAATCAATTTAACCCTCGTACTCAACCAGAAAATCAATTTTGCCCTCAAACTAGGTCAGAAAAACAATTTTGCTCCTCAAACTAGGTCAGAAAAACAATTTTGCTCCTCTTCCACGTCATCTTCACACATGGGCTGCCACATCAGCATCGTTAACCTCCACGTCAACACTGTAACGGTCAACGTTTGCTTCCGTCAGTCAAGGAGCAAACGGTAATATAATTCCACTTCTTAAGGACTAAATTGATGCGAAAATACCATAGGGGCGAAATCGATAAATTAAGACTATTACAGGGGCAAAAATGACCATTTAGCCTAAAAAGAACAATTACACAAAAATCAACTCAAAATCAATCCAATTATATAGTATTAGAGAGGGAAATATAATCTGAATCCGATTCGATCTGAAGAAAAAAAATCTAATTCAAATTCGATCGAAAAAGTCTGAATCCAAATATGAAAAAGGTCCGAGTCCTAATAGGAGGTGGATCGGATATGGACATTGCCATGATCCGATCCGGATCCGATCCAAATTCATATTCGATTCGAGTTTGATCCATATATGAATTCAAATAAAAACATTTAAAACTCTTAGATTTTAAAAATATAGATATATATTAAAATCCTAATTAAGTTAAATTGATATTATATATATTGAAATCTTAATATAAGTTGAATTAGGATTACAAAGGTTATATAAAGGCATGAGAGTTATAGCAGTCATTAATGCTTTTTTGGAAAAACCCTCTAAATAATTCAGAGAGTTTTATATGCTCGTTTTAACTGAGTGAACTACGTAGAGGTCAGAGCGTTATCGTTGGGACTTAGGAATCGACATCGTAGAATCGTGATTGGGTATCTATCTTCTCCAAATTCAGAAATCCAGATTTAAAACATGTAATTCTTCACCCTTAATCACCTCAATTTGTTTTATAAAAAATATTTTTTATTTTTATTTAAAGATATTTGTTTGAGTTGTTACTTTAAAAAGGGAAAAAAATAATTGGATTCAGACTTTCAGATTTAGATTTGAATTTTAGATATTTTATTGGATCAAATCGGATTAATGTAATCGGACTTGGATTTGGACTTGAATTCTTTTGGAGGTCCAATTATTAATTGGATTAAACTTGGACTTTATAAAGTCTGGTCCAAATCTGGTCTATTGCCATCCCTATATAGTTTAACATTCGTCCCGGTTTTTAAAAAAACACATATACTGACTAAAAGAAATTTAAACCTATTTCTTATACTATGTCCCAAAAAAATTATTCTGAACCCAACAAGTAAAAAGAGGATGATGTTCATCTTAAGAGACACGGGTTAAAATTGCTTTGTCTACAATGTGTATGTCCATTGTCAACGGATTAAGAATATCTATGAATAGATACTACCTTGTAGTTACCTTTATACTATTTAAAAAAAAAAACTTATTTGTAGACCACGTCCGATCTTTCAACTTATTTTTATTTGTATTTTATTTTAGGGTAAACTATATAAACGGTCACTATACTATGGATTTGGACCCGATTTGACCATTATACTTCTAATTGCAGCAATTAAACCACTGAACTATTAAATTGGACTCAATGTGACCACCAACCGTTAAAATTTAACGGAGAGGCTGACGTGGCAGTTAAAATAAATTTATATAATTACACATTTAGTCCTCGTTACTTATACATTCTATCAATTTGGTCCAAAATTTTATTTAATAAAATAAAATAATTATTCAATTAGATGGTGACACGTGTCACCACCTCAATGGAGAATTTAACTATTTATATTTAATTAAATAATTTTAGTTTCCTCCTCCAGTCAAGTGGTGACACGTGTCACCACCCAATCAAAGAAAGAAAATGAAGAAAACAACAATTGCCCCCAACAAGTTTCAAACTTAGGTCTCTGTGGGGAGATGGGCGTTGGTTTACTATTGTGCCAAGTGTACTTTTGTGAACTAAAGTATGAAATATATTATATGTTTTCATTTGTTAATGGCAGGAAAAAAGAAATATATAGAGGTTAAGGGGACTCGAATATGACATACTTGAGATACATAAAAACTTCTAAATCACCAAAATAAATCTAATAATTAAATTAAAATTGACACACTAGTATTTTTAAACTAAATTTAATATATTTTTTCTTTCCACGATTATTTTTTATAAATTGATATAAATAATAATTGAATTATTTTTTTAACTTAATTGATATTATTTTAAATTTTTGAATTTTTAATATAATTTTATATATAATAATTAAATTAAATTTTATTAATAAATATTAAAATTATTGATTAAGTTAAAAATCTATTTATTTATTATATATGTGAAATTATAAAAAAATAAATGTAAAAAATATTGAATTTAGTTTAAAAATATTAAAAAAAATATTAAAATCATTTTTATTTTAAATAAAAGAATTAACTATAATATAATATATATATTTAACTTTAATTTAATTATTACATTTATTTTGATGATTTAGAACTTTTTATACATCTCAAATATTTCATGTTTGAGTCCTCTTGACCCCTATTTATTTCTTTTTTTTCTAGCATTAACAACAAATGAAGGCATATAACATATTTCATACTATAGTTCACAAAAGTGTACTTGGCATAGTGGTAAACCATCGCCAATCTTCCATGAAGACTTAAGTTCAAAACTTGCTAGGGGCAATTGTTATTTTCTTCATTTTCTTCCTTTGATTGAGTGGTAACACGTGTCACCATCTAATTGAATAAATTATGACCAAATTGATATAATGCGAGGACCAAATATATAATTATACAAATATCTTTTAACTGTCAGCCTCTCCGTTAGATTTTAACGGTTGGTGGTCAAATTGAGTCCAATTTAATAGTTTAGTTGTTTAATTGCTACAATTAAAAGTATAGTAGTCAAATCGAGTTTAAATTCATAGTATAGTGGCCATTTATGTAGTTTACCCTTTATTTTATATTTTCAAGTTATAAAGAAACACGACATTGTTTGAAGCAGTCAAGAAGAAAGAAATCATCAAATCATAATCCATTACTTTACTCGTACAAGTTTAAAATACTTGGTTTCTTCTTTTTCAATTCCCTTTTTTAAAGCAATAATCTTCTTTCTCTTTCTTCCTGGTTCAACTCCCTCAAGGCCTCTCTGGTTTTCCCTCAGTTCATCATTTCTCCATGTAAAAGATTCAATATTTTCCCAGATTTTTTGAAGATCATTCGGAGATCTTGTTATCAGGTAATCAAATTATGATTTTGAATTACTAAAAAAGATAACCCTTTCAATGATTTGCTTGATTGCTGCTTAGAATAAGAAGAAAATGACTGAAAAGATCAAAACTTCTTTCACTTTGATTGTTCTATTATGTTTCAAGTTAAGGTTTTTAAGTTGATCTTTTGATTTTGGTTGAGAATTATTTCTGGGTTTTCCTTGAATTTTTATTTTGTGGTTGTTTTGTTTGAATAATTGGAATTTTTTTAGTTTCGGGAGTGTTGGGGTTTTTTTTTCTTTCCAGAATTTAGTATTTTGATTTATCTTTCAATCCATGAATTTTACTGAATTTTCTATGGTATTATGATTGATTAATTGTGATTGAATTTAGGCATGAGGAGCTTCATTCTTCAATTTGAGTACTTAGCAGAAGATCTGTGTTGGTATTTTTTCCGAGGTTTTCGACATTGTTGCTGAGGACTTAATTGTGTTCTTCCAGGTGTTAATTTCGATCCTTGAGAACTTAATCCATCTGTTGTTTTGCCTCATATTTATTGCCTAGATCGTTTACAACTTCAGATTCGACATCGAAAGCTTTATTCGAGTTAGAAATCGAAGGTTCGAGTTCTTTTTGATCGTTATAAAAGCTTGCTTTGAGAGCTTTTGTCATCTCTTGTTTTGTCTCACCTTGATTGCCTATAGTATTGATAACTTTCGGATTCAAAACCGAAACCTTATTCGAGTTGGAAGTTGAAGATTTGAGCTACGATGGGATCGATTCAGAATACTGTTAAGTATTTTTGTGTTTCGAAGGCTAATAGGATTTTATATGAATATAGTGGGGGAGATCATGAGATTGAAAAGATGGCTGCCTTGTGTTTGGAAAGGACTCCCTCATTCCACAAATGGTATTTCGAGACTATAGGTAAACAGACTTTCGGGTTTTTGTTTGAAGATGGATGTGCTTATTTTGCGATTGCCGATGAAGCGGTTGAAAACCATGGTGTGCTTCGGTTTCTAGAGCACATGAGAGATGAATTTAGAAATGTCACTAGGAAGGGTTCGAGAAGTAGTTTCTCGAGTATGAGTTCGATGGGCGTCGAAGAGCAACTAGTGCCGGTTATCCGGCGCTTGATAACTTCGTTAGAACAAGTTTCAAATGGTGGCAATAATCGGAAAGCGGAGATTCCGTTATCAGATTATTCAGGTCTCTCCCCATCTCCAAGCAATGCAAATGCCCAACTCAGAGCTGCTAGTTCCACGAAAGCCCCTTTGTTGGGAAAACCAAGCAAGCAAGCGAAGAAGAATAAGGATCATGTGATTGCGGTGAGAGATATCGAGTTGGAGGAACATCGGAAGTCAACTGATCGAGGAGTAAAAACTGATCCAACTGCATTAGATTCTAATAACCAAAACGGAGCAAGTTCGTCCATCACATTACAAAAGGACTTGGGTTCAACAAGGATCAGACCCGGATCTCAGAACATCCATAAAAAGTGGTGCCGCCAAGTCCGGATCGTTCTCGCCATAGATGCAGCTATTTGTTTAGTGTTGCTAGTGGTTTGGTTGTCGATCTGTAAGGGCATATCGTGCACCCGGTAATGATTCAGATTCAATGCTAACACTCGAAGTTTTATACTACAAGACCGGAGATCGAGAGCGGGTACATATTTTGAGGTAATGTCATCAGCTGTTGAGAATCCTCTGTTCTGTATAGTTCCATAGTTTTAGTGCTTATGTACATCGTATGAATCATATTGCTATCTGAGTGTTTCTTGCACCATGTCCATGTAATGTTTATTTTTGCGGATTCAAATGATGCCGTTATGTTTTCCGGTGTGAATGCTCGAGTCCGACATGAATATACTTTTAAGTTTTTCTTAGCTTCTACTGTACGATCATACTCCCTTTTCGAATTATTTGTAGAACACAAATCTTTTAAAAGAAAACAAGTTTAAGGATTCCTTTGGCATTGCTTAAAAAAGAGCTTTTGCTTTAAAAAATATTTTTTACCCATAAACAATATCAAACGCTTAAAATTATTGGTGTGAAGTTATTAAAATAATATTAAATATGATAATAATTATTATATTAAACTAATATTTAGTTATATTATAACAATATAAAAAATATATAGTTTAGACTTCATAGGCTAAATTTTTATATTTAATTTAAAATTTTATATTAATTATTTATAAATATTTAAAGTTTATATTATATATATAATTATTAATCAATTATCATGGTTTTTATATTTTTATTATATAGGTTAACTTTTTTCCTATATAATAGTATTAATAAATATTTATTATAATGAATTTAAATATTATTTACGTTCCTTTATTTTTAAAATATCTAAGATAAACATTTTATCTTTTCAAAAGTATTTTTTGACAAAAATATTAAACATTAAAATTTTATAATTAACTTTTTAAAACTAATTTCTAATAATATTTTTAAAAGTATTTTTCAAAATATGTGCCAAAACATTTCTTTAAAGTAGAATTGATGTTGATTTGATCGGTTCGGTTAAAAATGACAATCAATATTTTAATTGACTAACCGATTAACTTAGGTATTAATAAACTTAATTAAATTCAGTTAATTGATTCAGTCGATTAGGGCAGTTAAACCACATCGACTTCGGAGTTTAATTAGACATTTGAATTTTCTCGGACTAATTTATTTGAACATTCAAATTGAAACATAAACTTGATTTTTTTTTTCAAATATGTACTTTTAACTTCTAATCAATATTTTAATTGACCCATGTTTGAGTTACTTCTTAAATATTTTTTTCTTAGCATTTATTTCATTACAAGATATATATAAAATGATACAGTTTTTATTACTAAAGAATAGTTGGTGCGATAGTAAGGCTTCACTTTTTTCCTCTAAAGGTCCTAAGTTCAAACCCCACCAATGTGTCACCAATATATATATATATATATATATATATTAAATAAATTGATTAAAAATTAAAATAAATTCATCTAATCAAGTGATGACATGTGTCGTTATTTGTGATTAGTTAATTAATTTTTATTTAATTAAATTAAAATTAAGACAAATTTGATATAACATATAATTAACAGAGACCAAATAAGTAATTATGCAAATTTTATTTAATTGTCACGTCATCTCTCTGTTAGATTTTAACGCTCGTTGGTCAAAAAAAGTCCATTTAAATAATTCGGTGGTCAAATTTAAAATTTTTTATAGTTCAATGGTCAGAATAAGTCACAGCCAATAATTACGTGATCACCCAAGTAGTTTACCATTTAATTAAAAAGTCAAGTTGAAGTATCAATTTAAATAAAGTAAATAAATTCAAATACCTGATTAGATTAAAAAAAGAAAATTAGATAAAATCAAGTTTAGATACAATAAGTCATTTTATTAAAAAATAATTCAAAATTCATTTATTATTATTATTATTATTATTATTATTATTATTATTATTATTATTATTATTATTATTATTATTATTATTATTATTATTATGTACATTTGTGTCGTTACTTGTCATCTTTTTTCAGATGAAAATAGAAAATTTATTCGGTTCTTCAATATCTAAAGAGTTTTTGAACTATTTCAATCTCGATGTAGAATGTCTATAATTGTGTCTGGCGGACTACCAAAAATATAACACTCGAAATTACCGAAACATGTATATAGGAGTATTGCCCTCCAGATATATATGCTCAAAAGTGACCTCCTGATCAAAGAAAATATGTCGTGAAGGATGATCACTTGCGTTGGCCTCTAGATTATCCGATTCCGCTAATAAAACTGCTTTAACCACTTTATCTTAAGCTACATACCTGGGTTACTTGTGAATCTTCAATTTACCAATCTGCAGTTGTGCACGTTTATGTCCTCCCTGTAAATGCTGCTCTAAAGCACTTAAATTTGCATAGTCCTCCTTCAAAACTAATTTCTAGAATAAAATATTCATGTTGTTCAAATTCCAGAATAAACATCGGATACAGATACTTCAACATAAATTTATATTCGAACATGTCTGAATATAGATAGAACACAAATGTTAAACACAGAAAATACCAAGAAAAACTTAAGCAGCATTGTCAAACAACATAACAGGAAGTAAAGAAACAGTTTTGCTTAAATCATAGTGATGTGCCATAATTAACCTTTGTCTTATCAATCTATCATAGACCCTTCTTCTGACCGTCTTGCGAAACCCCAAAACCGGTAATAGGATGTCGGTGCTCCGATTTCAAAACCTCAATGCTGGAGAAGTAAGAATGCTACAATCGAATATATTAACAAACATCCCTAAGATGTAAATGCCTTAACTAGGATATCCATAAGACAATATTTTGATCCAAAAAGAAATAAGGTCTTCAAGCCACCTGCGACTCATCTAAATATATGATCCTCCAAATATACAGAAAGCATAAAGCATACACGGGCCTGACTCATCTCGAGTACGACTGTACGAGTAACATAGAACCACACATTTCTAATACGACCAGCATCATTCCAAGCAATCAACAAAGACCAGAAAAGCAGCAAATACTAGATAGTCACTTCTCTAAAGGCCAAAGAGTGCATATTATGAACATTTTGGAAACAATACTTCTTAAAGCAATGAATCCTCTCAACACAAGAAAGAAGTTCGCCAAGTATGATAATCTTTAAAACAAATACAAAATACCAAGAAAACAACTCACCATTCTAAGAAAAATCAATAAGCTCATACTGATAATATACATTAAACTGAGATACTACAAACCATCCATAAAACATCGAATTAAAAACCATTTCAACAAACCAATAACCAAAAACAGGTACTACAACTTCCTTCTTATCAGCAAAAACTACATAGAATAAAGACATTGTATAAAACTCGATTAAAATCATACACTGCCCCACCTCAAATTGATCATGGTTCATGACAAACCAGATAGCAAAGAGAACAGATTATACATAATAAAGAAGTTTTTAGTATGGCAAACAAACTACAGCAAAACCAAATAATAAACCACTACACCAGCAAAATACAGAAAATAGCAATTCAAACTGCAATACAAGGCCAAATCCAATACCAACAGAATAGCAGTGAACGTGAAAACCTGAAGTAATACCCTTGCTATACAACTATCATAACATCTTTTAATTCCAAAAATTCATAATTTCTTCTTATCAGCAAAACAACATAAAATAAAGACATTAAATAAAACTCAAAATTATAAAGAACAGATTATATACAATAAAGAAGCGCTTACTATGGAAAATAAACTACAGCACAACCAAATAATAAAACCACTAAACAAGAAAATTAGCCCTTCAAATTACAGTACAAGGCCAAAACCAACAGAAAGCAGTGAAACTAAAAACCTGAAGCAATTAGGAGTTTCTGACATCCATGGCCTCTAATGTCCATCAAGTTTTCAATTGCCAATTATTCGCTAAAATTAGCAGAAAGACCGATAATAAACTTGGTCATTACTCATTACTCCCCTTCTTCACTCTATCACTTCATGGTTTCTTTGCGTTTCTCCCCACGAATCCTTCACCTCTTCGCCATTATACTTTGTTCTTTCATTTTTTGGTCATTCATCGTCACCCTCAGAATTCATACTCGAATCTGAAATCTCTACATATACATCATGATCATCATAGAACACTCTAGGAGCAGATTTTTGGGGATTCTTTTCTTTTCCTGCATTCTTGTTGTTAGAGCAGCTAAACATAGGGGAAATAGGTGACCAACAGGGAAAATTACCACCCATATTCTTACCATTCCCGGAAAATCCTAAGGGGTAAAACCCCCAGCAGAAGAAATTTGTGTCCTTTCCATCCAAAGGCGGCGAAGGTATCACCACCGCGTGGAAAGCTCTCCGACATTCCTTCGTCTGACACCTCAATGTATAGTCCTTGTACACCTTTGGATACTCATAGAGAACGTAACAATATGGACAAGCCGTCCAAAAAGACGGTCCCTCCGACTCAGAAGCCTGATTAGGCCTAGTCGAATCGGTCTTCGGAGTCACATCAGCTGGGTTTGGCCGACTATGCTTTGTAGTAGTAGCTGCTGCAGCAGCAGCAGCAGGAGGAGGAGGAGGAGGAGATGTTGTGCCTGTGTGATTAACTTGACTAGTCCGAGTCGGCTCAGTCAGATTAAACTGACTAGAGCTAGATGTTCCCGGTTGATTAACCTGGCTCGCTCGAATAGGCTCAGGCCGATTAATCTGGTTGGTCCGTGTGGTCTCCGGCCAACTAATATGGCTCGAACTAACTGATCCTGTCTGATTCATCTGACTCGGCTCAGCTAAACCTAGCTGATAAATCTGCCTCGTCCAAGCTGACTCAGCCGGCCTAGTTGATTCCGGAGGAGTATTATTTAAACCCAACTGCCCTCCTCGTTCTAATTCGGCAGTTCCATCTTTATTATTACTCCTAGGGCTTCTCACAAATAGTGATTGCGTAACTTGCGCTTGCGTTTGCGTTTCTTTCTGCGGCGTTTGCATAAATAGCGTTTGCGTTTCTTTGGGCGGAGGAGGCTGCGGTTGCATGAACAGCATCTGCGTTTGCGGTTGCTGAAGTTCCGGTTGCTGCTGATGATGATAATGCTGTTGACCGAGCTGGCCGAGTTGATTGAACTGACTCACCTGGCCAAACTGAAGGAACCTCAGCTCGTTATCGTAGATAAGCTTCTTGGAAGGATTCGACAACACATTCCAAGCTTCGGAAACGAATCGAAACGCCTGATCTGCGAAAGAGAGCGTGTTCTCCGCAGGATTCAAAAGAATGGCGAGTTTCCTGTACTGACTCGCCACCACTTCCATGGACTGAGTTAAGGGAACGAGCTGGAGGATGCCGTACCAGTCATGAGGGTTGGCTTGGGCGGTCAAGAGAGTGTCGGTCACGGCGAGGATCTGATCGGCGAGGACGGGGGCCGATTCTCGAGCTCGGATCGCGAAGGTTCTCGTCCCGTGGAAGTCACGTGACACGAGGAGCTTCTCCGCTATGGTCAGCCACCGCTCCGCCTCCGTAGAGTTACCGTCCATTTCTCCGTCTTTCTATCTCTAGGGTTTCCCGATTTTCTTTCTATTTGCTTTTTCTGTATGTGCGGGCCGAGAATTATTTTGTTTGTTTGACGGAAAGATACAGACGAAAGTGGCAAATATTTTTTGGGTGGACGATGGAGGACAGTTATTTTACTGAAACCACAGGTGGTTTCCATTGGCTTGAATGGGAATATCAAATGCTACTATGGGTATTATTGTCATTTTACCTTTAAAACAAACTAGAAATGTTCATGCAAACGAACCAGACTTATTTTCAGTTTAAGTTCATTATCCAAATTATAGTACAAGTTTTTTTAAAAGAATGTCTATAATATATAATTTTCAACCCTTAAATTGAAGACATTCTGTTTAAACGTACTTAAATTAATTTAAACGGTTAAAAGCTTAAAAAAAACCCGAGTTTACACGGTGTGTATGCATTATTCTAATGATTATTCGATTTTAAGTTTAAGTGAGAGATACGAGTGTATATTTAATAAAGATGAGTTTGAGTTTTTTTAGTTTCTCTAATATTATATGCATTTGAATATTCAGCAAAATGTTTTTTGAAATTATATTTTCATATTCTTGTAAAATTTACATCAGTTACAAATGTCGAATGCGAATATATATTTAATCCGGACTTGGATAAGAAAATTCAAAAAAAAAATCCGGATCCGTCCCGTTGACAGGTCCTGGATCCAACCAACAATTCTAATCAGTTCAAATTATAAAGAAAACAAAATTGGATTGATTTACTTGCATTATCTGAGCACAACTGGAAAGATTTCATGAAATGTGGAAAAGCCTCCAATTTCAATTGAAAAGTTGAAGGTTTTAACAACAGTTTTGAACGAATTTTTGACAGAAAGTTCTCAGTACTTTTAAGTTATCAACAACCATTCATACGAAACAAACACTGAAATTTGAATGAATGATCATTTCCGACGAATTCCATGCGGTGAAGGTAAACATGATGTTGATACAACACAACCGTGCAGAGAGCAAAGATATGGTGGCACCAACCTGCCAGGAAGGATCTTCGTAGTAGTGCCGAGTTAAGCTGAAGAATCGGAAATCCGTATGGCATGATCAAAAGAACTCAAGATTTGACGTCTTGGGGCTTTCCGGTGAGTAGGCGTCTCAACTTTCTGTCATGGTTTAACATGGCACTTACACCCTCGACGACCAAGACAATCTGCAAAACAAGGCCAAAGTAAGGGATAGAATCCAAATCTGCAACTACTTGTTTGCACCAATACCAAGGTACAAACAATGGTAAAAATGATTGAACTATGACAAATCCAGCAGGAATTCGAGGAAGATATGACTTGTCTTAGTCTGCTACCACATATGCTATTCACAATAATCGTCCACAAATACCAAGGAAGCGAATTTGTTTACATTGGAGTTCCATTTTTTGACAACCTGATATCAAGTTATAAATTAAAAAAAATGAATCAGAAAAAAGACATAACTCACCTGCAAGCAAGCATAAACCATAGCTGTTGCGAAGTAGAAGTTTGCATTTCCAGTGCCCTGTAAACTTCAGCAAGTCAATAGCAGTACTAAGCTACGTTATTCGGACTAATATATGAGTGTAGATTTGAGTATGCATCCAAAATGGGTATATTCATCTTGTAAAAGTTTTTCCAATAGGTCGGACATAGGTTTTAAACATGGGTACTTCACAAAAAATGAAGATTCGGAGCAACATAGGTAGTAAAGAATAATAGACTTCTACACATTGGGCATTAGAAAGGAAGAGATGTACCCTCCATATCCATAGGTTGTGCATGACAGGGCTGAGAAGAGAAACCCCGACATATCCACAGAAGAGGAAGAGAGAGAATTGCATATCTGTAAGGCAGAAATAAGGCTTAAAATATGAAACAATTATAAATTCCATTCAATATTGAAAAAGATTCCATTAACTTGCCTGATAACTCGTTAACAAACCAACCCAACAAACCCAAGTACAGTGCTGAATCTCCAACCTAGTTGGTATTAAAGCACAAAAGGTTAGGAGAATAACCAATCTGATTTGTAATATTAAATTGATCCTGAAACCACTACATTATCGTAGACCACAGGTATGAGATTAATTTAGCTCATGTCACGTATATAAAGTTGATGGTGTTGCATCTCAAATTTTTCATAAATTAGTTATGAAGAAAAAATGGTAAAAACAGAACAACCAAAAGGATATAGTGAGAACGTACTGATGGATAGGACTTCAGCATGGAACATATGGCAACGTATACAAAAGCCAAGTAACAGGGCCGGTGGTGAAGCCGTATGGCTAATGGCAATATCATAAATAAAATATTGACATGGAAAACTATCAAAAAGAAGTTCCTGAAAAATTCAAAAACTTCGGCGAAGAAGTACCTGCCATAACATATCAGGAACATGAAACTGTCAGTGACGATCAACTTAAGATGTATCACAGAGATAAATTTGAACTCACCATAAGACACCTATATTTGGAGACAAATCTTCCACAGTGAGGATGAATCCATATGTACTACAAAACCAGCCACACAGAATGAACAATCAAAATCTTTTATGCTACAATCCTGTAAGATAAAGTATGGCTTGACTCAAAAGCAATCAAATGCCAAATGACCCAACTATTCTGCTCTTAGTTCTGGAAAATCATCGAGGATAAATTTATCAAGCTCCACAAGCTTCTTAGCTTGGTTTCAAATTAAAAGGTTGTAGCCAGCATTAATAATAAGTTATTTCCTGCTACTTCATATAAAGTAGGTACGAGTCCTAGGCCTAGCAAATAAAAGGTCAACTATTCCGAAGAGGTTTACAATATTGAAACAAAAAATAAAACTTGAGCAAACTAATTCTTGGGTTAATCGTCAAATTTTACCCTAGCTCAATACAATAAGAAAGAGAAACGTATGGCATTTGATCGGTACCTTTTAAACATCTCCCATAAACCACCAAACTGTTTTAAGGAAATGCCACAGAGAACCAACACATAGACTGACCACACGAGAGCCCAAAAAGCAAAATGAATGATGGGTCCCCAGGAGAAGCCATGAGGGAGCTTCGACTCATTCAACACTCCTTTTTGTTGGTGCCTTTGCAGAAACAATTTCCTAGGAGGAGCATCTGGACCACATCCTAATAAAAAGATCACCTGTGAGAAAACTACACAATGAATATACTTCTTGGAGATTGACTTATGTTGAGGAAACTGAACAAGGAAATTTGAAAAATATATCGTGCATGTTAAGCAATTCTATGGAGACAGATAGATAAAACAAAAGAGATAAATACCGGAATGATCAAAATAGCAGGATAAAGAGACAAATGAGTTGCAATGACCCACCCAAAAGCGGCCAAGGGAATTAGTCCTGCAATCCAGAAAGATCAATACTGAGGAGCAAAGTAAGCAAGAAAGGTGCAAAATACACACTATACCCATATATATGTTTATGGCTGCTAACCCCAACACACAAATCCAAAATTTTAACCAAATGATGATCCAAAAGTAACAATATGTAAAAATTTCCATTTATAGCAACATTAAAATGTATACGTCCCCGACAAATAGCTATGAAACCTATCCAAAACAAATGAAATGTTGCCCATGTTTAAGATATAAAGAGAAAAAATGTATATCGTTCTCTGTCTCTCAAGTAACAATTAACAATGAGATGTCTCTCAACCCTGCCACTTTTGTGCATTTTTACCCTAAAAACTAAATTACTTGAAAATCTTATTTTCAAAGTCAGGTTATCATAAAAAAAATGTAAAAATGTATGAAGCGAGAGTATCTATCCTAGATGAAAAAAAATATCGGAGGATACTTGTGTCAGACGCTCCAAAAATATGTAGATACTCGACATCCATATCATTTTAACTCCAAATTGAAGTCTAATGATTAACAAGCAGAATAGGGATATGATACAGAAACGAATACTAAGGGTTTTACGCACCAGAAGCATGAATGCCAATTCTTTGGTTTATAAGCATTCAAAATATCATAATAGAATGCAGTTCTCAAGAATGAAGTGGCAAATCTCACCCCAAGAATTGGAAGAAATCGAGACAAATGGAATAGTGTTCAAAGAGAATTAACGTGCACACATACACATAGAATCACATCAATAAACTATAAGGATGTAAATTGCAGCTTTTGAAAGTCTCTTACGTGAACAAGCTCCATAAAGGCACAAAATAACAGCCATATTTTCAATTGGCGATGTTGACAATCCCACACATGCCACTATTGTGAAAGGATTACATAAGTAGATAAGAGCGGCAACATCCCCCGAAGAGCGGAGCTCTGGTTGAAAAACAATAACCAAGTTCATCAGCTTCGGATAAGAAAAGAAATGAATTAAACATGCAATTAACTATAATTACATGAAGAATGCATTCAGAAGTCTGTTATTTCCCCTCTTACTAAAAATGCAGGGCAAAGAGTTTACCTGAACCTTCTATTTGTTTAACAAGGTCTAACGATTCCAAAGTACGGAGATAGGCAAACTGAAGATTCCGGCCAGTAGCACGAATAAGCATTGCACTAACAACATCTGCAATCACAGAAACCAAACTGTATCCAAAAATGTGTAGGTATTAACAGCATGAGCAAAGAAATACACAATCGTTTAAGAAAATACAATGCCATACTCTAAAGTCCACAAAAGAATCTATTCAACGTTTTGCCTTAAATAGAAGTTTAAAGTTTAAACACGTCAAAATTAGTTTAAAAAAAATAGATTTTACCTGTACAAAAGATGATTAGGCTGTCCTTCAATTCTGAACCAACCAAAAAAAACCCAAATTATTAAATCATTAAGAACTGCATATTAAAAAGAACAAAAAAAAAACAATTATAGATTAAAGTCTATCAATGAGCTGAAGGGCACCTCTTAACGGTAAGAGGTCCGAGAAGTGACAATAACAAAGGAGAACCATGGTACATAGATCCTGCAAAACATGAACCCAGAGAGAAATCAACTACATTTCTTGTTTGTATCGAATTAATAGGAAAAAATTGAAAATTTGAAAATGTTGGGAAAAGAAAAAAAGAGAAAACCTGCGTAAGGAGACATAGACGACTGCTTTAACCAGTAACCTTCAGCCACTGCACCCAAGAAAAATCAAAAAGGAAAAGGAAGAATTAAGCTAAAAAACAAATAAAAAGAAGAGGGAAATTGATTTTATACTGAAGGAAACGGAGAATACAGCGGCGGAAGCTGGTGAGCGGAGTGGAAACTTCGGGACGAGAGGACAGATTGAGGTTTTTGGGGAAGTAAATTAGAATCAATCTGAAGATGATCGAAGCTATCACCCAATTCCAAAACGAAAACGATCCTATTTTCTTCTTCAGCTTCTCCATTTCTCCGGGGTTATTTCTTCTTCCTCCTCGAAGATTGATTGATTTTGAGTGTGAAGTGAGAACTGGGCTCGAAGCTCGAAGATGAGAAACCACGACAAAGGTACAGGGAATTGCCCGATCTCAGTGAAAAGCGTGGTTTAGGACGACGACGCCGTAGCAGATTTGATTTCGAAGGTTTCGATCTTTGGGTTGTTAATAGCCTAATGAACTTTTGGGTTAGAAAACAATGGCCCAAACTCTACCATAAACCTTTCGAAAATGAAAACCCAAATGCTAAAAACAGTTCAACACTAATTAGATCCGCCATTGATTAGAAATAAGCTTCCTTAAAATGAAGGAGATAAGCATTTTGTTACTTACGTTTAGGGGTGGGAAAAAACCCGGTTACCCAGTTTCGGTCTCGGACTCAGCCGGATTTGGTAAATATTTACTCGAAACCAGTGCTGGTGACTAAAACTGTATTCTGATTTTTTGGACCCGGTACCCAGTAGGTATCTAATGAGATTGAAACCAGTATCAGTAACGAGTATTAGTCTGGTACCGAGTAGCTTTGAAGAGGTTAAAAACAATTGAAGATGTTCTTTTATTTTTTTATCAAATTTTTTAGTGGTCTTGCATGCAATAGATAAAGTTCTTTAGTTGATCGTTTCTCTTTAGGTATAAATATTATGAGTATGACTCGTTTTAAGACTTCAAGTCTATAATATTCTGACTTTGTTATTTAAGATTATTATTGATAGTTGAAAATTTTCCCCTTCTTCTCAAATTTTATTAATAGTAGACCAATTAATCGGATACCTGGTACAGGTACTGGTTCCCATTAGTACATGGATCAGTTCTTAAAATTTGAGACTCGATCTGATCGGGACCGAGACTAGTTCCAATTTTTAAGAACTGGTGGCTACCAAAACCGAAACCAATTCTAAATAAATTGGCCAAGTACCCAGTCTTGCCAACCCCTACTTACATTATATCGATTAAATTGAATTAATTTAACCGTAATTTTTTTTTCAGTTTATCCTGTTAGTTTACCTGTTTAGATTTTTGAGAATCGCTTTCAAATTATATGGCATATGTTTAGATAGTTTAATCTAGGTATTAAAGCAAATACTCAAATCAGTTTTACGTTAGAAAAATCTTATATTAACATATTATTAGGGAGCCCTAATCCCCTCCCTAAAAAATTACATTTAACTTATATAATAAATTTAAAAATGTTATAAAATAATTATAAATAGACTTTGTATATTGAAAAATTATGATTTATTTCCCTCAAATTAATATCCATGTTTTTGTCATGCAATCGAAGAATTTTCTATACATACAAACAAATAGGGACAAAATTAAGATCAAAAATAGTGAGGTGCAAAAATCTATTAAACTTTATCTAAAAATTAGGAGGAACAAAAACTTTAATTTACTAATATTTAAACTAAAAATGACCTAAAATATAATTACTTGTATGCAGATCGATACCTCTTAAAGAAACTAAGTTTAAATGTGATTTAAGTATGAGCCAAAAAATTTAGATAGAGTTGTCAAAATTTTTAAGTATTAACTCATATTTTATTAAAAAGCGAGTAGAGTGACATGGAAAGTTAAGTTATAATAAATACGTGAACAATTCTCCACATACGTAAAAAATATAGGAAAGCTGGATATACAAACAAAGATTGGCCTTATAGATGTTTGCAATTTTTATACTAACAAACGTAGAGGACACATTCATAATGAAACAGAAGGCCAATCGTAGAACAGTGGTGGGCTTAACAACACCCATCCCTAATTTTAATTAAGATTGGCATGAAACATTTGTGTTGCTTAAGATTGCCCTAATTACGTCCCAAGCATCACCTGATATGTGTAAAATATAGGAATGTTGCATATATAAACAAGCACAAGCCTTGCAGATGTTTATCATGAATCACAAGGCAGAAACTTGCAACTTTGGATTGCCACAAGAACACCGCAGAATCCACTCCTAAATTGTCCCTTTGAACAGTTTCTGATTATGTTCGTCGCGGCCTTTAAGCAAGCTGAGAATCCGAAGCAGGCAGTAAAAACAGACTGGAATGCGGCATCTTCACGAGGCAAGCAGCAAATGAAAGCCTAACATTTGTGCAACAAGAGTCGTATGAACCGGACTTGGAACTCGGATTCTAATGCAAGCATTATGAATCAAGCATCCAACACAAACACAAGTACATGTTTTCAATGCTTCTCCATGTATTAATGAATCCCCCACACCTATATTCGAGTATGCATCAAACACGCATTGCAGTTATAATATCTTGTTGAGCAAGGAAGAATTAGATGCAAATCTCAAAAACTTGCATTTAAATCTCTGCTGACATAGACCATATGCCTAGCTGCCTACCAAGTACCAACAGGCAACAACCAGTCAAGAAGCACAAGATTGGATTCGTACATGCATACAAAAGTATTTTTCTAATCCCCCAAAATATTTTTCCCTACGAAAATATCTTCTCCTACCAAATCTCTTAAAGCTGTTTCACTACATTTGCCAAAACCCACAAACAGTTCATTCATTCTTCTAGCAATGATGCCCATCATTTTCCGATTTCATCAATTTCTTTCTTCTAAAGAGAGCAACCATTACACAACTCACACAATACACTTAAATAACCCAATCATGTACATTCAACAAAAGAAGAAAAAAAAAGGGTTCATCCATTCAGCATTTAATACACTGAACTCCATATCTAACTTCTAATTTGTTAGCTTTGTTAGTAAATCTACCTCATCTAAGTTCCCACTCCTCTTGGATTGCCACCCAAAATCTCAGCTGGCAAGCTCCCAAAACGTGTAAACTCATGCTTCAAACCGAGGCCTCATGACCGAGCATCATCACCGTCGGAGTCGCTTCCTGAAGAACTCCCGGATTCCGAATCTGCAAAATTAACCTTACAAATATGAGAAAACTTCCCCACACAGATTTGAGCCATCATTACAAAATATGGAACTGAGTGGTTCATAATACCACTTGACGATGAAGAACCACTGCTTGAACTGCTGGAGCCGCTAGAACTGCTACTAGCTCGATCGTTATCTTTCTCGATCTCCACTGGTGGAAAACTGCTCATTGGCATTTCGTCTCCAATATCTACATCTTCATCTCCAGCATCTCCTTTCTTCGGCTTCTTCATCTCCATTGCAACATCCATCTTCTCCGCATTTTCTTCTCTCTGTAATTTTCCACCATTCACAAGTTAGTGTATCAATAAAGATATAAATCCATCAGTTTCATAGAAAACAATAACAACATGCTTAGTGCTTACTCTATTGCTGTCATTAGATGCAACATTGTTTGCCAGCAATGCTTGCCGCTTGATCTTGCTGACCATCTTCTTATAATTAGTGACAAATCGATCCAACTCCCACAGTGTCTCTGTATCCATTGCCTCAATATCAAGTTCAATCTCATCCCCATCCTGCCTCAAGTGTCCATTCCTTTTCCTTATAATCTGAACCACATTGTCCATCTTCTCCTGTGGCAAGCTCTGCAAACCAGTCCCCAGCTTCTGCTTCTCCTCCATAGTCATTTCCCTCTTGTTCGGATCCTTGGCTTTCGGTTTTGGCAGCTTCACTGACTTAACTGGTGGTGCCCTTACTGGAGAAGCCATCCTTGGAGGCGATGGTGGCTGCTGCAACTGCATCTGTGTTGGCAGTGGGTTCTGGTTTGAAACATAGCCTGAAATCCCACCAACATTATCAGATCTCGCCGCAATGTTAATTGAATCATCCTTATCATTTTCCCAATCTTTCTTCATCCTCTCAGCTTCCCCATGATCCCAAGAACTTGCTTGCAACTCTTCCGCGTAATACTCCATTTCTTGTGGATCTCCTTGCTCCTCCAATTTCAAACTCAACGGCCGGAACAATTCCTCAAATCTTGCAAGAAGCTGCTCAGCCAAAGCATAAACCTCGTGCCCCTTTGGATTATACAACATGGCGTTATTAAACGTTAGCCTTACATCAGCCGCAAAATCCACCGGAGAGGCATAAAAGTTCTTCGCCAACCTTGATTTAACAGTGCCCAGATCCATCGGATTCTTGATTATAGTGTAATAATCGTGAAGCCCCAACCCGACGACATCCACCGGTGAATTGAAGACATATCCATGCTTGTGCTTCATCAATTTGCTCAAAATTTGGGAACAACTTTTCATCAAATAAGACTTGGATGTTTTTCCGTTCTCTTGAGGGTTCGATCTCTTCAATTCTTTGCAGAAATTTGGGGGCAAAGGCCGCTTGTTTCCAGAAATGTTCTTTTTGGGTAAGGGTTTCTTCGTGGAGCTGGATCTAGCCTGAAAATCATTTGACTGGATTCGATTCTTCAATTCACGAATCTGCTCCAACTCGGAAATCAACCGGCTCTTCAGATCAATCAACTCCTTCCTCGTAAAAGAGCTGATGGGGAAGCTAACGTAACTGCCAGAGCTGAAATCATTTATCTTCCGATTAATTGAAGACGCGTCATCGGAAGCTGCGGAATGGGTAACGGCAGGGGGATCGTCGACTACATAGCCTGCAATATCGTCGGGTTGCGCCAATTGATGGTGGAAATGGCGCTTCTTGTTGAATTTTGGGTTAGGGTTTGGTTTTTTTGCTGTAAAGGGAGCTTTGCCCATGAAAGCGACACTGGTTTTAGGCTGCGGTGGCCAATTCGACTCACTTCGATTCGCCAAAACGGCCGACGCCATTCAAATTCCGGGAACCAAAAGGGTTCCGACGAGGGTTTCCCGATCGGGATTGAGAAACAAAAACCATGAAAACGATCGAGCGTGGAATTCACGTGCCACTTAACCAATGTAGCCAAGAATTCAAAACGGAAGAAAAAAAACCCTGAAAATATTTTACTTCCAAAAATTATAATAATCTACGCAAAGATTAGGGTTTGAAAAATTAACCCTTTTGAATTTTGATGAGCGAGGAACAAGAGGAGGATATGGTCGCTTCTTAAAGGCGATGAGATCTGCCCGGTTGAGTTTCGGGCAGTATTCTGACCGTTAGATGGAGTTCTTTTATTGATCCAAGGGCTGTTAGAGAATCGGAGGGCGAGGACAAGGCTGGCCAAATGATCTGGCATGGACGGTTGAGATGAGGACGTTGCAACACGTGTAAAAGAGGAAGACCGTGGATCGGGATCGTATATTTTGGGTATAGGTTTGGGGTGAATTTGGGTGCATGTGGCGTGAATTTTAGGGTTTTTATGTTTGGGGATGCGGCCCACCGGGGGTGATGACGTGGACTAAAAACCCAATTTAGGTGGTCCGGCTCAAGCCGGTAGCCACATTGGCATGTGTGTTCCATACGTGTGGGTTTGGACTAAGCTCAAATTTTGAATTGAATAAATATATATTTTTGGCTAAAGGATCAAATTTGTCCATATAGTAATCTGAAATCAGCAATGTTGTCTTTAGGTTTTTTTCTCGTAATTTTGCTTTTAAAGTCAGCAAATTGTAACAATGTTATTTTTTAACCAATTTTGACCGTTAAATGCTGACGTGACAATTAATAATGCTAACGGAACAAGTTTATTCTTGAAGTCATCCATGCAATTTTGCCCTCGAAGTCATTAATTGCAACATTGTTTGCCCTCAAAGTAATTTTACCCTTGGTTTATTTAGTTTTTGAATAAAACTAGATAAATAATTTGATTTTTCGAGTTGAACTTTAACAAATGGAATATATGAAAAATCGATAACAAATTGATGTAAATATCCTTTAGGTCTTTGGTAGTTTTAAAAATAAACAAAAATGAGAACTCTCACAAAAAATCAATATATTCTTCAAATTTTTTAAAAAAATTATAATAATAATAATAATATATTCAAAAAAATTATTGAAAAGAAAAACTAATATAAAAATTAAAATGTATTGAAAATTATAAAATGATAAAATATGAATATGAAATTAAAATTATTTATAAAGTATTAAAAATTTAAACAATTTCATCAAATTTTCTTTCATTTTTTCTACATCAAACTGTTGTTCATTAATATATAATAAGTTTTATCACTACTCTAATGGATGGACGATTCCATTAAAAATATGTTTAAGAAATATTAGTTGACTTAGCATAACCAAAAACAGTCGAAAACTTTTTTAATGGTTTTTTTTTTAATTTTTTATATTTATAAATACTTTTATGATAGTTCTTATTTTCAATAATTTTTTTAAATATCTTATTTATTTTTATTAAATCAAGGGTAAAATTGCTGCAATTAATTACTTCGAGGCAAAATTGCATGAATGACTTTGAGAGCAAACTTGCTCCGTTAGCACCATTAATTGTCATGTCAGCTTTTATCAGTCAAAATTGTCAAAGGACAACATTGTTGCAATTTATTGATTTTAAGGGAAAATTATGAGAAAAAAATAAAGAGAACATTGCTAATTTCGAATTACTACATGGGCAAATTTGATCCTTTAGCTTATACTTTTTTATATATAAATTTAGTTTAAAAATGAAATTTGATATTTATTATTTTTATTTAATTAAGTAATTAAGGTTTTGTTTTTTCAAGCGTTGTTCATCCCTTGTTTTTTTTGGTTGGTTGGTGGTGGCACCGGCTTTGGTATTGGTCGTTGAAGTTGACGTGATCGTTGGTATTTCAATCTTCTATGTTTTATATATTTAATTTTTTTTATCTTTTTTGATAATTTTATTTTCTTTTGTGTTTATTTGTTTTTGTAGCATGTTTTTCTATGTCTTTGTGGCACATTTTTCTTTTGCTTTTTAGCACGCTTCCGCCTTATGGCATGTTATCGTCTACCGCTATGGCAGATATGTGTTTGTGGATACTTTTTTCACGACACTCAGCTCTGAGTTGCAGTTTGTCGGTGGTCTTCACTAGTTTGATCTCTTTTTATAGTTCATTTGCCGATATAGCCAAAGGCTCCTCCGCACCTTCCTCAATCGAGAGACCGGCTAGATCCGCTTCTACTCCCGCCATTCAAACACCACAAACCCCGAAACACAAAGGCGAAAAAACACCAGAGAAAAAATTAAAAGAAAAAAAAAGACGTGCCACACAAGAGCAGAGAAAAAAAATGTGCCACACAAGAGCAAATTGTACGAATATATTTTATCTCACTGAACCAATAAATTATTTGTATTTTTTTTTGTTTAAGTATTTGTCTATTAATTATAGGGTGAGTCTAGGGTGAGACACCTTAATTTAAGGCTAAAAAAGGCACAACCTAAAATGTTAGAAAACACACAACCTAAAATGTAACAACACAATCGAAATGTTATATTTTTTTATCACATTTTAGATTATGTATTTTTACGACAAGTTTTGAAACTTGTCATAAAACTATAAACCAATTTTCGAAACTTGTACAAAAATCACAACCTAAAATATTATCGAAAAATATGACATTTTAAGTTGTGCAGTAACATTTTAAGCTGCATATTTTCTAACCTTTCGATTGTGTCATTTTTAACCTTAAATTATGTTGTTGTATTCTAGACCCACTTATCTATAATGCATATTTAAAATTTCAAAATATATTTGTTCAAAAAAACTTAAAATTATATAAAATTTAAGACGTTACAATAATAACGCTTATATTCACCTGTTTGTCTAACATACGATAAATTACGGTACGACTTCGGTGCGGCACTGAAAATGTAAAACATGACACTAAAAATATTTTATTTTTTAATAATATTTTCAGTTTGTACCGCAGTATCGTAACTTGTCGTACCGAGACCTACTCCTCATTCACCGCCACCTTTTAAATATATGAAAAAAATTCTAAAATAAAAACAAAAAATATTAATGCAAAACAGAGCTTTTGCTTCAAATGTCGAGATGAGGCCGTACAATATGGTAATAAAACGGGCTTTATCCAACAATATATGGGTTTGGGCTAAAATCAAGTAGACATCTCATTTTTTTCTTAAAAGGGTTAGAAATGGAAGAGAGATATTGATATGCTAATAATGTTTATTTATATATAAATACATTATTGAATTTTATTTATAATACACTATTAAAACATTATTTCTTTTTTTTTGTTATTTATATTTGAATAAAAAAAGTCAATCCAATCGTAATTTAACTAGTACCATTATTATTACAAATACAAGTAGGCGTGGTTCGAATTGCTTTCATCATGTAATCTCTTTTGATTTATTTCACAACACTAAATCGACATAAGTTAACGACTCAATGACTTAATTATAACAAATCAAAACATAAATGATTGAAACATAACTTTTCATTTTCAAAACTAATGACTAAAATAAGATAGATTTAAAACAAAAAAAAAACTTTAGTTATAGTCAAGGACGAAGCTAAGATCAAATATTGAGAAAGACAATATTCAAGAGTCTATTAAACTTCTAAACCGAATATTTGGGTAGGACGAAAGTATAAATTAAATAATATTTAAATTAAAAATAACATAAAATAATATTATATCAAAAAAATTGTGGGATGAAGGACAACTTCTTTCCGTCAATACAAGAATTCATTCCCGATCGTAGTTTACGCTTCAACTAAATCTGAACCGATCCATAAATTCATATTTTTATTTCAAAATTTATAAAAATATGCACTGTCGCTTGCACAAGAATACTAATTAATTATATATAAAAAAAGATTCGAATAGAAATACGTATCATAGACCTTCAATTATATAGAGAGACGTCAAAATCTTATCTCATGGACCACATGACAAAAATAGCTTATGGTTTTTCAATGCACGAGGCTGATGTCAAATCAAATTCCCCACCACTACGACTCCAGTGGCCAATTTCACGACGGAAAATCCCCCCCGCTTATTTAAAGCAAACCACTGGTTGAACCTAAAAAACCTACAAAGATGGCCGATTTCGGACACGAAAACGGCGCTGTTCCGAGCCGATCACCGGAAAGTCCTTCAGCCTTCGAGGTTTCGAAGAAGCCTAAGAAGAACAAGTTTGCTTTTGGTTGTGCTATGCTTGCTTCTTTAACTTCCGTGTTACTCGGTTATGGTAAGAAAAAAAAAGTTTCATTTCTAAGCTTTTTGTTGGTAATTCTCTTTAGTGACGATTTCAGCCTAAATAGATTTCGGAGTGATGAGTGGAGCTATAATGTTCATAAAAGATGACTTGAGAATCAGCGACGTTCGGATCGAAATCCTCGTCGGTGTACTCAACCTGTATTGTCTAGTCGGTGCGCTCGCAGCGGGTAAAGTCGCGGACTGGATTGGTCGCCGATATACCTTGGTGTTGGCTAATGTCATTATTTTCGTCGGATCTCTCCTCATGGGCTTCTCCGTCAACTACGCTTTCCTTATGGTCGGCCGTTTCGTAGCCGGTATTGGCGTCGGCTTTGCCATCATGAGTGCCGTTCTTTATAATGCTGAAATCTCCCCTGCTTCTTCCCGTGGTTTTCTCACCTCCTTCCCAGAGGTAATCTAATCCAATTATATATCTGTACTATATTCTTGAAAATAAAGATTATAATAAGATTTTTATATATATGTAGGTGTGTATTAATGTTGGGATACTATTCGGATATGTTTCCAACTATGGATTTTCGAAGCTGCCGTTAAGCCTCGGATGGCGGTTGATGCTTGGAATCGGAGCCATCCCGTCCGTTTTCTTGGTTTTTGCTGTTTTAGCGATGCCGGAGTCGCCGCGTTGGTTGGTCATGCAAGGTCGACTCGGTGAAGCCAAGCTTGTGCTTGAAAAAACCCTGGACACGAAAGAGGAAGCTCAAATTCGACTAAATGACATCAAAGAAGCCGCCGGAATCCCTCAAGATTGCACCGGCGACGTCGTCATCGTTCCGAAGCAAGCCCATGGAAAAGGGGTGTGGAGAGAATTGTTTTTACATCCCAAACCTGCTGTTAAACACGTTGTGATTTGTGCCGCCGGGATTCATTTCTTCCAGCAATCGTCCGGAGTCGACGCTGTCGTTTTGTACAGTCCAAGGATTTTCGAAAAAGCCGGGATCACATCATCAAACGACAAGCTACTCGCGACAGTGGCCGTCGGATTTTGCAAGACCATCTTCATATTGGTAGCCACGTTTTTTCTCGACAAAGTCGGGCGGCGAGCTTTGCTTCTGTTCAGCGTCGGAGGCATGGTGGCGTCGCTAGCTACGCTCGGATTTTCCCTAACGATCATCGACCATTCGGAAACGAAACTACCCTGGGCCATCGCTCTGTGCATAACGATGGTTTTGGCTTTCGTGGCATTTTTCGCTGTCGGGATGGGGCCCGTCTCGGGCGTTTACATATCGGAGATCTTCCCGTTGCGGCTACGTGCATTAGGAGTTGGTATGGGAGTGGCGGTGAACAGGGTGACGAGCGGGGTCATCGCGATGACTTTTATTTCATTGTACGAAGCGATCACAATCGGTGGGGCTTTTTTCTTGTTCGCCGGCATCGCCTCCGTTGGATGGGTGTTTTTTTATGTTTGTCTGCCGGAGACGCGAGGAAAAACGTTGGAGGAAACCGAAAAGCTTTTCGGTAAATTGGTTGGTTGGAGGGAAGTGGCGAAGAAGATGAAAAAAGCTAATGCTAATGGAAACACCAACGGTCAGATTCCATTAGTGTATAAATAAATGAATGGTAGCTTATTTAATAATGAAAAATAAATAAATGATAGCACAAATTCTTATTTTTTTTATTCGCTATTTTGCAAGAAAAATGTAGAGTAAATATGCATTGTACTAGTATTTATTGGTTAATCAGTCGATAAATGATGTTATTAAGTATATAAATTATTTAAAAATGAATTTGCTTGAATTGAGTATGAAAATCAAATTTAGTTTTACCGATGTTAAAAGGAGGAGGCCCAGAGCAAGGTAGGTACAGACGGTAGATCGATGAGGTTGTAGCCCATGTAGAATTCAGGCAGAGAGCGGTAGACAATAAGGTGGTTGGAGTAGAAAAGATTAGAAGGAAAAAAATGGAGTATAACCTTTTTAATTTAGTCGTGTCCAGGCGCATTGTGTATGTTCTTAAACTTACCATCTTTTATTGAAGGCGTGAATATTTAACCTTTTCATATTGTTAGTGATTTTGTAGTGTCAGCTACTGTGACAACCTATAAATGAGATGACAAAAATAAGTTAAAGTTTTAAATATTAATTTTTATAGTCTGGTCATACGGACGAAGTGTTGTAGCGCCTGACAACGTATGTATTCAAAACAATTTGAGAATTTTAATAATTTTAATCTCTTAAAAAGTTATTATTGTGGGCGATCTTCAAAGCTTACCAAATACGATGGTGTTGAGAAATACTTCCAAAGTCCTGTAGAGACAAAAGAAATTAAGTGTAGTAAGTTTTACAAAATAAACCAGTTTAATCTAATATAATTGAACAAGTTAAAACAATTCAATTTTTATATGACCGTCGTCGAGAAACTTGATATTGAACTTATGAAATATGAAATATATCTTTACCTAAGATTTCAATTTTATGAACTTAAAAAATAATTTCAGAAAAGAAAAAAATAAACGTGTCCCCTTTAAAGTTTAAATGATCTAAGCGTGAATTTTATTTGATAAAAGAATAGTAATAAATACAATGCTAAGAAAAATCCAATTACATAATGTATTGACTCGAGTTCAATTTGATTTTCATAATTTAAAATTTAATTTAAATTCTCTCTTTCGTGGCAAATTGAAGAAGTAGTTATTTACTAACTTCCTTCGTCTTCTTAGATGCCTCCCTCCAACCTACCAATTTACCAAAAATCCCTTCTATTTCCTCCAAAGTTTTCCCACGTGTCTCCGGCAGACACAGGTAGAAAAACACCCATCCAACGGCGGCGAAGCCGGCGAACAAGAAGAAGGCGCCGCCGATGGTGATCGCTTTGTACAATGAAATAAAGGTCATGGAGATGACCCCACTCATCACCCTGTTCACCGCCACTCCCATACTCATCCCTTGCGCGCGTAGCCTCAACGGGAAGATCTCCGATATGTAAACGCCGGTCATTGGCCCCATCCCGATTGCAAAAAAGGAAACGAAAGCTAAAACCATTACCATGCACAACACGACAGCCCACGTTAGCTTCTCCTCCGATTGGTTAATGATCGTCAGGGAAAACGCAAGAGTCAGCAGGGACACCACCATGCCGCCGACGCTGCTCAGGAGCAAAGTGCGGCGTCCGATTCTGTCAAGTAAAAGCGTCGCCACCAAGACGAAGATCGTCTTGCAAAATCCGACGGCTACGGTAGCGAGTAGCTTACCAGTCGATGATGTGATCCCTGCTTTATCAAAAATCCTCGGACTATACGAAACGACAGTGGCTACTCCGGATGATTGCTGGAAGAATTGGATACCGACCGTGCAAATTACGACGTGCCTGACGGCGGGAGTCGGGTGCAATAGTAATTCTCTCCACACCCCTTTTCCGTGGGATTTCTTTTTGACGATGTCGTCGCCGGTGCAACCGTGGGGGAATCCGGCGGCTTCTTTAATGTCATTGAGTAGAAGCTGAGCTTCCTCTTTGGTGTCGAGGGTATTTTCAAGCACAATCTTGGCTTCGTCAAGTCGACCTTGCATGACCAACCAACGCGGCGACTCCGGCATTGCTAAAACGGAAAAAGCCAAGAGAATCGACGGGATAGCTCCGGCGCCGAGCATGAACCGCCATCCGATGCTCAACGGTAGCTTTGAAAATGCAAAGTTCAAAATGTATCCCAATAATATCCCACTGTTAATACACACCTCAGGAAATGAGGTGAGAAATCCTCGAGAAGAAGCAGGGGAAATTTCGGCAGTATAAAGAACGGCACTTATAAGGGCAAAGCCGACGCCGATACCGGTGACGAATCGGCCGAACATAAGAAAAACGTAGTTGGTTGAGAATCCCATGAGGAGAGATCCCACACAGATAATGACATTAGCCAACGCGATAGTATATCGGCGACCAATCAAGTCGGCGATTTTTCCGGCGACGATCGAACCAATTAGGCAATACACGCTTAGTACACCGACGAGGATTTCAATCTGAACGTCGCCGATTTTCATGTCCTCTTTTATGAACATTATAGCTCCACTCATTACTCCTATATCTATTTTCATACAAAAAAAAAACTTGCAAATTTAGACCGAAATAGTCACTAAAAGTACAAAAAATGCTTAAAATGAAGACATTTTACTTGCCATAACCGAGTAACATGGAAGTTAAAGAAGCAAGTACGGCACAAGCAAAAGCAAACTTGTTCATCCTAGGTTTCTTAGAAACCTCAAAATCGGATACGACAACCGCCGGCCGAATCAAAACAGCATCGATTTCAGGTCCGGAATCAGCCATGTTTGTAACCTCTGCAAAGAAATTAAGAAATATCTCCTAGTTTGGACAAATTTAAAATGAAAAGCAAAGGTTGCATAACATTTGGACATTATTGTCGTTATTACACGAAATACTCTCCCAAGTCCAAGAAGAACAGTCTTTTGTTGAATTTTACACACCATGTGGTGTAGATGGGTGGAAGAGCCACTTTTGGTTTCAGACCAAGGTCCCCCCAAGCCTGCAAACAGTCGATGAAAGCATGAATTTAGACCACACACATTTGTTTTCTGTCCCATCCTCATGCATCATCTTTGTGCATGATCTCATGCATGATCTAAGATTTCTTATCCTTTATATATAATTGAATCTATAAAACTTGAATCTCAAATATTATTTCAAAGAGTATTGAATTCAATAAAATTGCAGAGTTTTAAAATGTCAGTGTGTAGGAAAACTGAACTATATATATATTGGAAAATGACATTTCAATTCACCCGCATGCTAACTACATCCATAGAAAAAGGTAATCAAGGCTGCACTTTGTCTCCTCTACTCCCATTATTGGAGCTTCCTCCTTGGGTACTTCACAATGTATAGTGCCCCTTGCCCAATCAATCAATATTTTCATAATATTGATTAATATCCCTAAATTCAAAACTACTACACATATACCCCTAAATTTTAAACCCCAAACGGAGTCCCTAACCCCTAAAACTAAGACGCTTGTGTAAAAAAAATTCCACAAGCGCTTGTGTATAGAACAATTACCCTATATGGATTAATATCCTATACACTGGCGGTGGAAATTTTTTATTTCCACAAGCGCCTCAATTACAGGGTTTAGGTTTAGGGGTTAGTGTTTAAAGTTTAGGGGTTTTAGTGTAAAGGTTTAGAATTTAGGGTTCATGTTTAGAATTTAAGATTTGGGGTTAGAATTTAGGGTTGAGGGTTAGGTTTAGTTTTAGGGTAATATAGGTAGGGATTTAGGTTTTAACCTATAAACCCTAAATTTTAACCCTAAACCCAAAATTCTATCAACAATCCCTAAATTCAAAACTACTACACATATACCCCTAAATTTTAAACCCCAAACGGAGTCCCTAACCCCTAAAACTAAGACGTTTGTGTAAAAAAAATTCCACAAGCGCTTGTGTATAGAACAATTACCCTATATGGATTAATATCCTATACATTGGCGGTGGAAATTTTTTATTTCCACAAGCGCCTCAATTACAGGGTTTAGGTTTAGGGGTTAGTGTTTAAAGTTTAGGGGTTTTAGTGTAAAGGTTTAGAATTTAGGGTTCATGTTTAGAATTTAAGATTTAGGGTTAGAATTTAGGGTTGAGGGTTAGGGTTTAGTTTTAGGGTAATATGGGTAGGGATTTAGGTTTTAACCTATAAACCCTAAATTTTAACCCTAAACCCAAAATTCTATCAACAATCCCTAAATTCAAAACTACTACACATATACCCCTAAATTTTAAACCCCAAACGGAGTCCCTAACCCCTAAAACTAAGACGCTTGTGTAAAAAAATTCCACAAGCGCTTGTGTATAGAACAATTACCCTATATGGATTAATATCCTATACACTGGCGGTGGAAATTTTTTATTTCCACAAGCGCCTCAATTACAGGGTTTAGGTTTAGGGGTTAGTGTTTAAAGTTTAGGGGTTTTAGTGTAAAGGTTTAGAATTTAGGGTTCATGTTTAGAATTTAAGATTTAGGGTTAAAATTTAGGGTTGAGGGTTAGGGTTTAGTTTTAGGGTAATATGGGTAGGGATTTAGGTTTTAACCTATAAACCCTAAATTTTAACCCTAAACCCAAAATTCTATCAACAATCCCTAAATTCAAAACTACTACACATATACCCCTAAATTTTAAACCCCAAACGGAGTCCCTAACCCCTAAAACTAAGACGCTTGTGTAAAAAAAATTCCACAAGCGCTTGTGTATAGAACAATTACCCTATATGGATTAATATCCTATACACTGGCGGTGGAAATTTTTTATTTCCACAAGAGCCTCAATTACAGGGTTTAGGTTTAGGGGTTAGTGTTTAAAGTTTAGGGGTTTTAGTGTAAAGGTTTAGAATTTAGGGTTCATGTTTAGAATTTAAGATTTAGGGTTAGAATTTAGGGTTGAGGGTTAGGGTTTAGTTTTAGGGTAATATGGGTAGGGATTTAGGTTTTAACCTATAAACCCTAAATTTTAACCCTAAACCCAAAATTCTATCAACAATCCCTAAATTCAAAACTACTACACATATACCCCTAAATTTTAAACCCCAAACGGAGTCCCTAACCCCTAAAACTAAGACGCTTGTGTAAAAAAAATTCCACAAGCGCTTGTGTATAGAACAATTACCCTATATGGATTAATATCCTATACACTGGCGGTGGAAATTTTTTATTTCCACAAGCGCCTCAATTACAGGGTTTAGGTTTAGGGGTTAGTGTTTAAAGTTTAGGGGTTTTAGTGTAAATGTTTAGAATTTAGGGTTCATGTTTAGAATTTAAGATTTAGGGTTAGAATTTAGGGTTGAGGGTTAGGGTTTAGTTTTAGGGTAATATGGGTAGGGATTTAGGTTTTAACCTATAAACCCTAAATTTTAACCATAAACCCAAAATTCTATCAACAATCCCTAAATTCAAAACTACTACACATATACCCCTAAATTTTAAACCCCAAACGGAGTCCCTAACCCCTAAAACTAAGACGCTTGTGTAAAAAAAATTCCACAAGCGCTTGTGTATAGAACAATTACCCTATATATATATATATTAAAAGTATAGGAGTATCAAAATTTATGTAAATTAAAGTTACATAAATTTATCTTGATTAAGGTTTAAATTGTAGAGTTTACAATTTAATTTTTAAGATTAGGTTTATGATTTAGGGTCTAAAATTTAGGAACTAAGCTTTTAGGTCAAAGATTTAGAATTTATATTTTATAATTTAAACCTGAAGTGTTACATTTTTACACATATTGTATTAAAATATAAACAGTTAGACTAACTGGTTGGTTTACACATATAGTGTTGTGAGATGAGGCGCCAGATCCCTTAATAAAGGTCAGGAGTTTGAGTCTTGACGTTATTAATGGAACAAATTGGATTGAGAGTTACCACATAATGGACCTCTGTAGTACTCAGGCCTAGCCCTAGGCAAGGGCAATAAAGGTGCCTGCAGGGCCATCGCTTAGGAAACTTAAATATTTGTACTCTTTTCGAATTATATTTATTAAATATTCAATTTTTTTCTAATACTTGTTATTAGAACTCATTTTTTTAATACTTGTTAATAGTGGGTACCTTTTATACAATACTTGTTATTAGGTCCCCGATTTTTTCAATATTTGTTATTATGCACATAGTCTTAAAATTTGTAAAACTAATATTTGATTTTGATATAACAAGTAATTCAAAGACTAATTTGTAAAGTAAATAAATTTTTAAGTAATCAAAATACTCGATTTTGACAAGTACAATTTATACTTAAAATGTTTTCAAGTCAAAACTTAAACTCCATAAAATTTTCTAAGTGTTTCAAGGCCAAAATATACAAAATCGCTCAGGCGTTTCGAAACACCCTCAGAGTGTTTTGATACGTTTTGCCACTCAAGACATCTGTTTCAAAATGGCTCACATATGTTTCGATACGACCTTCATCTGAGTTTTGATTTTTGAGCATCATTTCGTAACGACTCACACTCGTTTTGATACAGGGGTTAAATAATTTTAAAATTGAGCATTAAATGAACTAATCGTTACTCGTAAAAAACAGAATTTTTAAATTTGGTTTAGTGTTTCGATACACCTCTAAGTTGTTTCGAAACACTAGTTTACGATTTCAAATCGTTTCGATACAATTCTTATCTGTTTCGATACGACCTTCTTTTTTCTCTTACTGTTTTGATACGGCATATAACCGTTTTGATACAAGCCTTTTTACACATAACGACTCTTTCTTTTTTGAGTGTCTGTTTCGATACATGGATATCATGTTCCGATACGGGTAGTTGCAGAACTACATTTATGTAAGGTTTACCAAATTCCTTCTTTGTAAAGAGTGTGTTGGATTAAGCTTTGAGTAGAAATAGGGATGGGCACGGAACCTGGACCCGACGGGTTCCGACCCGACCTGTCCCGGTCGGGTCGGGTATTTTTATGAAAAAAATCGGGTTCGGGTCGAGCCGGGTCGGGTTTTTTGTGTAAGGTGAGGTCAGGTCGGGTTCGGGTTTTAGGGTGAAAAAATTTGACCCGACCCGACCCGGGACTAATAGTGTAATTTCTCCTAAATTTTTAGGGATATTTGTAATAATACCCCTTTTTTATATATTTTTTTTATAATTAGGTCCTTAAAATTGATTTTTTATTTACAATTTAGTCCTTAAATTTATTATTTTTTACAATTAAGTCTCTTAAAATTATTTTTTTACAATTTAGTCCCTAAAATTGATTTTTTATATAGGTCGGGTCGAGTCGGGTTTAGGATATTTATTTTCGGGTCGGGTCGGGTTCGGGTTTAGGGTTAATATTTTCGGGTCGGGTTCGGGTGGGCCAAAAACCCGGCCCGACCCGACTCGTGCCCATCCCTAAGTAGAAAGCTTAATCGGTCTTGTAAGGTTTCCTACTCATCCAAAAAAATAGAAAGAATCAATTAGTGGATTGGTTGAAAATCCTTAGTGGGAGCTAAGGTGGTGGAGGTAGAGTTCATTTAAGAACTTGAACCACTATAAGTTACCTTGTGTCCAATTTTCATTCATCCATTTTCTCTCTTCAAATTTTAATTGTCAATTCACCCCCTCTTGGCCGTTTGCAATCGTTTGATCAATTCAACAAAACTCAACTTTTCAATACTTGTTATTATGTACCATTTTTTAATACTTGTTATTATGTGCCTACACTTAAAGAATAAAATTTTTAATTACTTGTTATTAGGGACATATATTTAAATAGCGGTATTCAACCACAACAACGACCATTATATGGTGATAGCGGCACCATCTAAAACTCCGATATATGCAACCGTTATGTCCACAATAGCACATGTTATTAAAAAAATTCATAAATGTGATACTCGCAATGACTAAAATAACATATGTTATGTTCGCAATTGCGATAAACACAACGCAACACAACACAAAATACAATTGCAACTGTAATTACAATTTAAATCTCTAATTTTTAGGTTCGTCCAGAGCCTCCAAAAGCCCATAACCGGCACTAGCAGTACTCGATCCATATTAAACAACCAATGAATTAGATACTACTAGTTATACTAAAAGATATAATCAATTAAAAATCTATCGTGAAGAATTCAATAAGGGGTCAAAGTAAAAAAAAGTTGATGTACTTTTAAGTGATCTTGGTTCGAACATATTTATTTGTAATGTATAAGTGAGTTTATAAAATGTTAACAAAAACATAACAAATATAGTCATAAGAATAACATTAAAAATGGTAAAAGAATAGTGCATCTTCTTATCAATGTTAAATATATAATTATTATAGAATTATAATATTTTTTCAATAATTGAAAGATAATTATAAGGTAGTATTTGTTTATATAAAATTTTAATTTTTTATATACATATTTCGTAAACAAAACGAATTGAACTCGAATCTCTTAAAATAATACAACATATTTTTCTATTATATTTGAGATTAAAGTTTAAACATACTATTGACAAGCCATGATAGTTGATGACATGTTCTCACATTTTATCACTACATACCTATTTACTAAACTATCCTTGGATTCATCATCTATCCTTTTAGTTCCAATTGGATCTGACCGTTACTTATTCCGTCACCGCCAACCTCTTTCATCTTCTTAACCTCTTCCCTCCAACCCACCAATTTACCGAAAAGCCCTTCCATTTCCTCGAGTGTTCTCCCTCGCGTCTCCGGGAAGAACGCGTAGAAATAGCAAAACGCTACCACCGCAGCGCCGGTGTACAAGAAAAAGGCGCCGCCGATTGTAATCGCTTCGTACAATGAAATGAAAGTCATCGACACTAAACCGCTGGTGCCCCGGTTAACCGCCACTCCTATACTCGCCCCCTGCGCGCGTAGTCTCAACGGCAAGATCTCCGTGCTGTACACCCACGTAACGGGTCCCATCCCTATCGAGAAAACCGCGACATTAAATAAAACCATCGTGATGCATAATCCGACGGCCCACGTTACCTTTTGGTCTGATTTGCCGATCACCGTTAACGAAAGTCCCAGCATAGCTAATGAAATCACGATTCCGGCAGCGCTACTGAGGAGCAAAGGCCGCCGTCCGATCTTGTCTAGAAAGAAAGTGGCCACTAAGATGAAGATCGTCTTGACAAATCCGACGGCCATGGTGGCGAGTAGCTTATGGTTTGATGATTTAATCCCGGCTTTTTCAAAAATCCTCGGACTGTACAAAACGATAGAGTCTAAGCCTATCGCTTGTTGGAAGAAATGGATTCCGACGATACAGACCAACATATGCCTGACGGCCGGCGTGGGGTGTAAAAGTAATTCTCTCCATACGCCTTCGCCGTGGGTTTGCTTTTGGACCTGAACAACGTCGTCGGTGCAATCTTGTGGGATTCCGGCCGCCTCTTTGATGTCGTTGAGTCGAAGCTCAGCTTCTTGTTTGGTGTCTGATGTTCGGTCGAGAACTGTCTTGGCTTCGCCGAGTCGACCTTGCATAACCAGCCAACGAGGTGATTCGGGCATTATAAAACCCCCAATAGCCAAGAACACCGACGGGACTGCTCCGGCGCCGAGCATTACCCTCCACCCTAAGTCGGTTCGCAGCTTCGAAAACGCATAGTTTGAAACATAGCCGAACAATATGCCAATATTAATGAAAACCTTCAAACAAAATTCAAAAGTTAAAAAAATTTATTATCCAAACAAAATTGTTTTTTTTTTCATTTAATTTATGATTTTTTTCTTACTAAAAAATAAAAAATTCTATATTTTTAAGATTTTAAAAACAAATAAATTAAACTTGTCTATATGAATAAATTCAATTCATATTGGTTAGATTCTCTTATATGCTTATACAGTTACAAAACATGCCAATTAATTAAAATATTGTTAGAAATAAATTATTTTGTCGTTAAAATTAAAACAAATGTTTAATGTGACATGATATAATAATATTTTTACTTTTAAAATTTATACATTCTATAGTAATATTTTTCTAACTCGATCAATTTAATAATTTTTCCTTTATATTTAAACGTTCCGTCAATTCTATCTTTTTACAATATTATCAAAACAAAATCGGTTTCATTGAATTAAAATAATAATTAGATAATTATATTCAACTATAAAGCATCAATTAAAATGATGAAATGTTTAAATACAAAGTGTTAATTTTTTTATTTGTTTCGAAAATACCAAATTAATGAGTTGTTTGAGTTTAAAAGACTAAAATTATTGTTATATTAAACTACGTCATTATTCACCTAACATTCATAGACAAATGACTTATTTAAAAAAACATTTTAAGTTACTTATTTGTAACTTATTTGTAACTTTAAAGAAAAAAGACTTATTTATTATCATAACTATAATTAATTAAGTGACTTATAGTGAATTTATCTATTTAAAAATATAAATCGAACCGTTATTATCTCTACATCATTTTAAACTAAAATAAAATTCAAAGGTTTTAAGACCTCGGGGAATGAGGTGAGAAATCCACGAGAGGAAGCGGGGGAGACTTCGGCGGTGTAAACAGGAGCAATCATAAGGGCAAAGCCGACGCCAATTCCGGCGACGAATCGACCCACCATGAGGAAACCGTAGTTAGTGGCGAACCCCATGAGGATAGCTCCGACGAAGAAGATGGCGGCGGAGACGACGATGGTGTAACGACGGCCAATCCAATCGGAGGTCCGACCGGCGGCGAACGAACCGATGAGACAATACAAATCCAGAATCCCGACGAGGATCTCGACTTTAACGTCGCTGATTTTCAGGTCATCTTTTATGAAAATAATAGCCCCACTCATCACTCCAATATCTAATTTCCATGCAAAAGAAAACATTTTTTTTCAAACAAAGATATAATCAATGCTTTTAAGATTAGACATTAATGGCGGTAAACTTACTCACCGTATCCAAGCAAGATAGAAGCCAAAGAAGCGAGCATGGAGCAAGCCAAAGCGAATTTGTTTCTCTTAGGTTTCTGTGGAGGCTCGAAATCGGCGAGGGTTTTGTTGCCGGCTGCCGTTGAAACCGAGACGCCATTGTTATCTGCTTCAAACCCAGACATGATTCTTTGCTAGAATAGCAGATTATAATACTGGAATTATAAAAGATTCAAGTTTTGATGGCGGCAGCCATGCACGAATCTCACAAGTTTGCTTTTTTAGTGAGATGCCATTGCTATTAGGGGTGTTCATTGTCGGATATCGGATCGGATCCGATCCGGTTTTTTCGGATATCCGGGTTTTCGGATCGGCAATATAGTGATCCGTATCCGATCCGGAAAAAATCGGATATCCCGTTTTTCGGATACCGGATAATCGGATCGGATATTCGGATATCCGATTATCCGAAAATATAATTTGATTCAACTATTTTTTCGAATTTGAAGGTCGTATTTATGAAAATTTTCGAAATTTCGAATATAACAAACAACAAATTGCTAAATATAACAAGATTCACATCTATGAAAATTCGATTTTTTAAAATTTCAAATATAACAAGCATCAATTTGTTAAATATAAAAAGATTAATATTTTTAAAAAATTAGATATTCGGATTTTCGGGTTTTCGGATAATCCGAAACTTGAAATATCATGATCCGTATCCGATCCGAAAAATCTATAATCGGATCGGATATCCGATCCGAAAATAAAAATCGGATCGGATATCCGAATTTTCGGATCGGATCAACGGATAATCGGATCGGATCGGTCGGATCGGATATTTTTGAACACCCCTAATTGCTATAAATAGAAACAAAAAGGTTAACGTCAACGTGGAAGATACACTATAAACACTCTCTAAACCTTGAATCCATTCAAAGTAGAGATCTGAGCTCAACATTTGACAAACAATAATTTTTAATTCTCAATTTGCAATTAAGTTTAGATAAATTATTTTTTAAATAATTTAATTAAAGTTAATTCGTGTTAAAGACGAAGTTAAAATTAGATATTGAGAAAGATAAATTATATAAGTTTAAAATAATAGGGATTCATTATCAACAAGTTTTGGGGCACATGAATTTATGTTATGGGGCGAACCTATAAAATTCTAGGGGTGAACTTATAAAATTTTAGGGGAAATAGATTTCGAACAGAAAATACATAGAAAAATTCTAACAAATTTCTAAATCATATACGAATTTCAATTTTTTATAGGGGCGACCGACCCCTCCAGCCCTCCTCGGTCCATCCTTTGTTTGGTGTAATGACAAGGCGCATTACTCTCCCAAGGAGAGAAATCGAATTCGAACCTTAGAAAAGACATTGTTGTGAGGGAGAGCCACGAATCCCGAATATTGACCATTAAATAGACATTATTATATAAAAAAAGCTTAAATGAAAAACAAGTGCCCAAAGTATACTTTTTCTGAACATTAGGGGCCTAAAGTATTTTTTGTAAAAATAGGTGCCCAAAGTTTCAACCGTTTTAATTTTAGGTGCCTAAACTTTACAATGTTATAATTTTATGCGCATGACCATCAAAAGGGTGTTAAAAATTGTTAACCAATCAAAGGTTGACACATGTCATGTTTATTTTATTTTATTTTTGAAAATTAAAAACTTAAAACAATTTTTTTATTAAAACTTTCAGATTTTCATAATTTTCTGAAAATTTGAAAATTTTACAAAATCGACGTTCGATTGGCACGTCGTTCGCCATTTTCAGCAGCGCTGTGTAGGGGTAAATGACCGCCTTGGTCCGACGACCAAAGGGGTACGATCAGGGGCAGCGATCGACGTCGGAAGCGGCGTTGATTTGGGGGTTTTGGTTTGAGAAAGTTTAGGTATTTGGGGACTGTTTTGTAAAATTTTCAAGATTTTGAGATTTTATAAAAATTAGAAATTTTTGGGTGTTTTCTTTAAAAAAATTTAAAAAACAAATTATTTCCACGTGTCAAGCATTAATTGGTTAT
The DNA here is from genome assembly GCA_958450335.1 of Hibiscus tridactylites. Taxonomy (NCBI): domain Eukaryota; kingdom Viridiplantae; phylum Streptophyta; class Magnoliopsida; order Malvales; family Malvaceae; genus Hibiscus; species Hibiscus tridactylites. Next base: position 100,894,251 of record OY288265.1, read on the forward strand.
AAAAATTTTAACACCCTTCAACTGGCGGACAATTAAAACTATAATTGTTAAAATTTTGGGCACATATTTTTAAAAAAATACTTTGGCCACCTAAAGTTCAAAAAAATATACTTTCAATACTTATTTTTCATTTAAGCTAGAAAAAAAATATTAGGGATTCATTTGTTTATTCAAAAAGAAATTGAAGGATGCCAAAAAGACTCATTTTGTCTTAAGTTTATGTTAATAGAACTTGAACTCGTTAAGCGATCAGAGTGAAAAATAAAATAATTTATATATATATATATATATATATTGAAGAGTAAAGAATAATTTTACAATGATCTTACTAAAAAAATAATTTTTTAATATTTTGAAAACGTATCCCTACTGATCTCTTAAACGATTCGTCATTTATTAGATATGGATGAGTACATGAGAATATTTTTTCTTATAATTTGTTGATGTAACATAATTTTATTACTACTTAAAAACCATGGTCTTTAGGATAAGTTGATCTCTTCTCTTATAGTTATTTTTTTAGAAATCTTATTTGAATGTCTCAAATATTCAACCTTAATTACTTTCAAAAAAAATATTCAACCTTAATTACATAAACAAAGCCTTATAGATAGTATAGTTTTAGTTTAGTTATTAAATCTATTTGTATTTTGACCATTAATTTTGTTTGATGGAAAATGATTTTAAGTATTTTGGTGATAAGACTGACTGAGTCACTTTTGTCTTTTTACTTGTGTACACATTCGAATGTTAAAGGCTAGATGAATTTTAGTAAAACGTTGTAATACGAAATATAAATTTTAATTTTGTATAAGTTTACATATTAATTGTAATTTGATTTATTTTTTACAAATTATTAATATTATTGTCATCATTTGACATTTATTATTACGTACTCAAATAATTATATTCATTCGATGTGAAAATAAATAAATTTTTATTTATTTAAATATATATAATTAAATCAATATAAAAATGATAAAAAAAAAGATAAAGGAGAACATAATAATAAATATGATTAAACATAATCAAAGGTTAACAATATTATTCTTTTAAACAAACAATAAAAGCCTAGGCGGCTAAAGTAGTTAGAAAGGTTATTCTACTGCTAAGGATGTAAATTTTTGTTGACCATATTAAATATCAAATGTGATTATAACAAAATAAAATACCATATTATAATATGAATTATTAAATAGTATAAATCATGTGCAAGCTACCTAGTACCTACCTATAAGTCTGGTGACAACGATTATATGAATATCAACACCTGGGCCAGCTGAGGACACAAACAATCCCAAAGTTTCGGCTAAAATAACAATTATTTTAGAAAATTTCACTTCCCATATATTAATACTGTTTAAATTATTTAAATCTTCCCATCTTTAAATAAAAAATATTAGATATTTAAACATATTTGAATAGTCTAAAGTTGATTATAGATAGTATTTGTTCATATACATTCTTAACCATTTGATAATACGCATACACCTTGTAGATAAATCAATTTGACTATGTCTTCTAGAATGAATATCATCCTCTTTTCTAATGAGACACTTATTAAGTTCAATTGTGTCAATTAAATTAATTGAATTAAAATTTAATCAAATTCATATACTTTTTTTTTGGTTAAACAAGTCCGTGATAGCATGAATATTTTGTTGATAAAAAAACATTTGAAAGACATACTTTGCTTGGAAGTTTAACTCAATTTTATTTATTTGTATTTTTATAACGTTCTATAATTTTTATTAATATAAGTATGTCAGTTTTATTAAAAAGAAATAATTCAAAAATAGAATGAGAGTTTACAATTTAGGTAAATAAACTTGATCAGAGCATATTCCTAAAGAATACTAACGTCTCTAGATCATAAATAGGATCATATAAAAAAAAGGTAAAAACCCTAACTCAAAGCTCGAAACAAAATAGATACAAACATCACCAAAACTCGACGATAAAAGGTAAAAACCAACAACAAACAACATTAAAAATACATATTACACTATTAAAAATGCATATTACAATAATAAGGAACGTTGACAACACGGTCATTATCACAACTCAATCGCGAACAAGATCGATGACTGTGAGCTCGTATCCAATTTCAGTTCGAGAGTTTAAAATAGAAAGATCAACATGATAATCAAAATAGCATCACACAGAAAAAATGAAAGAAAAAAAGAAAGCGGCCAATAAACTGATTAAGAGAAAAAACATACTAAAAGGCAGATAATTCGTACCAAAAGGTAAAAAAAAAATAATGTCACAATAACATAGTTATTGAATTTAAAAAATAAAAAATAAAATATAGTTGTTTGAATCTGAATGATCAAAGAAATAAATATTATATGTCGTTAAAATCATTAATTAAGTTTATACTTTTTGTATTTAAAAAAGTTAATTAATTTTATGAAGAATAACATAAGATTTAAAATAAAAAAGTATTTAAATATACAATTTGGACTGGTAGGTATAACGTCCAACGGTCCAAGAAGTCGCATTCTTAAGAGTAGTGAAATTTACCGCCCTTGGCTAAATCATGCTCACGTGCCTTTGACATTTGCTTACACTGCCAATAATATCTCTGGTCTCTGCCTCTCGTATCTTTGAATTGCCTGCACAAATATTTGTCGTTTCCCCCGCCATATCTACACAGTTCATGCATATGAAATCTTTTTTATATTTTATCATCATCTAACTTTATGAAAATCTTATTTCAAGTTGAGTTATAAAATATTAAAACTACATTTTCACAATTTATTATTATTTTTTATAATACACTATTCAATTTAATGAGTGATTAATTCAGATCAGATATTACATATAATTATTATAGGGATGATTCTCCCAATGTAATTGCTCTATTTACAATATCACGATTCGGATTTTTAAACTTACTTAAGACATTAAATGCCTCATTTCACTAGACCAACCGGTTGTTGGTAAAATTTTATTATTTTTAATCATTAATAAAAACACTCGTGACGGAAAGATATGATGAGCCATATAATGAACCAACATCCAATTGATCTAGTAGAATGAAACATTAGATCTCTTGAGTAAGATTATAAATTTAAATCGTGATGCTATGAACGAAGCAAATTAAGGGACCGTTCAACAATACTTCTCCAACTAACTTGGAGCACCAAATGGAAAAGCAATACCAAACAAGTATTGTGTGCATGTTAACAAACATTTGCCCACTTTATTGCCGGATTTAATGCCTAAATGAGCGCTTCACCACAACTGAATTTTTTAACTTTTTTTAATTAGACGTTTAGCCGTCAACGGACGTTCACGACTCATTGCTGAATAGAGCTTATATTGTGAGATTTAACCCCATAATAAATTTATATATAATACTCAATTCATATTAATCAATCAAAATGAGCTAAAAACCAATAGTGATGAAGAAAAAAACATATAATGAGACTCTAACTTAAATTTTAAAAAGTACAATAGACTTGACCTTGCCATTAAAACCTTGTTGATGCCTTTTGGCATCTGAAAGGGAGATGTGTTGTAATAGGAAAATTTTACAACGGGCGACGAACATTGATGAACACCACTAACGATGAGCACCATTAATTTTTTTTATAAAAAACTACAAATCACAAGGACTAAAATTGTAATTAAAATTTATTTTAAAAAATAAAAATTAGATTTAATAAAATAATTATATTTCTTTATTATATTAAAATTAGATAATTTTGAATCAAATTTAACCAAAATATCAGAAACCTATATCCCGACCCTTTCAATTGCTATTGTCGGCGTCGCCTATTCTCGCCGTGATTAGCCTTGTTTCGCCGACGTTTATTCAGTCGCTCTGCCGCCTGTCGTTCTCCGTCCGCTGTGCATCGTTTCAGCATCGTTCCAGGTTAGTGTTTTGTCCCTTTATTGTCCCATCGATCTTGGTCGGCCATTGCAGCCGTCGCCGGCTATTCCCGGCATTCAGCCGTCATCCGTGAACTAAGCTCACCGAACAGAATCCCATCGCCGGCGACCCCAAATCCCAATCCAAAAACCTTAATTTCTATTTTCCCCAATTTCATGTTCCTAATTTAATAATTAGAAACCCTAATTTTAATTTCCCCAATTCGAAAAATCTTATATATTATGTTTTGAATGCTTAATATATGCAACAAATTATTTCTAGATTAATTGAAAGATTCATACCATGAATTGAAATACGCGTATAGTTCATAGAAAGAAATTATGTATACTCTTCCTTTTGAGCCTTGATTATGTGTTAATTATGAAGTTTTTGATCTTTTGAATGATAAACATGTTAGATTTTGACTACTGTAAAAAGTTATAAAATGCCATGTTATGAGTATAGAATGGGTATAGAAGTGTAAAAGGATTGCTCGATTGATGTTGTATTCATGGTGATTGTGGTTGTCCACCATAAAAACATTGGAAGGAGTAAGTCAGTTGATTTGGTCGAATTAAAAACTGAATAATATAAATATCGTATGAAGGGTTCATTTTGTTACTGTTGAAATTCATTTGTTTGGGAACTTATATAAGTCTTCATTCATTTGTTGAAATTCAGTCTTTATTTCTGCTGTAGTTAACATATTATTATGCTACATTCATTTGTTTGGGAACTTATATAAGGCTTCATTTCGTTACTGTTAAAATTTTGAAAATGAGTTTGTGCTCTTTGTCAGTGTTGTATAACTATTTTAAGGTTTCCCTAGTCAGACTTGCAAACTCATCGTTTATTCTGGCCTTATAACAACTCAAAGTTTTTGATTTAATTCTCTAATTATATAAACCCTTGTGCTTATCTAGTCAACTTGATAGTTTCCCTGCGAGTAATAATTTGTTTCTAGTCTGTGACGTTTTTTCAACTTTCTCTTGATTGTCTTAGTTTTCTTAATTAGTAGATTTTACTGTATATTAATGAATAGGGACTGTATTGAAGGTTATAGATGATTGGTAACTTACAAATTCATGTAGTCATGCCGACCATATATCTATGTATATATGCATTCAGATTAATATATCATATGCCTACATACATACATCCATGGATACATGTGTATAAACATATAAAGTTTACAACTTTTTGCGATTGGTTCTCATATACAAAGTTAAATTTATTCTTCTACATTCTTATTGTTAAAAGAGGTGTTTGGCTGAATTAACGCAGGCAGATAATCTCTTTGCCTTTAATTATGTCTTATTAAGTAGTCAGACTGAACTTATGACCGCAAGAATCAACTGAGTTGCTAATATTAGTTTTTTAGTACTAATATGAATGTATTCTCCTCTACTTATTATCAATTTCCACAACTAATGAGAGATAGACCTTAAAATTATACTATTACCGAGTAAATATTTATTAACTTCTGATTAACACTCTAATGATTAGAAAACAAAACCCTTCCCTTTGATTATGGATCTAATGCCAACATAATAAGATAATTGGGTGGTTGCTGATCTATATTTATTATTATTGTTTCAATGATTTTAAAGGATCGAAGCCCACTATTCACATTGTTTATCAACCCAGTATACAAATTATATACTGCAGATTAGAAGAAAACTAGTAAAATTTATTAGAGCCCTTTTTTGTCTTGTTTTACTATTTGATTGAAGAAAACTCAATTAATCTAAATTGTTAATTAGGATAAGAAGTAAGCAATCAAAACTTTTGTTGTTCTTTGCAACATATTCTAAAAGTTTACCGAGAATTGTGCTGTGAAATAGATTGATTGTCATATATTGGAATATAAACATTAGCCATTAAGTTGACATGATTTTTTGCATTAATATTAGATGAATTGAACTTCAACTGCATTGTTCTTTTGTTGTCGTTTCAACGAAGATGTGGTTTCAACTGCATTGTTCTTTTGTTATGTTCATTGCTAAATGATCACTTGCTCTATTTTCTTGAAACTGATTTAGAATGATTCAAATAGTAACAAGTAAGACAAAAGTAATTGTGCCCATGGGTTATTGGGGCCATTTGTCCTACTCTATTCTATTGTTGTCGTCTCATAAACTCTTTCAAAGTTTAAAAATTGTGGGAACCATTAATTTGTTTTAAATGTATGCAATACTTACTTTTTTTCTTTTTAACGTAGATGATGGATCTAAATTTAACTCCTTCAAAACAAATTAATATGGAGTGTAAGCGTCGTATCAACATGAATTCGGAGAATAATTAACTCTCTTGGCACAAATGAAGTGCGTGAAAAGATCGCGAAAAATATAGTAAGTTCTTTATTTATTTATGAGAAGTACTAGAATTCGTATAGTTTTTAACTATTAATTTCTTATTTTTATTTTATTTATTATAATAGTTGAATAAAGCTCCATTTAAGTATGAGGGCCAAGCTCATTTGGGCAGATTATTTAAAAAGGCTACAATATTTTTAATCAATTGTGTTGAATTACCGAAGCAGCCAAATTGGTACGCAATTTAAATTAAAAATAAAAGTTATATTTAATATATCTCTAAAATTTCTTATTTACAGATTAATTTATTTTATATTTGGTTCAGGTGTGACTGTGGCATGTACATGTTGAAGTATATAGAAGCCAATAATAAAAATGATTGGTCGATGATTACTTTCACGGTAAAGTATACCATGCAACTTTGTTTAGCTATTGTATGATATTGAATAACATAATATATTTATTATGTAGACGCAACAAATGAGAGTTGAACGATTGAAAATCTTGGCAAAACTTGTTACAAGCAACCACAATGAAGTTGATCTTTTCAATCGTTGTGAACTGTTCACACAAGATTTTGAAATTGGAAAAAAGAATGTGGTAATGAGAACTGAAATAGCAAATGACAGTTTGTAATAATTGAGTAAAATTTATAGTTATATCATATTTTCTTTTTCTAATTTTTACTTTATAATTATATCATACCATTATCAAAAGAAATAATACATATATGTGGTTTCATTATTTACAAAAAAATTGAATGCTATTATGTGGATGGTTCAGAGCTTTCCCTCTTTTTTATTTCTCATTTATTTTTTTCATGTGCTAAGTAATGGATGAGATAATATAAGAAACACATGTTTTTATACAAGCAAATATACATATACAAAACCAACAAAATATGGTACAACATTTAAAAATGTACATTCGAACAACTCATATCTAATATAAGAAGAAAAATACAAACATAATATGATTATATAAGAAAAACATACTTTTTACTATTTATTTGTATGCCTCCGATTTGATCCGAATATGTATTATAAATGTTTATTACTATTATTGGCATTAAAGACACTTTGAAATAAGTTCAAAGATGTATGGCATTTAAATAACCATTAGCCATAAGTATGAATTTTAAATTTGGCTTAATGACCTATTTGGTCATTATTAGCATACTCAAACTATCGAATTGATCCCTAATGTATTGTTTTGTATGTTTACCCCCTAAACTATAAATCGTGACCACCATTGAACCATGAACTAAATTTTTTTTACCTGATGTGCCGTTAAAAATTCTAACGGGCCAATAAAAATGTGACATGTGTCAGTAATAAACGAAAAAAAAAACAGTTCGCTTATTTTAAATGAGTAAATTGCACGCTAAGTCTACTTTTTTAATTTTTTTCAATCATAAAAATCATTATTTAACCCGAATTGACTCAAAATGCTTTCTAATTTTTATAAATTAGTCTAGTATTTTTAATATGCTGATGATTTATTCAATTTAGTCCTCATAAACTTTATTTAACCCACAATTGACCTTTACTACAATATAATTTTAATAAATTCGCCCGATATATATATATATATATATAGATATTAAATAAGTTGATATTTTTATTCAATTAAACCTTACTTGTTTTTAATTTTTATAATTTAGTCAATATTTGGTATTATTACATATATTATTTTATTTAAATGTTTGTATTTAATAAAAATAAATAAAATAAAATATTCTAATACTAAATAATTAATTTTTAGATAAATTAAATTAACTAAAATTGACCAAAACAATTACTTATTCCAATTATATTCTTTTTGGAGAAAAATTCAAATCATATTCCGGTTAGATTCGAATTTTGCTCAAATTTGAATCATTTTTTGAGAAAATTTAAATTATATTCGAATCATATTTCAATTATATTATAATTATTAATTCAGATTTTTCTATATTCATATTATATTTTTTGCATAAAGTTCAACAAAATTTCTAATCATATTTATATTATATTCGAATCATGTTTATGTTATATTAGAATCATAATCTAATTACATTTCAATTATTAATTCAAAATTTAGGTAATTTAATTTAGGGTAAACTATACCATTGATCACCGAATTAATTGGGGATTCCTATTTTGACCACTGAACTAACGAACTCGTCAATCAGACCACTGAACTTATTAAATTAACTTATTTTGACCACCGCCGTTAAAAAAATAATAGAGGACTGACGGAGAGATGACGTGGCAATTAACGAACTTTTATAAAACTACACATTTAATCCTTGCTATTTACACATTCTTTCACTTTAGTCCTAATTTTAAATTAATAAAATAAATTAATTATTTAATTAAGTGACGACACATGTCAACACCTTATTAGAGAACTTTAATTATTTATATTTGATTTTATAAATTTATTTTCCTCCTCCAATCAAGTGGTGACTCTCTCAATGGCATGAATTGTGCCATTTAATATATATGTTATAATGCAGTAAATTTTAGGGGAAAAAGTAAAAATGATTGAAAGGAGATTCGAACCTAGACCACTTGGGATGTTTATAATCACACAAACATTCGATTTAAAATATTCAAATATTTTTCTTTTTCATATTTAAATTAATTCGAATACTTGATTTAAATATTTTAAATCGAATATTTTAAAAATATTTTTTTTCTTTTTCATACTTTAAATATTCGATTTAATTTAAATACTTTAAAATATTCGATTTAATACAAATTTTGCTTTTCCAATTAAAAAAATATTTATTAAAATGTTTAATAAATTTTATTACAAATTTTAATACAAATTTTCCATTTTATTACAGATTTTAATACAAATATTCGATTTAATACAAATTTTCCATTTTATTACGTAGTATCATAAGTGGTAACTTTAAGTACAAGATACATCTTCTCTTTTTCAACATGCTCTAACCAATAACACAAGCAGACATTCTGTACTTCCTTATTTTTGACCAAATAATAACACTCATAGGATATTTCTTTGCACAGTGTAGCAAAAACATTTCTCGTATATACTTGGGCTGCATTACGTTTTAAAGTTCCCAACACACCATCACAATACAGTTGTTTATCCATTGTTTTGTAGTCTTGATGACTTTCCTCCCATCTTAGAGCATTCAGTTGTTTATGATAGTTCTCAACAAATCGATTTTTCAGTGTTCTATTCATTGACTCGCACCGTAATTTTAACTAGAAAAGAAAATCTACTAAGAAAAAAGTTTATGGATGCATTATATCACAATAATTTTTTGTTACTCTTTATTCTTAATTTTTTGTTTTTGATACAAATTTTATTGAAAGAAGACATGGAAAAAAGTTTAATTTTTATTTCCAGCTATTCAGGGTTCCAAGTAGGGGAAGATTTTGAATTTTCTTCCGGATATTTCAAGCAATTGAGAGTTCAATATGTTAAAGAAGGGAGTGTAAAAATCAGGTGCATTTCTATGGATACATGCGTGCACATAAACACAAATAAGCTGAATATGTTTGCTACTGTCGATGAAACTTGTAGAATTTCTTTCATCTTCCTACTGATGCTATTAATGGCAATCCATCTGCAGGCTTTATGAAGGAAGAATAGCTCAGGGTCCACTCAAAGGAACACCAGTAATATTTAAGGTGATATTAATTATATATTCAAGAAAAAAAATCTACTAACTAAGCTTAAATACGAATATCCCACGCCCACCATCATTTATTCGTCTTATCTTGCACTTTTAATGGACAAAAGTAGCATTACATCATAGTAGAATACAAAAGATTCAAATTTCTAATCAACTAAAGATTATACATACCGAAATACTTCAAAACATTAGAAAACTATGTTATGCTAACACATGCTATCCATAGGATTTTAGTCAAGACAACTTACACAGAAAATGCTCAAGGAGAGTGACTTGGAGCTTTCAAAAGGACACAATTCAACGGCTACTGAATCTAACATAAGACAGTACCCAAACAGTCGCACAAATAATCAAGATCCAAAAAAAATGACAGTTGAAACTGAGCTTCATTGTTTCCAGTCAAAAAGCACTAGTCAATTAAGAGAACATCAATAAAATATTCATAACATTGGATGCACTAGAGAGATACCCGAGAGAGATACAGACCAACAATTGCAGTTCCAAACAACCAACACCTTAACTATCCAAAATATGTGTATGTGTTTCGGAACTTTGATTAACTTTCCAAAGCAATTTGAATCTAAGTTAATAATATTTTATCACATTTCTCTAGTTTTATTTCGGCTTAATAAACCATTTGGTATATGAATTTATCATATTTTCTTACAGATATGACACCTATGTTTTAAACCTTTTTGGTACCTATAATTGTCAAATAGTACACATTTGGTACCTAAATTCGTCACTTTATACAAATGTGACAGTTATGTGTTTCTTTCTACCAATATGGTATCTATTTTCAAACATTACGCAATTGGTACTTGTATTTTTTAAATATTACACAAAACATCCTTAATAAATAACCCAAAAGTAACAAATAATTAAACTATAAACTAAAATATTTAATTTAAATTATAACAAATTGTGACATGAAATCTATATCATGTTTAAATCAGATTGAATCTAACAATTAATTCATGATGGACTTATCAAAATTAATACTGACATAGTAATAGTATGGTAACATCTCTCTTCAACTACTTCTGCAAACCTTGGCTCTCATTTGCCTTGTTTCACACAATGATTAAAAGTTAACTTGTATCATCAAACCATCATAAGACACTTAAATCCTATAACAATTAATTATTTGCTAGCTTTATATTAAATCCAACAAACTTTATGTAAACAACAAATTAAACTTTAGAAACCCTAACTTCAGCTAGCCCTTCTTCCTCAATCTCTCAAAAATATCGTTCAAGAGGTACGTGGAGATCGGAAGAGTTATTACCACCAGGACAACAAATCATACAAGCTCACACATGTGCAATTTCAATCACACATCCCCATAAGTATCTAGTAACATTTCGAACAATCCAATACATGCATGAGACTATTCTAGTACACAAAACAGTAGTAAAAATTTTCATGTTTATTTACCTCAACTCATAACATGGCATTCTATACTCATTTATCAATTTAATCAATCGAACAATCCTTCACAAAGTCCAACATATTTTATTTCCACACATATATCTACTTAGAACAGTCCCCTAATGTTTGTACTTATGCCAAATTAATCCATTATAATTACATACATATTTTACACATCAAAATAGTCTATTGACATGCTTAACATTGTAAAACAATCTATTTTGTTTTTAAATCACCAAAATCTGCTCTTATAATTACATAACTAAATCAAAAACATTAAGTTGTTATAAGACCGAAAAAAATGATGAATTTGCAAGTCTAACTAGGGGAAACCTGAAATAGTCATACAACATCGACAAAGAGCACAATCTTATTTTTAGAATTTCAACAATAACAAAATGAAGCCTTATATGAGTTCCCAAACAAATGAATGCAGCATAATAACATGTGAACTACAACAGAAATAAAGACTGACAATCAATCTATTTCACAGCATAATTCTCGGTAAACTTTTAGAATCTGCTGCAAAGTACAACAAAAGTTTTGATTGCTTAGTTCTTATCGCAATTAACAATTGAGGATTAGCTGAGTTTTCTTCTATCAAGTAGTAAAGCAAGACAAAAAAGAGCTCTAATAAATTTTACTAGTTTTCTTCTAATCGGCAGTATATAGTTTGTATATTGGGTTGATAAACAATGTGAATAGTGAATAACCATGGACAAGAGGTATGGCAGGAATGAATGCATGGAATAAGAGAAAGAAAACACTACTTATAAAAAATGTTAGCTTAACACTTACCCTAGAAGGTGGGACAGGGTTTCGAGTAAACTTGAAACCACCAGGAGCCCAAGGAACTGCAAATGAATTTAATACATGAGCTTCAAACAACATAATAGGTTTAAAACAAGAAACTAAGCACCTCATAAGAAACATGTTTATATCACAGTCAATCAATCACATGTCATAAAAAAGTAAGGCCTAATCAGCAATAATCAACTATTGGTGGAACAAATACAATAATGTATAGATTATTCCAAAGCAAAACTATAATACTAATATATTTACCTTAAGCCTGAAAATGATCTAATTTGAACATTTATCTTATTATAAAACATGAATAATTTCTCTGTTTTATGCTTCACTTCTTATGATTAATATTTATAATACTCAAAATATTCACCGAAATGATATAGTCCGTTTTATGTTTCACATGTTTGACAGTTATACAAAGTATGAAACAAAATTTCAACAGTAACAAAATTTCACAAATGAATGCAACATAATAATATGTGAACTACAGCAGAAATAAAGAATGAATTTTAACAAATGAATGAAGCCTTATATAAGTTCCTAAACAAATGAATTTCAACAGTAACAAAATGAACCCTTCATAAGATATTTATATTATTCAGTTTTTAATTCGACCAAATCAACCGACTTACTCCTTCCAATGTTTTTATGGTGGACATCCACAATCACCATGAATACAACATCAATCAAACAATCCTTTTACACTTCTATATCCATTCTATACTCATAACAGGGCCTTCTATAACTTTTTACAGTAGTAAAACCTAACATGTTTATCATTTAAAAGATCAAAAACTTCATAATTATCACATAATCAAGGCTCAAAAGGAAGAGTATACATAATTTCTTTCTATGAACTATACATGTATTCAATTCATGGTATGGATATTTCAATTAATCTAGAAATAATTCATTGCATATATTAAGCATTCAAAGCATAATATATAAGATTTTTTGGTTTGGGGAAATTAAAATTAGAGTTTCTAATTTATTAAATTAGGAACATGAAATTAGAAAAAATAAAAATTAAGTTTTTTGGATTGGGATTTGGGGTCGCCGGCGATGGGATTCGGTTCGGCGAGATCAGTTCGTGGATAACGGCTGAACGCCGGGAATAGCCAGCGACGGCTATGATGGCCAACTAAGATCGACGAGACAATAAAGGGGCAGAAAACTAACCTGGAACGATGCTGATACGATGCACGGTGAACGGCGGGCGGCGGGCGGCGAAACGACTGGATGAACGGCGGCAAAACAAGCCTGATCACGGCGAGAATAGGCGACGCCGACAGTAGCAATTGAAAGGGTCGGGATATAGGTTTCTGATATTTTGGTTAAATTTGATTCAAAATTATCTAATTTTAATATAATAAAGAAATATAATTATTTTATTAAATCTAATTTTTATTTTTTAAAATAAATTTTAATTACAATTTTAGTCCTTGTGATTTTTAATTTTTTTTAAAAAAAAATTAATGGTGTTCATCGGTGTTCATCGTTAGTGGTGTTCAGCAATATTCGTCGCACGTGGTAAACTCATCTATTGTAATATCACCAGATACATCAGTACTAAAAATAATATGAATATACATATAACTTTCTTTAAATAACAAAATAAATTAGATTCAATCCTATTCAAAATTAAAAAAAATCAAAGCAAAACCATAAACCGATTCGATCATGAACACCTCTAGTTAGCAGGAGTTTAAGGGTATAACTACCGAAAAGAATTTGATTAATTAAAACAAAATTAGTTAGAGATTGTTTTCTTTACTTTCATCATAGAGATTGAACTTGAATCTTCTTTTGCTTTGACTCACTTCTGCATTAATTCATTAAGGTCATGGAGTATACTTGGTCCGTACGTCCGGATTAGTTCATCCTGTTTCATCATTCATCAAAGCACAGGCCGTGTGAATCTTTCATGTTAAATGTTTTTCATTATGGAAACAGAAGGGCGGAAATGGTGTTGTACCTTGATTTGTTGGTTCTCGTCAACGAATCGGTTGCACTCCTCGGAAAGATTCTTGAGTTCCATGCAAAGTTCATGGCTATCAGCTATCAGTGCCTCTATCCTTGCTTCTAGTTTTTCACGTTCTTGCTGGGAAAACAAGAAAGCCAGTATTAAGCACTTCTAGATCAGATCCTACATGAGCCACAGAATAATATGCCCACTCTAACTTCCTAGCAGTACTCTGTGCAGGTACTCCGGTTTAGGTTTGCATCGGGTACCAATACATTCAAATCCTTTTTTAAGCCTTTTCATTTACTTAGAGGGTCCTTGAACAGTCATATCCTTACATACATTTTACAAGCCTTGCAAGCAGTATATTTATTTGGAAATGTGGCAAACACAACACAACTACTGAAAAAAAATGAAGAATCAGAGCAACATAGCAACTAGCAAATATGAAGATGTAACACAGCTTCAAGTCACATACTTGGTCAGAGTGGTCGCTTTTGTCTGATTGGGCCTTATCCTCATTGTCAGCACTGCAGAAAAAGAGAATTTAGCAATCACAGTTTTTGTAACCACACCTCTTGACCCATCCACACAAAAGGAGAGGGAAGGAACAATGGTTGATAGAACACTACGAAAAGAAATGATGATGGCAATAATACCTTATTGAAGGATCATCAGTATCATTTTTGCAACTCATACCTTCCTTTTCACTTCTTCCTGATGATCTATCAGCATGATTCCCAACAATTTCAAACTTTGTTAGTCCCTTTACTTTACAGTATAAGCTCTTCCGTTTTGAAGGTTTTGGCTTAGAAAATGTATCTCTTTCATCTGTCTCCATTTCAGCTTTCTCAACTACAAGAAAATTTGAAAAGTGTACAAGGAAAGTGTCAAACAGATCTAAAAAATCCCCATTGTTTGAGAAGCCCGGGAAAAATAAATTCATGATAAAATTAACACGTTGATACATCTGGCTCAACTATTTCTTGTGAAACCAAGGAACAAAAATTGTAAGTACAAATTTATAGTATTTTGAAGCATTGCAGATGTTGTTGAGGGATCTTCCAACTCCTTTGCAGGAAATCTGTGAAATGTACAATCAGTCAAACCCCCAATAATTGGTATTATCTCAGGTCGGGACCTTATATCTCGAAAGCTTTCGAGAACCATTAAAAAGTTCAGAGTCGGTGACAACTCGGATGCCTGAAGAAGCTATCCTGTGCGTAGTATGAGCATTTAGCATAGTTACAAAGCAAAAGCTCACATTACACACAGGCCACCATTTTTCAGACAGCTAAGGTGTTCCTGACTATGTGAAACCCCTCACAGCTATTGGTATCATTTGAGAGAGCAAACTCCATCTCAAAACAATACTAATTGTTGGGAGTTCGACCAACTGCTCGACAAACCGGATTTCATAAACTTCTACCAAAGAGTCAAAAGATCAATCAACAAATATCAAAAGCCAAAACATTATAGAATGTGAGAATTTGCTTCATAGATCAATCAGATCTGCTAATTGACATGTAATCTTCAAAATTATAAGTCAACAATCTTATTTTGCTCAGACGTAACCTACAAAACAAAATAAATAAGGCTAATCCAAGCAAAAGCGATAATCGCAAAACAAAACTATAACGCAACTAGTTTGTTGCCTTCTGCGATTCTCTAAACATAACAGACTAACAGAGTTCTCATTCAATTATCTTCAAAGTTCATCATTGATATTTACAGTAATTGAAAACAACAACTTTTTAATATAAACACAAAACAGAGAACACACATTCAGACCATAATTCAAATCTTACAATGAAAAATTCCAATGAACTTTCGCTTCTCCCTTAAGGAAACGGAAAGAAACTCTTAGAGTGAAGAGTGAAGACAATCGCACACGGAAATAATAGAAGAATTGGTATAGAAATCAAAGGTTTAACGATAAAGAAAAACCCTAATTTTGAGCATCCATAAAGGCCTTGAGAAATTAGAAGGAAGAAGGATGGGAGAAAATAACCTGAGTCGGATGGCGCGAAAGGGCAAGTTTCAGAATATACGTAATAGATAAGTCTTTCGTATTTAAAATCATCTTTGTTTATCATTGACGGCTGAGATCGTCCCTTCAATTTGCTCAAACGGTCTTGATCAATTTCTTTCTTTTTAAAATATTTATTTATTTATAAAAGGTTAATGGGAATTTTGAAGTTTTTTTAATATCTTTTATTTTTTTATTAGGATTTAGTTTGTAACATTTGTGATTTAGGATTTAGATTTTATTATTTTATAAATAAAATTTATATTTTATAATTAAAAACAAAGATTTATATTTTAATATATATATATATATTTATATAAATTTTTACGCAATATATGTATTTGATATATAATCGAAATCTATTAAACCTTAAGGACTGACGTGAAAGTTAAATAAATTTGTATAATAATAAATTAGTCATTTATATTTACACATGTGTAGGACATGTGGAGGAGAAGATGCAAAGTTGGCAATTTTTTTTGAAAGTAAAGGATTCATTAAATCGCATAAAAAGAGAACAAAGGCATGAGGGTTCACCAAATAGTGGCGGAACTTGCAGTAAAAGTTTGAAGGGGCCAACTGAAATTTTTTAAAATTTTAAATGTTTAAACGAAATTTTTTAAAAAATTTGAGGGTTTAACCAAAAATTTTAATAATTTTGAGAGATTCAACGATTTTTTTAAATGAGAGTAAAATTAATTTAAAATATTTTAAATTTTAAAGTTTAATATGAAATTTTTTAAATCTTGAGGGAGCCAAATTAAAATTTTCAAAAATTTAAAAGGTAAAATTCGAACTTTTCAAAATTTTAGGGGAGCTGTGACCCCACTAGTCCCTTAAGCGTTCCGCCTCTGTCACCAAACACAAAAAGAAATTGATTCCTACAGCCTCCTCGATACAAACTGGAAAAACCAGCAAGGACCAAAGACCCATGACAAAAGCAGAGAACGACATAGGGGTTCCCAAACATCAAACAAAGTCACCAAATAGAAACGACCGAAACCATCCATGAAAAAAAACATAAACCAAAAGGAAATGAAAGAAAAAAACAAAAGACATTCAGAAATCTAAGACAATCACACTTGTTGATCATTGTTAAGTTTTCTAAAGAGCTTCAGGGTCGGAGAGGGGTCTCCCTATATGATAGATATAGGGGCCGAGTCATAAAAAACACACAATAAACAGCTGAGAACCATCCCAACCAAGTGTTCATAATGAGGAAAGCAACAACAATAGAGAGAGATCGTAGAATCCTTAAGCCGCAAGAAACTTGAGATCCCTTGCTTGGATAAATAGGAATAAGAGAACTTTGAATCTTTGAATGTTATTCGCGAACAAAGAGAACTTTGAATCTTTCGGGGATTTGATTTCCTCGATTCCCTCAAGCACAAGGGTAAGAGACAGATCAAAAGAAGGAATATCGAAAATTTGTTTGTCAAAAGGATCTCTTCTAAATTCAAGAAGATCAATATCCTCATAGAATTTTCTATCCTCTTCAAGAACAAATCTCTCTCTGGATGCTCTTTTAATACCACTAAGACGCAGAGACCCCTTTGCTCGTGCTTTGAACTATTTTTTAATCTTTAAAAAATCTTTGAGGGGCCATCCTTCGAACCAAGGGGAAAATTGAGAAAAAAAAAAGAAAGACGTCAGACGCCTCTGCACTTTGATATGCCCTAAGATGATTCTCTATTCCAGATTCTAAAGTTGACTCCATCCCAAACCTAGGATGATGTGAAATTTCCTTTTCAGGCGTGTCAGGATTGATGGAAAATGACGTTATCTCAAGACAGAAAGGATCAGCATAACTTTTTTCTTAAGAGATTATCAACCACGCGCCGCTCAACATCTTTCTTTTTTTCAGGCAAAGGGCTTAATCAAAGTGAGTTCCGAGTTAAATAAGGATAGCCATAGGATGCTCGTTTGTGAGGAGAAGCTGCAGGCATCCAAGGTCCTTAAGGTTATGCTTTTTTATATTTTTCATCCTTGAAATCACATTCTTTGGCCGGATGACCCATACGACCACAGTTGTAGCAGAACTCTGGCATACGTTCATATTTGAACTTGATCAGAAGGCTATCGGAATCACCTCTCTTGAGTATGAAGCCAATCTTTAAGGGGTCATCAACTCGTAGGGCTACTTTAATCTTAAGGAAACCATCCTATTTCACGACTTCATCATCCTTAATATTAGATTCAAGATACTTTGGGAAGATGCTGCCTATTTTAGCAGCATTTTTTCATTGATCGGCACAAAAGGGAGATTAAAAATTTGAACCTAGAACTCAAACAAAGAAAAGTCGATCTCCTCTAAAGTTGCATTCAGAGGCCAATCCCTTAGAACTAAATTCTTATCTTGAATTGACTAGGGGCCTTGGATCAGCACATCGAACTTTTTTTTTCGGACTTAAAAACACAGAATAAAGTTTTTTCTCAAGTCGTGGCACTCAAGCTTTCCATCTACCGGCCAGGCTCGATTGAGGATGGCACACAAAGTAGAAAATTTAATATTTCAGTTAGAAATAATCTTACATACTAAAGACAGAGACGTGATAGTAGCATTAATATTGTTGTCCATGTCGATCTCCAACGAGTCCATCTCGAAATTATTTCTGCTAGTAATGGCACTAATTTTTTCAGCTTCCATAAATGAAGAGGACAAAAGGGATGGGAATAGATAGGTGCAGGAGTGAAAAGAAAAAAAATAAGAGAAGAGAAAAGCTCTCCACACAGGATCCTTTTAGCACCAGCTCAGGATCAACAAACAAGAGACGTAATCTTTAAACCACAACATAGAAACAAAATTAGGAATCTTGAAAACGGTCCAAGGGACAGGAGAATAGGAGGAAAACAAGATGTGGAGTTCCCTTTAGGCACCTAAAAAAGTTTAAAATGTTATCGTACCGAAAATAACATATAGTTTTACAATGTAATTACACTTTGTTAACCAAATATGTCTACGAAATTAATCGAATGATATTGAAAACTTCAGGATATCTCATTATATTTTCATATAATTGCATTGTGGTGTCCAAACACGTCCTAAGTAAATATGAATTTATTTTGCCCTGGACAACATTAGTTGAAATTTAGATAGCATGATTTATTATTATTATTATTATTATTATTATTATTATTATTATTATTATTATTATTATTATTATTATTATTATTATTCGATGCATTCGATAAATAATCTGTATTGAGTGTTGAGGTTCATTGTGGTATTGAATCATAGACATTGCTTATAAGGCCTAACGACTTATTTTGGTAGATGAATAGGAGCAAATTATATTAAAAAATTCGCTTAAACAACGTTAAAGCTTGAAGTTTAATATTTTCAATAAAATAAATTGGTTTGAAAAAAATCTTCCATAACGAGGCTTTAAAGTATCTAAACACACCTTAATAAGATGATTTAATTATATTTTTCTATCGCTTAGTTCTGAATTTGATAATTTCTTTAGTTTAATTCTTAGAAATTCTTTTGTCCCTATTAGTTTTGAATTTAACAATTTTTCTAAATTTGAGTATTGAATTTAAATTTTTAATCTTTTTCACAACGTGACCCTTTTAGATTATGTTATGTCGTTTAAAATTTTTGGAAAATAATGTCACATCATAAAAAAACCTAAAAAATCTATGTTCATGGATTGAATTAAAAAAAGGTAAACATCACCATAGGTCACTAAACTATTTTTGTTTTCATGATTTGGTTATCAAATTATTATTTTGTACAAACCATCACTAATGTTATATTTTTTCTATTTTGGTGACTGATGTTATTTCCTTTTCTTGTTTTGGTCACCAATATATTGTTTCTTTCCTATTTTGGTCACTAAACTATTTCTGCTTTACTATTTTCCCGTGAGTTTTATAACAGTGGATGACCAAAATAGGAAAAAGAAAAACATAACATTAGTGACTATTTTGCCAAAAATAATAATTTGGTGATCAAAATAGGAAAGCAAGTACAATTTAGTGACCAATGGTGATGTTTACCCTTAAAAAAACCACCAAATTACAGGTTAATGTTGAAAAAAAAGTGAGCCATCAAATTAAGATAAAGGGAAAACTACATCGGTGGTTCCCTAACTATCATCGTTCTCCTGTTTTGGTCCCCAAACTATATTTTTCGGCAAATTCATCCTTTCTGTTACATAGTTCTCCTGTTTTGGTCCCGACGTTAAATAGCTAACGGATTTGCTGACGTGACATTTTCTAATATTTTTTAATCATTTCTCTCTCCTCTTATATTATTTTTATTTAATTTTATTCACTCAATCATGTCGTGACACGTGTCACTACCCTATTACTTGAAAAAAAAAACCCAAAATCCTTAAAAATACATTTGGTGTCACTAGGATTCAAACCCAGGAACACCAGCGCAAAAGACATGTGCGTGAACCTGCTATGCTAAGCTAGTTACTTGATTCTAGTCTACTAACATTTATATTTAAGCTATACAAATTAACCTAAAAAAACCTTAAAAACAAAACTTAGTGCCACTAAGATTTGAACCCAGGTAACTAGCATAGAAGGTTAGCATGTAAACCAGTTACACTAGGCCAACTATTTAGTTTAAGTTTTCTAACATTTATATTTAACCTATACAAATTAGAAACAACACATTTGAACACAATACCTTATTGATAAAATTTTAAATATTTAACCACCAAGTTAAACTAATAAATTGTGCTATTTTTAAATTAAATATATTTAACTAAATTATGTTTAAAATTAAAAAATCAAACTAATTTTTTACTTTGATTGATAATAACAAAACTAATTAAATATTTATTTATTATTATAAAATTATTATAAAATTAATATCTATTTATTATATTAAATATAATATAAAAATTTATATTCTATCGTACATAAATATTATTAATTTAATATTAATTTTATAATAATAAATAAATATTTAATTAGTTTTGTTATTATCGAACAAAGTAAAAAAATTTAGTTTGATTTTTTTAATTTTAAACATAATTTAGTTAAATATATTTAATTTAAAATAGCACAATTTATTAGTTTAGCTTGGTGGTTAAATATTTAAAATTTTATCAATAAGGTATTGTGTTCGAATTACTCCCTACCTTTTATATTCATTAACCATGTGTTGTTTCTAACTTGTATAGGTTAAATATAGATGTTAGAAAATTTAAACCAAATAGTTGGCCTTGCATGCTAGTTACCTAGGTTCAAATCTTGGTTGCACTAATTGTGTTTTTAGGTTTTTTTGGGTTAATTTGTATAGCTTAAATATAAATGTTAGTATACTTGAATTAAGTAATTAGCTTAGCATAGCTGGTTCACACACATGCCTTTTGCGCTGGTGTTCCTGAGTTTGAATCCCAACAACACTATATATTTTTTAAGGATTTTGGGGTTTTTTAAGTAATATGGTAGTGACACGTGTCACGACATGATTGGGTGAATAAAATTAAATAAAACTAATATATGAGGAGAGAGAAATGATTAAAAAATTTTTAAAAAATGCCACGTCAGCAAAACCGTTAGATATTTAACGTCGGGACCAAAACATGAGAACTATATAACAAAAGAGACGAATTTGCCGAAAAATATAATTTGGGGACCAAAACAAGAGAACAGTGATAGTTAGGGGACCACTGGTGTAGTTTTCCCTAAGAAAAATTGTGTGGGGACTATTACTAAGGGTGCGTTTGGTTCCAGAGAATATAAGCCATTTTCATTTTTATTTTCTTGGAAAATAGAAAATGTTGAAGAAAACATGTTTGGTTGCAAAAATTGAAAATGATTTTTAGAAAATGAAAACAAAAATGAGTGAAATTTTGAAAACATAAAAAAGATGTTTTCATTATTTTCATTGAAAATATTTTAGAAAAATGGAAAACATGAAAACAAGGGTTTTTGAATTTTCACTCTATTTAACCCGGGTTCGAATCATTCTAATGTCAATTTTAGAACTTTGGTTTATTTAATCACATTTTATTTTTATTATAATAATATTTTTAATAATTATACTTTAATTTAATTATTTAATAAGTAATTATTTGTTTATTTTTATTTGGCTTAAAGATCAAATTAGTCTTCAACGAAAAAAAATCAATTAATCTATTTTTGATATTTTGCACCCAATTTAACTCTCATTAGTCAAAACACACTCAATTTAGTCCTTTCGTAATGGTTGGCCAAATTTTGACCATTAACACACTCAATTTATTATAATGCGTGGCACACTCTAAAAGTGTTACGTCATTAAACCGTAAAAAATCTAAAAAATATTTAAAAATTCTAAAAAACATAAGATTTTAAAAATATTTTCTAATTTGGCATTTACTGATTTTTTATTTCAAAACAGTCATAGTTTTGATTTATTTTTCAATTTGATTTTTATTGAATTTTTTAATTCAATTCTCAAAGTGCATTATTATCATTACTGTGAGAACTAGCATAGATGGTAGATCATCTATCTAATCTTCCTCCAATCCATGCCAATCAAGTTTTTCATTGAGATTTTACTAATTTGTAGGAAACAAACAATCATTAACAAACTACGTGTTTTAAGAAGAAAATGGATGTTGAAACCTGAAGATGTCAAATCCAACCCATGCAAACTCCATAGCGTTTCAATGGATCAAAGTGAGAACGGTAGTTGTGAAAGGGAATTAAGTAGCAAACTATTTTAAGTTGGGTAGTTGTGGAGGGGTTAATTTTAAATATGTTTTTTTTTAATTTTTTTTAAATATTTCCAGGTGTACTACGTGTCATTATCTTAATGATTGTTTGTAAGTTAACAGTCAACATGATGAGAGGGTTAAATTGATCGCAATTTAAATTATAAGGGTCTGATTGATTGCAATTTGAATTATGAGGGCTAAATTGAGTAAAAAATTCACAAGGGCTTAACTAATTTTTTTATTTTTCGTTAAGAGCTAATTTGACCTTTAAGTCTTCTTATTTTGAAAAACTAGATACCAAACACATTTTCACTATTTTCATTTTTAAAAATAACTTTTCATTTCTATTAACCAAACATGTTTTCTAATATTTAAAAAACAGGAAATGAAAACTATTTTCTGAAAATAAAAATAAAAAATAAAAATAAAAAATATTTTCTAGAACCAAACGAAACCTAAACTTTTCTTTATCCATTCTAAAAGTATGCAAGTATTCTAAAAGGGCAGTGGACAGGATGGGGTCTATTTTCCACTAAAAAACCAAAGACCATTTAAATCAGCACGTATTTATTGACTTTTTTTTGTTCAAAGCACGTATTTATTGACTAAAGAAAAAGTGGAAAACAGCTTTCAATATACCAATCATTAAGTTCCAATTTTCTCCATTAACTTTACTAAAAACCTTGCTACACCAGGAAGTCGATCCCAGAGAAAAACATACCAAATGGAGAAGCAAAATAAACCATGTCATTTAGTGCTGGTAATGGTACCCTTTCAAGGCCACATAACACCCATGCTCCAGCTAGCCACTATCCTACACTCGAAAGGCTTCTCGATCACCATAATTCACCCCGAATTGAACTCTCCCGACCCTTCGAACCACCCCAAGTTCGCATTCGTGTCGATACCGGATAAGCTCACGCCATCTCAGCTCTTAGATAGAGATATTGCCGGTCTCGCGCTGAGTCTCAACAAAAACTGTGCAGCACCGTTACGGCAATGCATCGAGAAGATCGTGCACTCTGGCAATCGTATCACCGCCGTCGTCTATGATTCGCTCATGTTTTGTGCTCAAACTATTGCCGACGAGCTGAGGCTACCCGGGATAAGTCTGCGTACAAGCTCTGCTACGACGTTGCTGTTCTTTACTGTCTTTCCCCAACTCGAGGAGAAAGGTACACAGTATACTATTTAGTATTTACCTATTTAATGTTTGGTTGCAAGTTACTATACTAACACATCATGGGTTAAGTGAATATTCTGTCGGATAATTGTTCACTTTTCTTATTTTGGTACCTATTTTTCTTTATCACTTTGGTACCGTAAGTTGTAAATAGTTATCACCGTTGCTCCATCATTAACCCCTACCGTTAAATATGATCTGGCCTATGGCCTATGGGTGTTCATGGCCCATATCAGATTATATTTCGGTTGAATTTATATATAGATAAATATTTTATACACAAGTAGTGAAAACTAAAAGTTTCCACAAGCGCCTTAGTTTTAAGGTATAGAGAGTTAGTTTAGGATATTAGATTTAGGGGTTTATGTGTAGGGGTTGGAATTTAGGGATAGTTGTTTTAATTTAAGGTTTAGAGTTATAATTTAGGGTTTATAGGTTAAAACCTAAATCCTGACCATATTACCCTAAAAACTAAACTATAACCTATAAACTATAAATTATAACCCTAAACCCTAAATTGAAACACATATCCCTAAATTCTAAACCATACACCTAAACTCTTAAACCCTATACCCCAAACTAACTCTCTATACCCTAAAACTAAGGCGCTTGTGGAAACTTTCGGTTTCCGCCGACTGTGTATAGGATATTAATCCTTTATATATAAGTGTTTAATATACTTCATGACCGACTCGAAATATGAGGTTTAAATTTTTTTTTAATTCGATTTATATTTAAAGTTGTTTAACTCAAGCTTGTTATTGACATGCTGATATTATTATTATTATTCCATTTTTAAAATCATTTTTCTATTTTTTATTTACAATTTTATATAATTTATATTTTATTTATGGATTATTATCCTATACACCGGCGGTGGAAATTTTTTGTTTCCACAAGCGCCTCAATTATAGGGTTTAGGGTTAAGTTTTAAGGTTTAGAGTTTAGGGGTTTTGGTGTAGGACTTTAGAATTTAGGGTTCATGTTTAGAATTTAAGATTTAAGGTTAGAATTTAGGGTTTAAGGATAGGGTTTAGGTTATAGTGTAATATGGGTAAGGATTTAGGTTTTAACCTATAAACCCTAAATTTTAACCCTAAACTCAAAATTCTATCAATAACCTCTAAATTAAAACTATTACACTTATACCCCTAAACTTTAAACCCTAAATAGAGTCACTGGACCCTAAAATTAAGACACTTGTGTAAAAAAGTTTCCACAAGCGCTTGTGTATAGAATAATTACCCTTTATTTATTTTGTATACAAGTTGAGTCAGATTCGTGCTTTGAACATTAGAGTATAAGTTTGAATAATATTTTAAACGGGCCAAAATCTTTTATTCGTGTTATTTTTTGAGCCTAATATTTATGTTCCAAACTCTTAAATTTCGAGCGGAACTTCAGATTTGGACGTATAATCCAACCCTTTTCAAGGTCTATTATGAACCAACCAGAAACACCATTTGATATGATAAATAAAATTATAATTATAATTTATACATTTCCTGAATATTTTTGCAATTCATATAGTTTGAATTCTTTTGTAAATTCAATTTTTTAAAACAACTTTCATATATTTGTGTTACAGATTTCATTTCTAGAATCGATTCGCCAGAGCTACAAGCTCTTCAGCTTCCACGGTTACGTGCATCGTTATCGCAATATCCGACCGGCGCGATGGCGGAAGTGAGAGTTGCATTCACAAACGCGGTGAAGAGCTCATCAGCCATAATCGTGAACTCAATGGCCTTTCTTGAACAAGAAGCACTTTCAAATGTAAAACAACACTTCCCTGCCTCAATTTTCACCATAGGACCATTACACAAATTAGCCCCGACCATCGGCAGCTCGATACTGACCGAAGACGATGAATGCATCACTTGGCTCGACAAACAAGCCCCGAAATCCGTCATTTATGTGAGCTTTGGCAGCATTGCAAGCATCGATGAACACGAACTAATCGAGACAGCTCGTGGGCTAGTAGATTGTGAACAACCTTTCTTGTGGGTGGTTAGGCCTGGTATGGTCCGCGGTTCGGAATGGATCGAAACATTGCCGAATAGATTCAAAGAACGCGTGGGAGAAAGAGGTCGTATCGTGAAATGGACACAACAAAAGGAAGTGTTGGCGCATGGCGCCGTGGGCGGATTTTGGAGCCATTGTGGGTGGAATTCGACGGTCGAGAGTATCTGTGAAGGGGTACCGATGTTGTGCAGACCATTTTTCGGAGACCAAATGCTTAACTCGAGTTATGTCTGTAATGTTTGGAAAATAGGGTTGGAATTGCAAGAGCTGGAAAGAGGGAACATAAAGAGAACTATAAAAAAACTGATGGTGGACATGGAAGGAAATGAGATCAGAAACAGAGCTATGGATTTGAAGGAGAAAGCTACCAATTGTCTAATGGAGTATGGTTCTTCGAGTTGTTCTTTGAACGAGTTAATAAACCATATTTCATAATTCAATTCACATCGATGTTATTCCGATGATTTTAAAGTCTATGTATTTATATGTGTACGAAATAATTCTCAATTTATGTTTAGTAAATTGGATATCGATAGTTATACGAAAACAAACAAATTGATATCTAATTTATTAGGACCAAATTTATCAAAATTATGTTCGATCATTAATTAGTAGCTTATATATTTTTGTATTTAATGATCAATTAAAAATATGAAAGGTGAAAATATTATTGCAATAATCTTGGTTATCATTTAGAAAGATTTGTTTTTTTCATTTTTAATATCCGATTAATTGTAACATCGGTTCAATCAGAAGTTTAAAAGAAATACTAAAAAAATAGAAATAATTTTTAAGGGAAAAATAGAAATAATTTAGATGTTTAATACACAATACTCATGTGAATATAGTTAATTACACATGACAATTTCAAATTTCTCATTATTATACATCTTGAACAAAAAAAAAACAATCAAAATATGAAATATATAAAAATAATATAAATGAATTTATTAAAATCTATCTAACAAATATTTTTAAAGAAATATATCTAAGAGATATTAATATGTCCAAATTTCTATGATATAAATAGAATATGGCTAATTGACTATGACTACGACTATTGATTAAATTAACACTAAAATACAAAGATATGTTATTTATAAATATATTTAAATACACCTATGCACAATTTAAATTTTATATTAAAATTAAACTTAAATTTAAATGAAGAAGTAAATTAAATGGTTTCATAATAAGTCTTTACAATAATAAACCGATTGACTGTGAATTGGGCACGTGTGTGTCGGCCTAAGCGCTTAGGGGGATTGAGAGTGGTTAACTTGCATTTACGCAATACATCTTTATTGGCGAAATGAGCATGGCGATACGCGACAGAAAATCAATCCCTTTGGAGGAATTTGATAGTGGCAAAATATGGGGAACAAGTGTTATCTTGGCGATTTAATGAGGAGCGAACAAATAAAATGTCGACAGTTTGGAAACAAATTGTATCGATACAGGAGGATGAGAGGGTGAGTCAGTACATGGCGATAAATTGTTTCAAGGGGTTGGTAGGGAATGGTACGCGGATTTTGTTTTGGTATGACGTGTGGTGTATGGACAGGCCTTTGCGGATGGAGTTTCCGCGGCTGTTTCGCGTGGCAATTAGGAAGCATGCCACGGTCGCTGAGTATGCGCGCAGGGGCAGTTTCGATCACAGGGAATGGCATGTTATGTTCGCGCGCGAACTGAGAGAGTTTGAGCAGCAAATGGTGACAACTTTGGTGCTTGTTATTCGGGGTTGGAGCATTTGTGAGGGGCGGGAAGACCAGCTCATTTGGTGTCCGAATAAGCGCGAAAAGTTTTCGACGAAGGATTTGCTGCATCTATTGACGTATGATGGAATGGAGGAGGGCAACTTGGAGGGATTTATGGTGTGGAATATAGCAGCACCTCCCAAGGTGCAATGTTTTTTGTGGTTCACATTACTACAAAGGCTGCCGACTCTTTGTTTTTTGCGAGATAGGGGGGTTATGTTGCAATCTATGTCCGTGGCTTGTGTTTGGTGCGGAGATGGAGAGGACGAAATTTCTCACATTTTATTATGGTGCCCGGTAATTAAGGGGATTTGGGATAGCGTTTTGAGGTGGTGGAACTTGTTTTTTGTGTGGCCTAAATTGGTACCTGAGATGCTAGTGCAGTGTTATGAGGGGGTCTTTGTTGGATTACATCGTAAATGGTGGGTGACATGTTGCGCGACTGTTTTGTGGTCAGTATGGCTTGCTCGAAATGAGTTGATTTTTAGACAAAAAAGGTTGACGCGGGAAGAGCTAATTTTTCTTATTAAATTAAGATCGTTTCATTGGTTGAAGGCGATGCATGAAGGAATTGGCTTGGATGAGGCGGTATGGTGGCAGGAGCCGTGGGAGTGTGTTCCTTCGACGGTTAGGAGAGTGCAGCGGCCTGTTGTGTCATGGATACCACCGACGAGGGGAACGTTGAAATTCAATGTAGATGGGGCAGCGAGGGGTAAGCCTGGTGCTGCGGGTTGTGGAGGGGTGTTGCGGGATGAACATGGTGTGATTTTGGCAATGTTTGCGGGGCCTTTAGGCGTGATGGACTCAAATATGGCTGAGGTTTGTGCGATTGTGGCAGCGATTGATTTTTTGATTGAATTACAGCCTATTGCTATGTCGATAATTATAGAGTCGGATTCGAAAGTAGCGTTGGCATGGGTTGAGCAGCGGGAAGAGAGACCATGAAAAATGTGGTCTTGGTTTCGCGCGATTGACGATGCTTGTCTGATAATGTCGAATATATGTTTTGCACATGTATTACGCGAGGGAAATAGTGTGGCCGATATGTTGGCTAAAGGGTGTGTGGACCAAGTGAGGTGGTTGCGAGTTGGGGGCAGACGTTTGTAGGAGTGTGTGGGGGTGGTCGTCGAACAAATGCTTCTTCCTTTACCAACAAATGCTTCTCCAACTCCAACTCCCCCGTAATCGAACGAAATGGTGGTGTTTTGGAATTTGAAGTGGCCGAAATTTGTGTTCTTTACGGCAATTTGGGCGTTGAGTTTCATGTTGAAAGAAGGAGGGTTCGTGGCTGCCGCCGTGAGATCCTCGACGGTGATAGATTGGACTCTGAACTTGGGGTTTTTGATACGCATCACTGTAAGTGAAAAAATCAAGATGGCAATAGTCTGGAAAATGGCGAAAGCTAATGCGTAAACAAGCAACTTCATGCGTTTCTTTCGCTTCAGCTCCTTGGATACCTCTGCAGCAGACTCCATTTCTGTCTTTCTCTGTTGGTAACTTTGCTCAGCCATTGCTGTATTTTCAAAGAAAAAGGCTACTGTTTTTTTTCTCCTTTTTGCCTCTTGGAGTTGTTCGATGGAATTCTAAAGAGAATTAGCCGAGGATTGAGGTATTAGTATAAACTCCATGTGTATATATATATATATATATAATTGCAGTACAGAAGTTGAAGATGATGTGGTTAGTGTAACAAAGTACAAAACAGTGGGAAACGTTAGAAAGTTGTATCCGAACCTAACCTCAACCCACCAAAGAACAGTTCAAACCCTCCAATGTGTTTAGACTTTAGCTGTGTAATTAGCAAATATAATCCCATGCATGAAATGCTTCTATTTGGTCATCCCAAATATTCCATACTTCGAAGCTTCGAAAGGGTTTAAAAAAACTATATAGAAGATTCTACAAGTTTGGTGGTGTTGGAAAAATCGATTAGAAGCTAATCTTTTTAGAAAACGTTGTGAAAATTTTTAAAAATTTTATTTTGAATTTTTGAGTCGAGTTTATGAAATTATGAGTCGAGTATTTTCACATCAAACCAAAAAATTTAATTTTTTCGAGTCAAGTTATAAAAGTATGTTTTTATCAAGTTATAAATATATCATGTTTCTTATACTTTATTTATAATATTATTGTACTAATTGATTGTAAAGTTTTAGGATTGAAAAACGAATTTTTAAAATTTAAGGGTGAAATTATAAAGAAACATTTTTATTAGTGACTATAATGTTTACTTTTTTAAATTGAGGAGAAAAAATGTACATGAGATAAATTTTAATAGCTATTGCAGTAATTTACCCTTATTTTTTCGTTAATTAATTCCGCCACATCAGCAATCCGTTAGGGGACTAACGGACTATAACGTCGGAGTGACCAAGTCTTTACACATCGAAAACGTAGATGACCACTTATAGGCACTTTTCAAAAGTGGTGACTAAATCTGTATAAACAGGAAACGAAAGTAACCCCACCAGTAGTTTACCCTTTAAAAAATAAAATTCAATCGGATTCGAATGAAGCTTTATAGGACCCGAGAATAGTCCGTATTCCCTAGGACAGGCAACCACACCAAAATTGCCTTGCCGTCAAATGCTCTGTTTATTTTGTCAACTGAAACTGTAAGAACAAAAAGAAAAGGAAAAGGGTTGGTTTATTGTTGGTGGTGCACACTCTCCACGCGTACTTTTAACGTCATTTCCATTATTCTTCAAATTCTCTCCACTGCTATTATTCTCCTTCCTTCCTTTTCGACTGACTTCGTTGGATTCGATGCCTTGAACCGAAGATCTGATACACATTTTGATGCTGTAAACCACTGATTTTTCACGTTTTTAGGATTGGATTTTCAGCAGTTATTGGTCAGGGTAGGGGTGTTCATGGCAGTTACTTTGCAGAGCCTCCGCTTCTGTGGACCCGCCGCCTCTGGCCCCGCCGGCGGGAGCTTCGAAGCTCTCAATCGGATACTCGCCGACTTCTGCACCCGTGGCAATCCGAAGGTGATGTTTTCCATTTCCACTCCTTTTTTTCCCTCTCTCGTTCTCTTGATGAGTTGTAGAAAGTGTAAACAATTTTGAAATCACATTTCCTTGATTTTTAGTTGAAGAAATAAGATTAGCTTAATAGTTCAATTGATTATATCCTTTATTTTTAGCTGAAGAAATAAGAATAGCTTAATAGTTAAATTGATTATATCCTTTATTTTTAGGGAATGTAAACTTTGGCTTTGCTTTATTGTTAACAGGAGGGAACTTCGTTAGCATTGAAGAAGCATGTGGAAGAAGCAGCTCGTGATCTTAACGGGGAAGCATTTTCCCGTTTTATGGATCAGTTATATGATCGAATTTCGAGCCTCCTGGAAAGTAATGATGTTGCACAAAATATGGGAGCTTTAAGAGCCATTGACGAGTTGATAGATGTGGCACTTGGGGAGAATGCCTCCAAGGTTTCCAGATTTTCTAATTATATGCGGACAGTTTTCGAGATTAAGCGTGATCCTGAAATACTAGTCCTTGCTAGTAAAGTTCTTGGCCATCTAGCAAGAGCTGGTGGTGCAATGACTGCCGATGAAGTGGAGTTTCAGGTTTGTTGAGGACATTGCTTTTTTCTTTTTTATAGTGTAATCATAAGCCTGTGGGAATAATTTACAGTATTTGTGTCTGTTTCTCAGGTAAGAACTGCCCTGGGGTGGCTTCGTGGGGATAGAATAGAGTATCGTCGTTTTGCAGCTGTCTTAATTTTGAAGGTGCGTCCTACACCTATGTGAGATTTTTATTGTTCTTAAGAATGGATTTATTGATAAAGATTATTTTCTGATTGTATTCCAGACTTCGCTGCAAATTGTTTAAATTAATTTTAGTTGGAAAAGAATATTCTATTGAAGCTAGCTTTGCATTTATGACTATAGGAAATGGCAGAAAATGCTTCCACTGTATTCAATGTTCATGTACCTGAATTTGTTGATGCTATTTGGGTTGCATTGAGGGATCCAACATTGGCTGTTCGTGAGCGTGCTGTGGAAGCATTGCGTGCGTGCCTTCGTGTTATTGAAAAACGTGAAACACGTTGGCGTGTGCAGTGGTTAGTGTTATTGATTTTGATGTTTTGTTATCTCCTTTTTTCTTCTCATAAGTTTGAATTAAATAGCAACATTAGCAATCCTAGCTTACTATTTTTTCTTTTTAAATCAACAAATATAGAAACACATCTTCATGGTTTCTTAGGTTTTGGTGTCTGAGTTGAGTTCCTATTTGCTGTTGCTGCTACTTGATTTTTGTATATCCTTATTATTCTTCCAAATCTCCCCTTTTCCTACTACGGATCTGTCGAATAGACTTAATTTCTTATTAGTTTCAACAGAGAAAAGGTTACAAATAAATACACAAACCTAGGGCCTATCTTAGGTAACTTCTAAACTAGGTAAGGAACTAATTCTAGCAATAGAATACAAACCCCTAGAGCAAGGGATCCTAATCAAATAAAATATTTACAAATCTCTTAATTAAGGAAACAAATAACAAGGAAACATATCTCGGATCTCTAACACTCCCCCTCAAGCTGGTGCATGGATGTCCTCCATTCTCAGCTTGCCTACTAACTTCTGAAAGTCTTTACTAGGTAGTCCCTTGGTAAGTATGTCTGCAACTTGATTTCCAGTGGTTACATAGGGAGTACAGATTAAACCACTGTCAAGTTTCTCTTTTATGAAATGTCTATCCACTTCAACATGCTTTGTTCTGTCATGTTGAACCGGATTATGAGCTATGTTGATTGCAGACTTGTTATCACAATATAGCTTCATTGGTCCATCCAATTTCACCTTTAGGTCTTCTAAAATAATTTTCAGCCATAACAACTCACAAATTCCCAGTGCCATGGCTCGAAATTCAGCTTCTGCACTGGATCTAGCTACCACATTCTGTTTTTTACTTCTCCAAGTAACCAAGTTTCCTCCAAAAAAGGTGCAGTAGCCTGAGGTTGATCTTCTATCAACTATTGATCCTGCATAGTCTGCATCTGTGTATGCTTCCAGAGTTAATTTCTCCCCTCTTTTAAACATAATCCCTTTGCCAGGTGTACCCTTCAAGTATTGCAAAATTTGAACTACAGCCCTTAGATGAGATTCCTTAGGGTTATGCATGAATTGACTCACAACCCCAACAGCATATGCTATATCAGGTCTGGTATGTGACAAATAGATGAGTCTTCCTACCAGTCTCTGAAATGAATTTCTGTCAACTGCCATATCATCCTCCTTTGAGTCTCCAAGCTTGTGATTGATTTCTATGGGTGTTGCTGCTGGTTTACATCCCATTTTTCCAGTTTCCTTCAACAAATCCAAGGTATACTTCTGTTGAGATATAAAAATCCCTTGTTGTGAGTGTGCCACCTCAATACCAAGAAAATATTTCAATCTGCCAAGTTCTTTCACTTCAAACTCTTTTACCAGGCATTTTTTCAAATCATCAATTCCTTCTGAATCATTACCTGTAACAATGATATCATCTACATACACCAACAATATAGTTACTCCCCCTGAAGAAGAGTGTTTCACAAACAGAGTATGATCGCCTTGGCTCTGTTTGAAGCCTTGTCCCAGCATTACCTTGGTAAATCTCCCAAACCAAGCTCTTGGGGACTGTTTTAGTCCATATAGAGCTTTCCTCAATTTACAAACATTCTGTCCAGTAGTATTCGAAGCAAATCCAGGTGGAATATCCATGTACACTTCTTCTTCAAGGTCTCCATGTAAGAAGGCATTTTTGATGTCAAATTGTTGTAGATTCCATCCTTGGATAGCTGATAAGGAAAGTAGGACACTCACTGTGTTCATCTTTGCAACAGGTGCAAATGTTTCAAGATAGTCAATCCCATAGGTTTGAGAGTACCCTTTTGCCACCAATCTTGCTTTGTACCTTTCCAAAGTGCCATCTGACTTGTATTTTGCAGTAAAAACCCACCTGCATCCTACTGTTTTCTTCCCTTCTGGCAATCTCACTAAGTCCCAAGTTTTGTTTTTTTCTAGTGCATCCATTTCTTCCTTCATAGCCATTTTCCAGTTCTCATTTTCTAATGCCTCTAAAGCTGTTTTAGGAATAGTGATATCATTTAGGCTAGTAAGGAATGCTCTGTGACTTGGTGAAAGGTTTTTGTAGGTCATAAACAAATAGGAGGGATGTTTAGTGGTGCAGGTTCTTTTTCCTTTTCTAATGGCAATGGGAAATTCAAAATCAGAAACAGTGTTACCATGTTCAGAATCAGATATAGCACTGTCATTATCATTATGTTCAGAAGAAGTTTCAGAATGTACCTCAAATTGTATAGGAATAGGAGTAGGAGCAGGAGAAGGGGATGATTGAATCTGCATAGGCGCCTTCCTTCTTGAATAGGTCTTCAGGGGACAAGTAGTGTCTTGAATATTGGGCTGTGATATGTTAATGGCTGTTTGAGGAGTGTGAGGAGAAGATGGAGTAGGAATAGGTGGCTGTCTTGGATGTATTTCTGTAGTAGGAATAGATGACTGACCAGAATGTACATTTGTAGGAAGGGGCTGAAGTAAAAACTGACCAGAATGTACATTTGTAGGAAGGGGCTGAAGTAAAAAAAGGTCTGCTTCCTTATCTTCCCTAAAAGCTATCTCCCCTTGAAGATAAGGAATAGTAAAATAACTCTCCTTTTCAACAAAAGTAACATCAGCAGAGGTATAAAATTTTTTGGTAGGTGGGTGATAACATTTGTAGCCTTTTTGAGAGGAGGAATAGCCAATGAATATACATTTCAAAGCCCTTGGGTCAAGTTTACCTCGGTTTGGAGAGTGGATGTGAACAAAAGCAACACACCCGAATACCCTTGGTTGTAGATGAAGGGATGGACTGAAGTTGGGAAAGAATTTGACAAGGATTTGAAGAGGACTTTGGGATGAAAGGGTTTGAGAAGGCATTCTGTTTATCAGTGAAGTAGCAGTTAAGGCAGCTTCCCCCCAATATTTTTTAGGAACATTGTTTTGAAACAAAAGTGCTCTAGTCATAGCAAGGAGGTGCCCATTCTTTCTTTCTGCTACCCCATTCTGTTGGGGAGTATGTACACAAGATGACTCATGTATAATACCTTTGTCTAGGAAATAAGGTGACAAGAATTGATTAAAGTAATCTCTAGCATTGTCTGATCTGACTTTCTTAATTTCAGCCCCAAATTGAGTCTTAATCATGGTATAGAAAGTTTTAAAGGTAGAGGCAACATCTGACTTTTGTTTCAGAAGATAAATCCAAGTAACCCTACTACAATCATCTATAAAAGATACAAACCACCTAGCCCCAGTTATGTTAGGAATGGTAGAGGGCCCCCAAACATCACTGTGAATAAGATTAAAAGGATGGCTAGTTCTTTTATTACTTGCTGGAAAAGAGGCACATTTATGTTTTGCAAGCTCACAAACTTCACAATGAAATTCATCTAAATTTATTGTTTTACATAAAGAAGGAAACATGGTTTTCAAAAGTCTAAAAGGTGGATGACCAAGGCGAAAGTGATGTAGCCATATCTGGTCTTTATTGGCTGTAGAATTGGACAAAAAAGACAAAGATTGAGTATTCAAAACCCTAGCTGGTCCACCAAGAACCTCAAGGTAGTATAGGCCTTTTATTTCCCTAGCACGCCCAATCATCCTCTTCGTTTCTTGCTCCTGAAAAATACAATGTGTTGGGTAAAACATAACACTGCAATTAGTATCTTTAACAAGCTTCGGTATAGAGACAAGACTAGTAAACAGCTTGGGCACATGTAAAACATTTTTAAGTAGAAGAGTTTCACTAATAGCAATATCTCCTTGACCAGCAACTGTTACCATAGTACCATCTGCAACTGTAATTTTCTTGTTGCTAGGACAGGGTGTATAGGTGATGAAATTTAGAGAGGAATTGGTCATATGATCAGTGGCTCCTGAGTCTATTACCCAGGAGTTTTGGGTAGGTATGTGAGTGGATGCTTTCAAGGCATTAGAATTCTGAGAAGAGGAAGAGGATATACCTGAGAAGACTAGATTGCATGTACCTGTAGAGGATGGTTTCTCTAAAGATTCCAGAAGACTTTTCAATTTTTCCACTTCTTCTTGGTTGAACTCAACAGATTGTTCATCTGACTCTTTAGTCACTTGTCTGGTTGCAAAAGCCCTGTTCTGTCCCCTTGTTGGACCTCCTCTTTCTGTAAAATTTCTATTTGTTGATGGAGGCTTCCCATGTAGCCTCCAGCATTTCTCTTTGGTGTGACGAGGCTTTTTGCAGTAAGTACACCATAAGGAGTCCTTGTTCACTGCTCTTTTCATTTCTGGTCTGTCTTCAATATTTTCCAGACCCTCAGGAACAATTTTGGTAACCAAGGCTGAGCTCTCAACTTGAATATTTCCAACCATCATCACTCCTCTTCTTCCTTCTTCAGCACGAATAGTAGCAATAACCTCATTTAATGAAGGCAAATCTTCCTTCCCCAAAATCTGAACTCTCACTGCATCGAATTCAATATTTAGTCCAGCAAGGAAATCATAAATTCTATCTTTTTCGACAAACCTCTTTAGAGTTGCTGCATCCTCGCTGCATTTCATCTGAATGCATTGGTAGTGGTCCATTTCCTGCCAGAGATTTTGCAGCAGATTAGAATATTCTGTAATGAATTTGTTTCCTTGTTTGGTGGCTGAAATCTTGCTCTTGATTTCATAAATCTGGGCAGCATCTCTAACTTTTGAATAAGTTTGTTTCACAGCCTCCCATATTTCCCTTGCTGTACTAAGGAACATGCAAGTGTCACTGATTTCGGGCACCATTGAATTCCACAACCAAGTCATGACTAATGAATCTTGTTCATCCCAAGCCTCAAATCTGGGATCTCCTTCCTTAGGACCAGTTCCAAGAAGGTGACTGAGTTTACCCCTTCCTTTGAGGAAAGTTCGCACCAATTGAGACCACTTAAGGTAATTTTTACCATTCAATCTATAGGGGGCTTGTATGTTTTGTAAATCACTCGTCGAATTAGAGTGACTTCCTTCACTCATAGTGTCTACTCGAGCAGTTTCAGTACTGCTTGAATTAGTCGTATCGACCATATTCTCTCAAGAGAAAAAAGGGTAAAAAATATTGTCCAACAAGAACAGTAAGGCCTAAGAAAAGAGTGGCTCTGATACCATGTCGAATAGACTTAATTTCTTATTAGTTTCAACAGAGAAAAGGTTACAAATAAATACACAAACCTAGGGCCTATCTTAGGTAACTTCTAAACTAGGTAAGGAACTAATTCTAGCAATAGAATACAAACCCCTAGAGCAAGGGATCCTAATCAAATAAAATATTTACAAATCTCTTAATTAAGGAAACAAATAACAAGGAAACATATCTCGGATCTCTAACAGGATCTGAATTGCAAATAAACGAAGAGTAGAGGAATTATAAATCGTCTTGCAATAGTAGTTCTTTATAAAGGGGCTAATCTTGGTGGAGTTGAGGCCTCCTTGGCTTTTTATTTTTTAATGTTCCTTGGATGCTCCTCTTCATTGGTTTGTTTGTAAATGAGGCAGGGTATACTGTTTCCTTTCTTCTGCGTATTCATTTTTTGTAACTTCTGAACTTAATATTTCAATTTTTTTCTCTATGTTCAACTGTTGGTGTTTCTGAAGGTATTATCGAATGTTTGAAGCTACACAAGATGGATTGGGAAATAATGCTCCAATTCACAGTATACATGGTTCTTTGCTTGCTGTTGGAGAGCTTTTGAGGTTGGTGTGATGGTCTTATTTACTATTTGTAAATAAAAAAGGACTCTAGGTCCTGTAAATTTTGGTTTCTAGTTTGAGTCTATTGGTTCCCCCCACTTGACCATTCCCCTCCATTAGAATAAAAAAGAAATAAATA
This sequence comes from Hibiscus tridactylites, assembly GCA_958450335.1. Classification (NCBI taxonomy): domain Eukaryota; kingdom Viridiplantae; phylum Streptophyta; class Magnoliopsida; order Malvales; family Malvaceae; genus Hibiscus; species Hibiscus tridactylites. Next base: position 100,931,857 of record OY288265.1, read on the forward strand.
GAAAAATAAATTTGTATATATAGTGTTTGTGTAAATGCCTAATTGGTTAGTAAAATAAATACTGTTTTATACGTACTTGTACATGTGCTGATAGCCTTTTGCCTAGTGCTGATTTGCTGCTGTATATATAGGTTGTGATTAGTCGATTTGTAGTATGCTCATCCTATAGGAGTAGAAGATTATCCGTTCCATATGGGGAATATTCTATTGTCATATGAAATGATATATGATTGTATGTGTGTTGTTATTGGAACATTGGAATGATTATTCCATTTATGTCATTAGCATAAAATGGTCTAGCCAAGCGTCCAATATTTAACTTTCTGTTTTATGGTCGATGCTAATTTTTGGTGTGGATAAACTATCAGGAACACCGGTGAATTCATGATGTCAAGGTATAGAGAAGTTGCCGAAATCGTTCTTAGATACCTAGAACATCGTGATCGGCTTGTTCGCCTTAGCATAACTTCATTGCTACCTCGCATTGCACATTTCCTGCGCGACAGATTTGTAACAAACTACTTGACGGTTAGTTGCTATTTCTCCTTATACAATCACATTATTATAACTAGCATGCAGACCCCTTTCAATTATGTGCATTTGGATTTTTTGATATCTTGCAGATATGCATGAAACATATCCTTACAGTTTTAAGAATCCCAGCTGAACGTGCCAGTGGGTTTATTGCCCTTGGGGAGATGGCTGGTGCTTTGGACGGAGAGCTTGTCCACTATTTGCCGACAATTACTTCTCTCTTACGTGATGCAGTGAGTATCATATGTCTCGCTCTTCAGGACTTATCTTTTGGTTGCATCTTGTGCGTGTGTATGTTTTTGTTTGAATTTTGGTTGTTTTAATTTGATAAGAAAGAATGTGGCTAACTGTTTGCTTACATTTTATTTATCTGCAGATTGCTCCACGCCGAGGTAGACCCTCTCTCGAAGCTTTGGCCTGTGTTGGAAACATTGCGAAAGCTATGGGACCAACAATGGAGTCCCATGTTCGTGGTCTCCTTGATGTTATGTTTTCTGCTGGACTTTCTCCTACACTTGTTGAAGCTCTTGAGCAAATTACTGTCAGGTATGTGAGCAGCCATGACCCTGTATTCAAATTGTATTTAGAGGTAATTGATGGTATTAGCTTCATAAAATACTGGTTCTGTTTCAGTATTCCATCTTTGCTTCCCACTATTCAAGATCGGCTTCTTGATTGCATTTCCATGGTTCTTTCAAAGTCCCATTATTCTCAGGCAAGGCCAGCTGCTGCCTTGGCTCGGGGCACTGCTCCGATTATTCCCCAGCCAGTGTCTGAGCTTAGTGGTCCTGCCCTTGTTCAGCTTTCTTTGCAGACTCTTGCTCGTTTTAATTTCAAGGTTTGTTTACCCACATTATATGGAGTGTCTGATGTCAGCCATATTTGAGCACTAATTATTCTATGGTGTAGGGACATGAACTTCTTGAGTTTGCAAGAGGATCAGTTGTTGTGTATCTTGATGATGAGGATGGGGCCACTCGAAAAGATGCTGCCTTATGCTGTTGCAAATTAGTTGCAAATTCCTTTTCTGATATCGCGTCACAATTTGGTTCTGGCCGGTCTAACCGAGCTGGAGGAAAGCGAAGGCGTCTTATCGAGGAGGTTTGTTTGTCTAGTTACAATTAGTGATGATATTAATGTATTATATTTTACCTGTGCTGGAATCTTTATGATGATTTATGCTTGCTTATAAATTTATGTTGGGTTTTCAACAGCTTGTGGAGAAGCTTCTCATTGCAGCTGTTGCAGATGCTGATGTTACTGTACGCCACTCAATATTTTCCTCTCTCCATGGAAATAGAGGTTTTGATGATTTTTTAGCACAAGCTGATAGCTTGAGTGCGGTTTTTGCTGCTTTAAATGATGAGGTGTGATTTAATCCATACTGTCACAAATGTTTCTCTCATCTTCATATGCCTTTTAATTAGTTTGTTGCTTTATAAGCCTATTAATTGTCTTGATGACTGGCATGTCTTCAATTTAATATTTGGGCTGCTGGATTATGAAATAAAAAATAATTAGAAGGTTATCATGATTAAGAGAGTTTACCTCGGTATCTAGACAAAGGGGATGGAGTAATATGATGCTGCGTGGGACTGGACAAATGCTGTTCTTTACATAGAAAATTAATGCATACAAAATTTTTGTTCAAAGGTGAAAAATAGGGTTTGTCAGCATCTTTCCATAGTTAAAGAGGACTTCATATTCACTGGTCTGTAAGTTTTTTTTCTTCTTTCAAAATAGGGTTTATTAGTATTTTTCCTTATTTAAAGAAGACTTTGTATTTTGCTTAAGTCTGGCCTCTGCCACTATTACTGTTCTTATCATCTTTTAACTTTCCCTAAATGAGACATTGTGCCTAATAGTCACTGTCCTGTCTATTCTTAAGCTACTCTTGCCTGCACTTTTGCTATGCTGTCTTTTCCAACAGATTATCATATTCATACCAAATGTTTTCACTTTTTTTATTGGAAATTCTTTTTTGCAAAGAGTTTGGAGACATGCACACTAATTAGATCAAGGGCAGTCTCATGTTAGTCACTTGTAGGGTTCTAATCTTGATAGTTAACACTTACCATGTGCTGAAATAAGTATGCTTTTTTGTTCCAACTTTTGCATTACTTTTTGCTTCACTTTCATGAATAGAGAATATTTCTGTTGCTATAGGATTTTGATGTGCGAGAATATGCAATATCAGTGGCTGGGAGATTGTCAGAGAAAAATCCGGCATATGTTCTTCCAGCACTTCGTCGTCATCTCATACAATTATTGACATACTTGGGGCAAAGGTAAAAAAAGAACTTCTGTCCTCTCTATGCAGCATCAAATATTGACTTCTCCTTCATTGTCAGCAGTGCAGATAACAAATGCAGAGAAGAAAGTGCCAAGTTGCTAGGTTGTTTAATACGCAACTGTGAACGACTGATACTCCCGTATATTGCCCCAGTGCACAAGGTTTAATCTGTCTTGCAGTGTTATTTAATTGTTTTCTTTCTGTTTCCACTTTTCTAGTAGCTACTCATTTTACTTTCTTTTTTCTGGCTGGGTGGGGGATTTGGGTTATTTTCTTTATTTGGGACACTGCCTCATGATATCAAATGTTTTATTTTTCAGGCTCTTGTGGCACGACTACTTGAGGGCACTGGAGTCAATGCCAATAATGGTTTTATCAGTGGAGTTCTTGTAACTGTTGGAGATCTTGCTAGAGTGGTAGGTCAAATTATGTTTGTTTGCTTTTAGTCTTTCACACATGACATCATTTTTTTCAGTAATATATTTAGTTTGATAGACATAGGAAAATAATCCTGCATCAATTGTGAATTTATCAGTTGTATCTTATGTTAAGTTTGCTTTCTGATGAGAATCCTAGCTTGGTTGCTGTGTAACTGGTTCTAAGTTTCCTTGTATAACATGTTCTACGATTCTTTCTTGGACTTTGACTTGTTTTAGGGTGGTTTTGCGATGAGAGAATACATCTCAGAACTTATGCCTTTAATTGTTGAAGCATTATTGGATGGTGCAGCTGTCACCAAACGTGAAGTAGCTGTTGCTACTCTTGGTCAAGTTGTACAGAGTACTGGGTAAGACATCTTATATTGCTTTGAAACTGTCAGATGAACTTTGGGATAATCCACATTCTTACACTTATGCATGTTTTATGTTAGAAATGTTTGTTCCTTTCCCCCCATTAATGGTGTTTATGAGATTTTTCTTGTATGGGTCTTACAGGTACGTGATAGCTCCATATAATGAATACCCTCAATTACTTGGCTTACTTCTGAAATTGTTGAATGGCGAGTTAATGTGGTCTACCAGACGAGAAGTACTAAAGGTAGTTGCTCTTGAACTTTGCATGTAGTTAATGGTTCAGTTTTCTTGTCATGCTGAGTAAAACTTTGTTGTCTCCAGGTTCTTGGTATCATGGGTGCTTTGGATCCCCATGCACATAAAAGAAATCAGCAAAGCTTGACTGGTTCACATGGAGATGTTACCCGTGCCGCCAGTGATTCTGGTCAACATATTCCATCTTCTATGGATGAACTGCCTATGGACCTTTGGCCATCATTTGCTACATCTGAAGATTACTACTCTACTGTAGTGCCCCGCCTAATCTATTCTTCTTCTTGCTTGTTTTAACATTTCATTTGTTTGTTTCTAGTAGAAACTCTTAATTCTTTGCTACAATAATTGAATCCAGGTTGCTATCAATTCTCTCGTGCGAATTCTTAGGGATCCTTCTCTTGCAAGTTACCACCAAAAGGTGGTTGGATCTCTTATGTTTATATTCAAGGTGCGTTTTGAACATATAGATTTAATTTTTTTACATAAATAGTTATATTAGTTACTATTTGATTAAAACTTGCTATTTTATCTTCTTTATATCATTGATTTTCTGTTTTGCGAGGTTAGTCAATGGGTCTGGGTTGTGTTCCATACTTGCCAAAGGTGTTGGTCTATTAACTTTTCACCCAAGTTCGGTTTTTATGCTTGTTGTTTGTTGGTTGATTTGCTGAACTGCGGCTTATTATCTTGCTTCTGTTTCTGTAGGTTTTGCATGATCTCTTTCAGATTGTTAGTACATGTGACGAACATCTGAAGGATTATATAACATGGAAGTTGGGTACTCTTGTGTCAATCGTGCGTCAGGTAAAAAATTATGTCTTGAAGTTTTCATGCATGTAACTGATATTGACTTTCTTCTGGCATTTGATTTTGGGGTTTTGACGTTCTTGTGCAGCATATTCGTAAATATTTACCGGAGCTGTTATCTTTAATTTCTGAACTATGGTCATCATTCAGCTTGCCAGCTAGTACTCGCCCTTCACGTGGTTTTCCGGTACTCTTTATATTTTAGTTTAAATGGATAAGTAATTTGTACCAGTATCTCTTGCGGTTAGATTGATTGTTGTGATTATTATTGTTCTACTGTTTATCTTGTTTCTTAAACTCTCCCTACCTCTCTTGCTTAGGTACTGCATCTAGTTGAGCAGCTTTGCTTAGCTCTCAATGATGAATTTCGAAAGTATCTTCCTGCTATTCTTCCATGTTGCATTCAAGTTTTGAGTGACGCAGAACGTTGCAATGATTACACCTATGTTCTTGACATCCTCCATACCTTGGAAGTGTTTGGTGGTTAGTAGCAGTACTTATTTCACGTTTGGGACTCAAGTCTATTATTTTGCAACTGTGTTCAGCATACTGGTTAAGCATGTTGAAAGAAGAATAAACATCTGATTATAGCTTTATAAAACCCTATATTAATTTACAAATAAAATTCTGAAAGTGAGTTTTCATGTTTTATGCTAGATTATCTTTTATATGGAACTTTCATTATCACATGCTCGTCTAAACTAAATTTGTCAGTTTTGAACTGAAACCTAATTGTTTTTCTCTATCTAATCTAATTTTAAGCATCTCTAAATGATAGTATCTAAAGGATTTCTCGTTATGATTACTGTGTAGGGACATTGGATGAACATATGCATCTACTTCTTCCTGCCCTTATTCGACTGTTTAAAGTGGATGGTTCTGTGGAAATAAGACGTGCTGCTATCAGAACTTTGACAAGATTGATCCCTTGTGTTCAGGTAGATAGCAAGAATTTAATGACATTGAAAAATCAGTTATCATATATAATGTAAATACCCGTGGATTCAAGTTCTGTTCGACTTCCATTTTTATTTTGTTTGTTTTTTCATTCTTGTAAATCAGGTTACAGGTCACATATCTTCTCTAGTGCATCACTTGAAGATGGTTTTAGATGGGTGAGTTGTCTATTTCTTTTGTTTAAACTGTACAAATATAGAAAACGTCCCTATGCGCACTTCTGTGTGGTCTATCACTTTCCTCAGATCAGGAGTATCAGTGTGCATGCATCTTTCCACATTTCTATGCGTTTGGTTTCGGAGGCCAAAAGAGTATTTTGGTTATGGTTGAGATGATTTTATTTAATTTGCGCTCAGGTTTTTCTGAGGTAAATAAGCAAGATAATAAAATGATTATTTATGATGATATCATAGGGTTACAATCAACCTTGTAATTAATAGCCTATGTACCTTGTAATTTATTTCAAACATGAGGATTCACTAACAGTGATAACTGGTGGATGGTTCTAATGGGTTGGAACCGTCAGCATCATAAGAGGCTTGATGGAAGCACCTTGTTATGTCTACGAACTATGTCTATACCTATAAAAAACTTATTTACAGGAAAAATGATGAGCTCCGTAAAGATGCTGTTGATGCACTTTGCTGTCTGGCTCATGCCCTTGGGGAAGACTTCACTATTTTTATCCCATCTATACACAAACTTTTGTTGAGACACCGCTTGCGGGTATTGCTTCTTACCATGTCATTGGTTTTTGTACGAAAAACTTGTTTCCTGCTACTTCCCATGGTCAAATTTAATATCAAGTCATTTGTTTCAGCATAAAGAATTTGAGGAAATTGAAGGTCGTTTAAGGCGACGCGAGCCATTAATTGTGGGGAGCACGGCAGCACAAAGATTAAGTCGACGGCCTCCAGTGGAGGCTGTTAGTGACCCGCTAAATGATATGGAAAATGATCCCTATGAAGATGGGAATGATGTGCAAAGACATTCTAGAGGTCACCAGGTATCCTCTCATGATTGTATGATGAGCTATTATTATTGTTATTCATCCAATATTCTAAACATTCTGCCAAGTATACGTGCAATGCTAGCTTGGAAATAATCTTTACTACATATCAGTTTAAAGTGGTTTTGTTGTAACTTGTAATGATAATCTTGATAGTTAATTTCTAACTTGTTGGCATGGCCAGCTTTCTAGTTATTTGGTTACACCATGTTTTAACGAAATTAATGTATGATCAGCAAATTTCTTGTGCAAAATTAGAATATTAAATGTAATGTGGTAGGTAAACAGTTGCTTCATTTGCATGAACAGGCAAGTCATCTGCCATATAGCATTTTACTTATGAATAGAATGGTTTTCTTGTGGGGTTTTACAAGTAATTTAGGGCGTTAGCTATGCTTGTATGCTTCCTTTCTTGATACCTTTCGGCTGTATAAATTTGAAACACAAATTTCTGACTTGTAATGTTGCATTTGTTTACATATTCTCTGACTTGTTAATTTCATGTGGCAGATCTGAGCACTTTTAATGACTTGTTATGTTGCATTTGTTTACATATCCATATTTCGTTTTTCTAAATAATTATCTCATTTTATTTCATGGGGTCTATAGAGGCCTTTGACATAAATTGCTTCTGTATAGGTCAATGATGGTCGCTTACGCACTGCTGGGGAGGCTTCTCAGCGCAGTACAAAAGAAGATTGGGCAGAATGGATGAGACATTTTAGCATTGAACTCTTAAAGGAATCTCCTTCTCCAGCATTACGAACCTGTGCTCGGCTTGCACAATTACAAGTATGTATGTTTGCAGGGTTTATGTTTATATATCATTTCCTTCAGAGTTTGGTTTCTAATCAGCTCCTTTTGTAGCCTTTTGTTGGGCGTGAGTTGTTTGCTGCTGGTTTTGTTAGTTGCTGGTCTCAACTGAATGAGTCTAGTCAGAGGCAGTTGGTTAGAAGCTTGGAGATGGCATTTTCTTCCCCTAATATCCCTCCTGAAATTTTGGCTACTCTTCTCAACTTGGTATGTCCTTTCAGCCATTTTTTATTCCTTGTTTTTATTGAAGCTATTTGATTGCTTTTATCATTTACTACCTGATTTGTTAGATTCACTTTAGAAGACCATATTAATCTGCTTGAATATTGTTTTGCTGTTTTTTATTCTTGGTAACTCAAGAGTTAAGGAGTTGGCATCATATGACTCCACAAGCAATATGCAGAAATATTAAAAACTATGTGGTAAAAATCAACTTAAGGTGAAAACATATAAGCAGTCATGTGATAAAGAAACTCCTTTGCTGTAGCCAATAAGCAATTGTAACATACATAACCCACTTGTTATGGCAATCTGGGTAACATGCATTTGATATAGAAGGTAATGTATTTCTTTTGTTTATAAATATAAATATGTGATCATTTCAGGCTGAATTCATGGAACGTGATGAAAGACCTCTCCCTATAGATATACGACTTCTTGCTGCACTTGCTGAAAAGGTATGCTTTCCTTGAGAAAAACTTTTATGTAATATGCAGTTTTATGTCATGTGGATGGTGAAATATTTATCTTTCATATGGCTCATGCCAGTGTCGAGCATTTGCCAAGGCTCTACATTACAAAGAAATGGAATTTGAAGGTGCCCGCTCAAAGAAGATGGATGCTAACCCTGTTGCTGTAGTCGAAGCTCTCATACACATAAATAATCAGTTACACCAGCATGAGGTATATAACTATATATATTCTGTGTTTTTCCCTTCTAATAACTACATGCTTTCCCCAATTTCCACCCTTTGATTTAGGTTGTGATTTTTTTCTTAACCTTTTTAGGCTGCTGTGGGAATATTGACCAATGCCCAACAACATCTGGACGTTCAGTTGAAGGAATCATGGTATAGACATTTAATTTTCTGAAAGATTTGCGACGTTAATGTCATTCAGGGAGCTTTTATGTTGTAGTTTTCTGCTTGTCATTCCCTGATTTACTATTTCATGATGTCTTCCTCAAATATGTATATTTTTCCAAATGGGGAGGAAAAAAGGAAATCTAATTGCATAATTTGTGTTTTATTAGGTATGAGAAACTGCAGAGATGGGATGATGCTCTTAAGGCATACACTGTCAAAGCCTCTCAAGCATCAAGCCCGCACATCGTACTAGAAGCTACCCTAGGTATTAACTTTAGCACAATGGCCTACTTAATTGTTCGTCCTGTTCTTTTAATATTTGCATGCTCTTTATTACTATACTTTTCATAGCAAAAATTTGGAAATCCTTGAATTTCTCTAAAAGAATGCAAAAACAGATTGCAGCAAATACATTTCTCTAAAGGAATACTGATAGCTTTGTATTCTCTTCAGCTCTTTTCATTTTGTATTTAGGACAATTTTGGTCAGGCATCTTTAGGGGTCAAAATATTTGTCTTCTCAAGCTATTTTTGATCAGGCATCTTTAGGGGACAATTTTGGTCAGGCATCTTTAGGGGTCAAAATATTTGTCTTCTCAAGCTATTTTTGATAGATAAGATATTCCTGTTGTTGTATTCAAGTTGGCTCCAAATAAGCTGGATTATGATGTTTCTCTGGAACTTTTATTTATTTAAGAAAAGAAAAGAAAAGCCTCGAGTGAGTTTTCTACCCTATAAATTGTCGTGAACTAATAACTAGTAAATACATAAAATTAACAACAGTTTTAGGGGTTTCATTGGCTGACGTAAAATTTTCACATATCTGTATTTTACATCATCATATTTGAACTTAGAAAGGATAGTTTGCTTCCTAAGTGTATAATAGTTTCTTGAAAATTTTAAATGTGGTTTGAACGTTGTAGGGCGAATGCGATGCCTTGCTGCATTGGCTCGTTGGGAAGAGCTTAACAACTTGTGCAAAGAGTATTGGACTCCAGCAGAGCCCTCTGCTCGATTGGAAATGGCACCAATGGTTTGTTATTTATGACGTAGTATATGTCAACATTTTCTATATTGGACTTGTATTCATGAGTTTATTCTTCTAGGCTGCAAATGCTGCTTGGAACATGGGAGAATGGGACCAAATGGCCGAGTATGTGTCTCGGTTAGATGATGGTGATGAAACCAAACTCCGGGCTTTAGGGAATACTGCTGCTACTGGTGATGGAAGCAGTAATGGTACATTCTTCAGAGCTGTTCTGCTAGTTCGGAGAGGAAAGGTATGTTTTAGTTTATACTCATAACTCATTAGTCATTACCCCCATTAGTTCTTATGAATGCCATCATCTATTTCTATATGCATTTTGCAGTATGATGATGCACGGGAGTATGTTGAGAGAGCGAGAAAGTGCCTAGCAACAGAGCTTGCTGCTTTGGTTTGTTTTTTAACTCCTTCAATTTCTTGAACCACATACACCCCCTGATTTTCTTCTCCATCATTCATTTCATTCTTTATGTTAGTCAATACTCTAAATCACTACTTTCAGTTTCTAGAACATATCCAACATTATTCACGCTGCCCTCTTCCTTTTTAAAATTGTCTCATATTCTTAGTCCTTATGGCTCTAGCTCCTTTGTGCTTTGAGAATAGTTGAAAGGGAAAGTAAAACACCATTTAGGTATAGTTAAGTTCCCCACTTCCGCTTGCCCCTTTCCCAGCCATATATGTCTGTGTATAGGTTCTTTATTATGACTATTGGTATGGTATAATGGTAATGATCGTTTCAAGGCTCATTTGGTACATGATATTAAAAGTAATGAAATTACTAATTCAAATAAAATTATAGAACTTTAGCTTTTGTTGTGGTTCAGGAATCTGATGCTCTATTTAATATTACTATAATTGTTTTTCTGTATACAGTACCTTCAATGATACCATTTGATTTCCGGTGATGGAAGTTTCTGTTTAGACTTGAGAAAATCTTTAATTTATGGCTATCATGATTCTAATACCTACTTCTTCAGGTTTTGGAGAGCTATGAGCGTGCTTACAGCAATATGGTCCGTGTTCAGCAGCTTTCAGAACTAGAGGAGGTTTGTTCTGCATCTATTTTAGATTTAATTTTCTCCTTTTTAGCTGTTCATTCCTATAAGCATGACTTTCTTAAAGATTGGTTCTCAGGGGACATCATCATTTATTGCAGGTCATTGATTATTGCACTCTCCCGATGGGAAATCCTGTTGCTGAAGGACGGCGTGCCTTGATTCGAAATATGTGGACTGACCGGATACAGGGAGCAAAACGAAACGTTGAGGTAAGTTATTTACTTTGATGAAGTGTTTCCCATTCTGACTTAGTAAGTATTGCTTTTGAAACGTTGAGGTAAGTTATTTACTTTGATGAAGTGTTTCCCATACTGACTTAGTAAGTATTGCTTTTGCTAAACTATACGCCATTTATGTTTTTTCTTTTTTACATTAAATGCTATTGTGAGAAAGGGGCCATGGTGGCCGGAGATGCAATGAATAATGGTGGTTTGTGTGTGTAATCGGTGGTTAGAGATTTGTTGTTTGAAGAAGATGAGCAAGATATTTTCCAGAGAGAACAATGTGTTTTTCTGTATTTTCTTATTATTCTTAATTATCAAATGTATACAGAGTAAGCCTTTAAATAGGCTGATATAGAGTTTTAATATAACTAGAACTATACTTTTATCTTTAATTTAAATAATACTTATTCCTAACTTAAATAAGACTTCTAGTAAATCTAAACTACAGATTAGGAATAAACTCTAATTACACATTAAATAAAAACTCTAACACTCCTCGTCAACTTACACTCCCCCTCAAGCTCTAACACTTTTTGGATAACTTACAGTTATGAAGTTATTGCAAGAATTGAATTGTAAGAAGGCTATCCCTTATCTGTCTTTCATTTTTCTAATAGTATTTTTTTTCAATTTTCTGTTCCCATCAATTTCCTTCCTTTTATTTTTAATGTGCATGTGTCTGACACTTCTAAACCTTCCAAATAAACATACCTGTGCCAGACAAATCTCCGTATCCAATACTTGCACACGAATCCGAGTACCACACGCAGATTGACACGGAAGATTTAACAGTCTAGATTTCAGTTAGGGTGGCACCTGAATCTGTATCTTGCTGACAGTACCACGAGGCAATTTTCTATCATAGCTTGCTGAAGCAAACCTGTTTATGTTGCTGAAGTTATACATGAAAGAGAACTTTTAGATGGTGGAGCAAGGATTTTAGGCAAACATGAAATTGTGCTCTATGGTTGTATCCATACGATATAGTAGTAAACAAACGTGAATACTTTCATCCTGTATGCATTTTCTTAAGTGGAATGACCGAATGAATGTAGTGCTTCTTTATACTGTCCCCGAATGTATCACATGCTTCTGTTGCTTGAGAGTTGGTTCTTATATGTTCAAATATGCAGGTCTGGCAAGCGCTTTTGGCTGTTAGAGCTCTTGTTCTACCTCCAACAGAAGACATTGAAACCTGGCTCAAGTTTGCTTCTCTTTGTCGGCAGAATGGAAGGATTAGTCAAGCTAGGTCTACCTTAATTCAGCTCTTACAGGTCTGTATTGCTTATATTTTTTTTAAGCTGCCAGAATGCAAAAACATGTTCGTTTTCTTATATATTTTCTGGCTGCTGGATGGTACTCAGTATGATCCAGAAACTTCTCCTGAAAATGTAAGATATCATGGTCCCCCTCAAGTAATGCTGGCTTACTTAAAATATCAATGGTCACTTGGAGATGATCTTAAACGGAAGGAGGCATTTTCCAGGATTCAGGTATATCCATTTTGGCAATTTCAGCCAAGTGCCCTTTCTTTTTCTTCCCTTTCATGCATATCTACCATAATAAGCTCATCTTTCTGCTGGCATTCACTATTGCCTATATTTCTAAGTTGCCTTTTCCTAATTAATGATAGTAAAATCACTGTCACAGAATCTGGCTAGAGAGCTTTCAATCTCCCCAAATATTCAATCCTTTCAATCAACTGCTTCGATGAGTGGTACAAGTGCAAATGTTCCACTTCTGGCCCGCGTGTATCTTAAACTTGGAGCTTGGCAGTGGACACTCTCACCTGGATTGGATGACGATTCAATACAGGGTAGCTAATACTAAGAACTTCATATCTTGTTCATTTGCAGTGTTTCCCTCTTTTTCGTCAAATGGTTATTGTAACAAAAAAGGACTTATGGGTTCTTAAAAGTGAAGTTATCAATTTTTCTTGGTCTTTTTTGGTAGAAATCCTTTCAGCGTTTAGGAATGCCACTCAGTTCGCGACAAAATGGGCAAAAGCATGGCACACATGGGCATTGTTCAATACAGCTGTCATGTCTCATTATACTTTACGAGGCTTTCCGAACATTGCCTCTCAGTTTGTTGTTTCAGCTGTCAATGGATATTTTCATTCAATAGCATGTGCAGCAAATGCAAAAGGTGTTGATGACAGTCTACAGGTATATAACTGAATATTCAAGATCATTTTTAAGCTTGATAATAGCACAAAAAATTTTATAATGACAGTAATAATTTTCTTCCACTGTTTTCATTAGGATCTGACTTATTTTATTTATTTTTATCTTCATAACTGCTACTTGATAACTTGATTGTACCCTTTCAAACATTGTTCTTAAATTCTGATTTTTTTTCTTCAGGATATACTTCGCCTTCTTACCTTGTGGTTTAACCATGGAGCAACGGCAGAAGTCCAAAAAGCCCTACAGATAGGTTTTGCCCATGTTAATATCAACACATGGTTGGCTGTTTTACCTCAAATAATCGCCAGAATACATTCAAATAACCATGCTGTGAGAGAGCTCATTCAATCACTTTTGGTTCGAATTGGTCAAAGTCACCCCCAGGTTTGCCTTAATTGTTCTGTTCTGCTACAAATTTGGGGCTCTTGGTGCTGTAGCGGCCTTAATTCAAATTATTTTGAGCCGTTTCATTTGCTAAACTGATTTAATTCTTCCCCAGGCTCTTATGTACCCTCTTCTTGTTGCTTGTAAATCCATAAGCAATTTGCGGAAAGCAGCTGCTCAAGAAGTAGTTGACAAAGTGCGTCAGCATAGTGGTGTACTTGTGGATCAGGTTGAATAATTAAAATCAATTTGTTTTTTACTTTCTTTAATTTATTTTCCTTAGCCGTTTGATCTATAAATAGATTTGACCTGTACTCAGGCACAATTGGTTTCAAAGGAACTAATCAGGGTTGCAATACTTTGGCATGAGTTATGGCATGAGGGGCTGGAAGAAGCTAGTCGTCTATACTTTGGTGAACATAACATTGAAGGGATGCTGAAAGTCTTGGAGCCTTTACATGAGATGCTCGAGGAAGGGGTTATGAGGGATAATACTACTATAAAGGAGAGAGCATTTATAGAGGTTTTCTCTATTTCTATGCTGTTAATTATCTTATCTCCCCCATGGTATTTCTTCAGTAACATATGCATATTAATCTCATTCTTCTTTTGGATTGTATTATCACAATTTATGGTGAATATTCTGACCTAGTTGTTTATACTTTTGCTGCTATGTGCCATTTCCCCCTGATATATTGAAGTCCTCCAGGCATTTTAAGATTTCCAGTGTATATTCAGTTAATTCATTTTAGTTTCATGGTATTGCAGGCATACCATCATGACTTGTCTCAGGCATATGAGTGCTGCATGAAATATAAGAGAACCGGAAAAGATGCTGAGCTTACTCAGGTACAACATCTTTGATTACTAAATTGTTAGATTTTACATATATTCGAGTCATTTCCTACATGGTGTGTTTGCATGAGAAGTTGTTCTATTTATTGGGTGAGCAATACTATTTCTTGCGGTTGGGGTCTGGTTTGCCCCCTAGTTTTGGGGTAAATTTGGCTGTCATCACCTGTGTTTGTAGTCTGAAGCAGGTTTGTAACCAACTTATGCGGTTGCTTCAGGCTACCTTAGGGTTGTACTTCGAGGCTTCCACATACTATATATAGCTTTCTGTCAAATAGGGATGCTGATTAGAATATGCTACTGGTCCGTCTGTTCTGTTTTCTCTGTAGCTTTCCAGAAGCAGGGGATGTCTCCTAATTGTTTTTTGTATTCATCAGGCATGGGATCTCTATTATCATGTTTTCAGGAGAATAGACAAGCAACTTCAAAGTCTTACTACCTTGGACCTGCAGGCAAATATCAATCTCTCTATTTCTTCCAGTTCATTAATGCAACTATACTAACTTTTCACTATACATTCTGCAGTCTGTTTCTCCTGAGTTGGTAGAATGCCGTGATTTGGAGCTTGCTGTGCCTGGGACATACCGTGCGGGTAAGCATAATGGTTGTCTTGAATTTATCTCTTGGTATAAGCCTGACTGCCCTGCTCATGGCCTAGTTGCAAGAAGTTTGTGTGGCATTAGAACTTGAGTTCAAACCCCAGCATCCGTATGTTATCCCCCAATTATCCTTTTTTTACTACCGACTGCCCTAACTGAAGTGATCCCCTTTTTAATTGTCAGAATCACCGGTGGTAACCATTGCATCATTTGCACATCAACTTGATGTCATTACTTCCAAACAGCGCCCTCGGAAATTGACTATTCATGGGAGTGATGGTGAAGACTATGCCTTCTTACTAAAAGGACATGAAGATCTTCGCCAAGATGAGCGTGTCATGCAGGTAGTTTCTACTTTCTTTTCCATTCCCCTTTTTATATTTCACTTTCATTCAAGCTTGATAGTTCTACGGTTCATTTGCTGATGTTTGGAGGGTTACATTGCTGATGTTATCTTAAATATTACTATAAATTACTATTTTGTTTCATTTCATCTGTTGAGATCTAATGTCCTTGATGATCAAATTTTATCAGCTATTTGGCTTAGTGAACACTCTGCTGGCAAACTCTAGAAAAACTGCAGAGAAAGATCTGTCGATTCAGCGATATGATGTCATACCTCTATCTCCAAACAGTGGGTTGATTGGCTGGGTCCCTAATTGTGATACCTTACACCAGCTCATAAGAGAGTACAGAGATGCCAGAAGGGTTGGTTGAAGTTCTCTGATTACTTTATTTTGGTTCTCATAGTCCATTTTCCATAGCTGATGGTGCTTTGTGTCATAAAAATCACATTTAACTTTACCCGAGCTTCATGGTTTCAGATCACCCTAAATCAGGAGCACAAATTTATGTTAAGTTTTGCACCGGATTATGACCATTTACCACTCATTGCTAAAGTTGAAGTATTTGAGTATGCTCTACAAAATACTGAAGGAAATGATCTGGCCAAAGTATGCTCTCGTTATATTGTTCTTCCTTTCATGTTGATTGACTTCTTTCAACTTGCATTAATCTGGCTTTTGATAGGTTCTTTGGTTAAAAAGTCGAACTTCTGAGGTGTGGCTAGAGAGGAGGACAAATTATACTCGAAGTTTAGCTGTAATGAGCATGGTATGTGCTTACCTTGCTTTTTGGTGTATCCTTAATTACTGCAAGCATCCAACTGTAAAGTAACATTCAGTATTATTCTCGTTGTTGGAGTCCTCTCTTGCTCTCTTTCCTTTTTTATTAAATAATTTTTACCAGATCCCAGTATGCAATCCTACTATCTTATTCTTTTCATACTATAGTGATTATTGGTAAAAGCTTTGGATTACCCCTGGTTCAGAACCATATCTGCCTGATATCGGCTGGAAATGTAATCTAGAGTGTTTAGTTTCATAAATAGTTTGGCAAAATGAAGACAACTCAATGAGGTCTATGTGTAAAGAGTACGCTGCAAAATGTGCATTGCGGGCATACAATCACAAAGTTCATTTTAGGAGACTTTTTAAGTCAAAAACTAACAGAACCGCCTATGGGTAGCATAAAACTGAAGCTTCTTTATCCAATATTACTTTAAATGCAGTACAGTTGCATCTCAAGGCCACGTACATTTGGAGGCTCTCCTTTTACTCCTGAGATTGTATGGGGAAAGTGTTAATGTGATATTAGATATTGAACTTCATTGTAAATCTGTAAATTTGCGTTATACATGTAGTTATTGCATCCCCGTTAAGAGAAAATATAAGTGGATGACGTGTGGCTTTTGTTTCAGGTTGGTTATCTCCTTGGCTTAGGTGATCGTCACCCAAGTAATCTCATGCTACGCCGCTCTAGGTATGGGGAAAAAGAAGTGTATTAGTTAATATTTATCAAACTTTATGTACTTCATAGTCATGACATGATATTCTTTTGCAGTGGAAAGATCTTGCACATAGATTTTGGAGACTGTTTCGAAGCCTCTATGAACCGGGAAAAGTTCCCTGAAAAGGCATGTCCATCGAAACCATTACTATTTTTTTCATTCTTTTGGGTTGGGGGAGAGGGTGTGAAATTGCTTCGCTCTGCTCAATGTTTGTTGATTTCTGTTGTATTGAAATTCTTCATGCAGGTTCCTTTCCGTTTGACTAGAATGCTTGTGAAAGCAATGGAAGTTGGTGGTATTGAGGGCAATTTCCGCTCGACGTGTGAAAATGTGATGCAAGTTCTCCGATCAAATAAGGATAGTGTTATGGCTATGATGGAGGTATGAGCCTCTGAACTTGATTTTTTTGTCAGTTTTCTTTCATGAAAGCTTTAATAAATTAATCATACTATCAAGAACGTATTTATAATAGAAAACGAAACAGAGTTGGGTGTTGGGTATTGTGGCAGCGATATATTTATGTATGTCATTTGTGCCTTAATGAAACCACATGTTAAGAAGAGTTGTGTAACAGCACTCTGGTTGTCATTGTTGTCAATCCATTATTATAAATGGAACTTCTGTTTTTCTTGTTCATGTATAAAAACCGACGAATCTGACTTTGTAAATCAACTGTTCTTCAGGCATTTGTTCACGACCCTCTCATTAATTGGCGTCTTTTCAATTTCAACGAAGTCCCGCAAATGTCAATTTTTACCAGTACACACGGCACTGCTGTAGTAAACACGGAAGAAACTGCTCCAAGTAAAGAGCTTGCACATCCTCAGCGGGGGGCTCGGGAACGGGAACTTCTTCAGGTTTTCTTTTTATCTAAAAAACTCTACAATTTATCTTTTATAAATGTAAACGTAATACAGTGGGTTTAAATCAATGCGGTGCCATTGTAGGCCGTTAACCAACTCGGTGACGCTAACGAGGTTTTGAACGAGAGGGCTGTGGTTGTCATGGCTCGTATGAGTAACAAACTCACCGGACGTGATTTTTCATCCTGCTCTTCGATACCGACAAGCTCTTCTAATATCCAACATGTAGTCGATCACAGCACCTTAATTTCTGGAGATAATCGAGAAGTGGAACATGGATTATCTGTTAAACTGCAAGTTCAAAAGTTAATCATCCAAGCCACTTCCCATGAAAATTTGTGCCAGAATTATGTTGGGTATGATCCTCTTCCTTCTATTTCTCTTTCCCTGCTCTGTGTACAGATATGTATCCATATGCATATATCCGTACGCTCTATTATACTCTAATTCGGATGGGTCCGATACAGTTTAGAGGATGTTATTCCCCTACTGTTTCCAAAAATGTCTAGTATCGGACACTGGTACTTCAGAAAAAATAAAGAGGTGGATCAACATATAGCTTAATATGTATAAATGTGTATGCATATGATACGCATACATTTGCATGAGGAACCACTAACTTGCTCTTTTTCTTTTTTTGTATTGCAGGTGGTGTCCCTTTTGGTGAGTGAAAATAAATGTATATTTTGTATAAAACATGTACATAGATGTATTTATTGTAAATATATGATTTTCCCCTTTTCTTTATCACTTGGTATTAGAAATGAAATCATAATGATAAATTTATTTATCACATTGAATTGTCAATTTTGTTTGTTTAATGTTATATTTTGATACATAAATTGTGTAATCTTTTTTACATAATTGATCATATTTAAACTATAAAATTTAAAATTTTAACCCTAAATTTAAAACTCTAAAAATCTTAAAACTCTAAAATCTAACCCTTAATCCTAATTTGTATACCTTGTAACCAATGTATTTTTTTTCTTATTAAAATGTGGATTTTATTTTTATTAGTACTTTTTTACCATAATTTCCTGGTTTATATCATATATTTTAATTTTATGATATTTATTACAATTATTTCTTTGGTTACAAAGAGATAAAACACAAGTTACTTGGGTTGGTAAGATTACAAATAATCCAATCCTGTAACTGCATCGTCATAAATCCAGTAAGCAAAACGTGGCCTAAGGCCTTCAACTTGAGCTCCACCAAAACCACACTTCAAGCCTCTCAACTCGAGTCTCATCGGCTAACAAAGAATTACGGTTATTCTCTTAGAACCCTTGATCAACTACTTGTGTCTTCATCAGAAATCTCCATGTCTGCTCTGCATCATAAGCGGAGTTGATAGAGAAAACCACGTCCCTCTTCCCGGAAAATCATCTATATCCACTTCAAGAGGGGCTTTAATCCCTATGTTTTTCTTGACAATATCAGGCAGGTAGTTGCAGTTCAAACAACCACATTATAAATATATTCGATTTATAAGTACATTAGTATATTAACATATTTTGATGTATATGTGCATAGTATATAATATACGAGTATTTAATGGCATTATATTGAAAAATATTTAATTTTCACGAACGAGTTTAATTTAGAATTTAAGGATTTAGATTTTTGAATTTAA
Organism: Hibiscus tridactylites; assembly: GCA_958450335.1. Taxonomy (NCBI): domain Eukaryota; kingdom Viridiplantae; phylum Streptophyta; class Magnoliopsida; order Malvales; family Malvaceae; genus Hibiscus; species Hibiscus tridactylites. The sequence goes on from OY288265.1 coordinate 100,951,108, forward strand.
GGTTTAAGGGTAAATTTTAGGATTTAAACTTTAAAGTTTAAGAAGTTGGTGTTTTGAAATTTGGAATTAAGGATTTTTTTTTTTTTTGAATGGTGGAATTAAGGATTTAAATCTTATATTAGAGGTTATATATGAATAATTGTGTAAACAAATTTACATATTATATCAAATATTAATTCATGTATAAATATATGAATTATTATCGGTAGAAATTTTTTGTTTTTATATGTATCTTAATTTTAAGATTAATGGTTTCAATTTAGAGTTTAAAGTTTTTTGTGTAGATGTTTAGAATTTGGCGTTTATGGTTAGTATTTAGGATTTAAGGTTTATGATTAGGGTTTAAGTTTTATGTTAATATAGTTAAATATTTAGATTTTAACCTATAAGCCCTAAATTTTAACATTAAACCTAAAATTTTATCAACGACCCCTAAATTCAAAACTATTATACTTAAATTCTTAAACCCTAAAAATAAAGCACATATGCAAACAAAATTTCCACAAACATTTGTGCATTGAATAATAACCCTTAGTAAGCGTTTGGTTCACGGAATGTAACATTACCCTTGAGAATAGAATTTCCGGAATAATTCATTACCCTTGAGAATAGGATTCCCGGAATGATTCATTACTTGGCACATTACTGGAATGTTACATTTCTTGGTTTGGTTTGCTTGACAGGAATGTAAAATTACACTATTTGGTTAATAGAATATAAGATTACTAGAATGCATAATTTTCAAAATTATCCTTGTGATATATTTTTTTAATTAGTCAAACTTCAAACGTTTACATGAAAATTCATAGTAAATATATTTTTTTGTTATTTTTAATTTATATATGTTTCTTTTATAAAATTTTTACACAAATAATTGAATATACTTTTGAATGTTATAGTACAATATTATATATTTGAATATTTATAATTTATTATAATTATATATTTGAAAAATATAAACAAATAAACAAACCAAATTCATAAGCTTCTATTATAATAATAATAATAATAATAATAATAATAATAATAATAATAATAATCACATTCACTACTAAATCAAATATACTAATAACTAATTATAAATATTATATTTATGTTAAAAAATCTTTTTCAAAGTAGAAAATAATGATTTATTTGAGTACAAAACATTATTTCAAGAGTATTTTAGTCTAAGGTGGTAGGAATTGACTAATAATAATACCTAAAAATATGGTAGGAATGACATTCTCGCCACTTGGAGAGAAAGAAACTACTTTTGAGAATGCTGTAGGGAATTTTTTAAAACCAAACGTTAATATGTGATTGAGAAAACTACACCGTTGGTCCCCTAATTATCACCGTTCTCCTGTTTTGGTCCTAAAATTATGTTTTTCGGTAAACTCGTCCCTTCTGTTACATAGTTCTCATGTTTAGGTCCCCGACGTTAAATAACTAACGGTTTTGATGACGTGACATTTTTTAATATTTTTTTAATCATTTCTCTCTCCTCTTATATATTATTTTTATTTAATTTTATTCACCCAATCATGTTGTGACACGTGTCACTACACTATTAGGTGAAAAAAACCCCCCAAAAATCCTTAAAATTAAACTTGGTGTCATCAGGATTCGAACCCAGGACAACCAACGCACCAAGCATGCGCTTGAAACAACTAGACTAAGCTAGATACTTTATTCAAATCTACTAACACTTATATTTAAGCTGTACAAATTAACCCAAAAAAACTTAAAAACATAATTAGTGCCGCTGGGAATCGAACCCAGGACCACTAGAGCATAAGGCATGCACGTGAACCAACTATGCTAGGCAAGTTACCTAATTTAAATCTACTAACATTTATATTTAAGCTGTACAAATTAACCCAAAAAAACCTAAAAACACAATTGGTGCCACCAAGATTCGAACCGAGGTAACTAGCATGAAAAGCCAACATGTAAACCAATTACACTAAGCCAACTATTTGGTTTAAATTTTCTAACATTTATATTTAACATATACAAATTAGAAACAACACATTCGAACGCAATACCTTATTGAATTTTTTTTTAAAATATTTAACCACCAAGTTAAACTAGTAAATTGTGCTATTTTTAAATTAAATACATTTCACTAAATTATGTTTAAAATTAAAAAATCAAACTAATTTTTTTTACTTTGATTGATAATAACAAAACTAATTAAATATTTATTTATTATTATAAAATTATTATAAATTAATATTTATTTATTATAAAATTAATATTTATTAATAATATAAGAGGAGAGAAATAATCAAAAAATATTAAACTAATAATATTTATTAATATTATATTTAATATAATAAATAAATATTAATTTATAATAATTTTATAATAATAAATATTTAATTAGTTTTGTTATTATCAATCAAAGTAAAAAAATTAGTTTGATTTTTTAATTTTAAACATAATTTAGTTAAATATATTTAATTTAAAAATAGCACAATTTATTAGTTTAACTTGGTAGTTAAATATTTTTTAAAAAAATCAATAAGGTATTGCGTTCGAATGTGTTGTTTCTAATTTGTTTAGGTTAAATATAAATGTTAGAAAATTTAAACCAAATAGTTGGCTTAGTGTAATTGGTTTACACGTTGGTCTTCCATGCTAGTTACCTTGGTTTGAATCTTGGTGGCACCAATTGTGTTTTTAGGTTTTTTTTGGGTTAATTTGTACAGCTTAAATATAAATGTTAGTAGATTTGAATCAGGTAACCAGCCTAGCTTAGTTGGTTCATGCGTATGCCTTATGTATTGGTGGTATTGGGTTTGATTCCTAGCGGCACCAATTATGTTTTTAAGTTTTTTTGGGTTAATTCGTACAGCTTAAATATAAGTGTTAGTAGAATTGAGTCAAGTATCCAGTTCAGCCTAGTTGGTTCAAGTGCATATTTGGTGCGTTGGTGGTCCTGGGTTTGAATCCCAACGGCACCAAGTCCAATTTTGAGGGTTTTTGGGGGTTTTTTTCACCTAATAGTGTAGTGACACGTGTCACAACATGATTGGGTGAATAAAATTAAATAAAAATAATATAAGAGGAGAGAGAAATGATTAAAAAATATTAAAAAATGCCACGTCAGCAAAACCGTTAATTATTTAACGTCGGGACCAAAATAAGAGAACTATGTAACAGAAGGGACGAGTTTGCCGAAAAACATAGTTTTGGGACCAAAACAGGAAAACGGTGATAATTAAGAGACCACCGGTGTAGTTTTCCTATGTGATTCCAAAAAAAATTATTCCCCTTAATAATAATTTTTTTTTCGAACCAAACACAACTTAGTATATTTACATATTTTTGATGTTTAAGTGCATTAATATATCATGTTTATATCCATTTAACCCTAATTATGTGTCATATATTCAATTTCAATGTTACTTCCATAAACATGTCCACCATTATTGCTGAGTATATTTTTTGATCGAACATAATTGCTGGGTCGTAACTCATACAAGAGACGCCTTTGAAAATCATATAAAACCATAACAAGTTTCAACAAGAAACAAAATTACAAAACATACAAAATACTAAACAATCTTCGAAGGCTCCGAAGCTTAGAAGTCATAAAGCAAACACATAGGATAGAAAAGGCGCCCCTCGCACAAACACACTTGCACAGTACATTTAGTACTCCTCATCTCCATCCTCGTCATTTTCACCCGACTCGGCACCAACTTCCTCGTAATCCTTCTCCAATGCAGCCAAATCCTCACGGGCCTCCGAGAATTCTCCTTCCTCCATTCCCTCACCCACATACCAGTGCACAAAAGCTCGTTTGGCATACATGAGATCAAACTTATGGTCAATACGGGAGAACACTTCAGCAACGCTGGTCGAGTTCGAAATCATGCACACAGCCCTCTGGACTTTAGCAAGGTCACCACCGGGAACAACACTGGGAGGCTGGTAGTTGATTCCACACTTGAATCCGGTCGGACACCAATCGACGAACTGGATGGTGCGCTTGGTCTTGATGGTTGTGACAGCAGCATTGACATCCTTAGGGACAACATCACCACGGTACATCAAACAGCATGCCATGTATTTGCCATGGCGTGGGTCACACTTGGCCATCATAGATGAAGGCTCAAAGGCACTGTTGGTGATTTCAGCAACAGAGAGCTGCTCATGATAAGCTTTCTCAGCAGAGATGACAGGGGCGTAAGAAGAAAGCATGAAGTGGATCCTTGGGTAGGGGACCAAGTTGGTCTGGAATTCATTCACATCAACGTTCAATGCACCATCGAACCTAAGTGAGGCAGTCAAGGAGGAAATCACCTGAATCACAAAGAAAAAGATATCACCGAGTTACTATTTTTCAGTCAAACTCCAAAACTTAGGATCACAAATGTCTCTTTCCAACTATAAAAGCACAGTGAGACGTTGCAATGTGATACCTGAGAGACAAGGCGGTTAAGATTGGTGTAGGTGGGGCGCTCGATATCAAGAGAGCGCCTGCAAATGTCGTAGATAGCTTCATTGTCAAGGAGAACAGCAACATCAGTGTGCTCCAAAAGGGAGTGAGTTGAGAGAACGCTGTTGTAGGGCTCAACAACGGAAGTGGAGACCTGGGGAGATGGGTACACAGTGAAACCCAACTTGGATTTCTTTCCATAATCGACAGACAAACGCTCCAAGAGAAGGGAACCGAGACCGGATCCAGTGCCTCCACCGACAGCATTGAAAACAAGGAACCCTTGTAGACCAGTGCAGTTATCAGCTAGCTTCCTAATGCGGTCCAAGCACAGGTCAACAATCTCCTTGCCAACTGAAGCAAGAGAATAACGAATATTAGTTATGTTAAATGAAATTGGTTAAACTATCTGTCAAATAAATAAACCGGATTAGGTTAAAAGAATGTACTGGTGTAGTGGCCACGGGCGAAGTTGTTGGCAGCATCTTCCTTGCCGCTGATGAGTTGCTCTGGGTGGAAGAGCTGGCGGTAAGCACCAGTCCTCACTTCATCAATAACAGTGGGTTCAAGATCTACGAATACAGCACGAGGGACGTGCTTCCCAGCACCAGTTTCACTGAAAAAGGTGTTGAAAGCATCATCACCTCCGCCGACAGTCTTGTCGCTCGGCATCTGGCCATCAGGCTGTTTCGAAACAGAAATTCAACAGCTTATTATTCAGTGACCAAAACTTAGATCTCCAAGCTAAATATCAACAGATGAATAAAGCTTCGCGTGGATCTGGAAATGCACCAACATTTGAAGAGCTTTACATTTACAAAAATGTAGAAGAAGAAAAAAGCATTCAGATCTGAAGCAAAAACCTCCTAGTTTTTTAAAGATCCAAACAAAAGTTTCCAATGGATCTAAAAATAACTAACACTCGAAATGTTTTACACTTTAAAAAAACTTTTGAAAAAAACAATAGACTAACGTAGATTTAAAGCAAAAATCCACCGAAAATTATAAGATTCAAGCACATATTAGCCAGATCTGACAGAATACATAGCCTAACAGATGAGAAAACAAAACATGAATAACGAAGACCTAAGCATTCTCAGATTTATTGAAAAATCCGTCAAATACATAAAAAAACAACAAATCTAAGCAGATCAAAATGGCAGATCATAAGATCTGAAGGTTAAAACACAGATCTGAGAAAAATGAAACAAAATCCATTCAAACGTAGAACAATGACCCGCAGATCTGAATTAAAAGGTAACGAATATCAAATCTGAAACCAGGAAAATTAAGAAAAATAAATGAAAATACCTGAATCCCGTGCTCGAGACAGTAAAGCTCCCAGCAGGCATTTCCGACCTGAATACCGGCCTGACCGATGTGAACTGAAATGCACTCTCTCATTTTCGCTTAAGAAAAATTAAAATCAAATGGCAGAGAAACTAAAATCAAAGGCGTTTATCAAGACACCTTTGTGAGAGACAAGATGATTGAAATGTGGAGGATTTGAAGGGGTGGATATGTATATTTATAATTGGAAAGTGGTTTTTTTTTTTCAAATTTAAATTAGCTGCAGTTTTTTTAACTACTGTTGGTTGGCATTTTCAAATTTTAAAAATTTACCGCCAGGCTGGCATGACAGACGCCACCTAAAATAGAATTTTTTTAAATAAATTATTATTTTAGGTATTAATTTAAAAAAAACAAAATATCTTTAAGAAAAAATATATACATTCAATACATTAACTATATAACTTCTTCTAAATTGGTACTTAAATTTTTTTTTTCAAAATATTACTTCATTCCATAAAACGATGATTACACTTGAAACAGAAAAGACGGAGAAAATGCAAGGTCCCACAATATGGGGCCTCTGCTTCTGCGAGCAAATTTGGCTAACCGATCGGCAGCCTGATTGCATGAGCGAGGGACAAAAGAGAAGAGGCAAGAATCAAACTCTCTGGAACTCTGGCGGGTATCCTCTTCCACAGCTGCGGAGGCCCAGTCCGAAGATACTCCTTTGTTAAGCCTGCTGATAACAGCCTTACAGTCGGATTCGATAATGATTTTTCGGAAGCCACATCTTTTCGCCAGTAGCACACACAGTCTGATTGCCAAAGCTTCAGCTACTGTGGCTGATGAAGCACCACAAGAGTCTGAGATACCTTGGATGAAAGATCCCGACCAATCTCGGGCGATAGTCGTGATCAATATTGAAAAAAACGAAGAGAAAAAATAAGTTAAACGAATAATATATTATCGAATTTCACATTAATTAGATAGTGATTTTTTCACCCTTTAGATGTAGTCTTTAAACATACCCTTACTCAATGTTTAAAGACAAGATCAGTACACATGTATGGTAACATGTTTTCTTGCCATCCATTTATTTTTATTTTCTTTTTTCTCTTAGTTAACATTTTATTTCATTTTGCTCTTGAAATAATGTCAGTTTCTTTAAAACAAAACAAAGTTGGCTTATCAATTGTATTTTTTTCAAATTTATTACACACAAATGAAAAGGTAAAAACTTTTTACAAGCGTTTTATTTTAAGATTTAGAGTATAATATTTAGGGGTAAGGGTTTAAGATTTAGAGAAAATGGTTAGAATTTAAGGGGTAAGATTAGGACTTAGGGTTTAGAGTTTAGGTTTTAGATTTTTGGGTAATATGTTGAGGATTTAGGTTTTAAACCTATAAACCATAAATTTTAACCATAAACACTAAATTCTATTTACAATCCCTAAATTCCAAACTAATGAACCTAAACTCCTAAATTTTAAACCCTAAAACTAAGACGATTGAGGAAATTTTTAGTTTTCACCGCCAGTGTATCAAATAATTATCCAAATGAAATTGTACTTTTTAAATCGCACACATGTAAGATCTTAACACGTAAGATAAACACACACTATATCAATCGAGAAATTATTAGATGATCCGGTTCACTACGTTATTCGTGGTTCCAATCAATAAGGTCTGTTGATGTCATTTTAACTTCTAAATAACCGCTCACTTTTTATTGACATGTAAGAAAGAGATAAAGATTTACTTTAAAAAAATGACATAAAATGAACCATATTATCTGAGACCACGAATGGTTACTTTAAAGTTGTAGTTCTTTACGAGTAAGGGTTAAGGTCATCGTTCCCAAGTCTATATGGACAAGAATCGAGTTATGATTAATAAGAGTTTATTAAGTTTTTAATTTTTTTAAAAAAATCATGTCTTTAAATTTAAAAATTAAGAAAAAATATATTTGATTAATATTCAAACTAAAATGAACCTGAAATTATATTATACGAAAAGAATTGAGAGCGACAATAAATCTCATCTATTAAATGACTTTGTCCCTGTGTATGGATGAACAATTTGTACTGTCACGCAAATAAAATTACCCAAAAGTCCAGCATAAAAGCGAGGAGATCTACAGAAATTCTAACCCTTTCTCGGCATTTGGTAATACATTTCTGATCTCATCCGCATATGGTTCGATAACATATTGAATGAAAGAAGGCAATGAAGTATCGATAAGTGTTGGATGCATTGGTAAGACACATTATATTTTTAAAGAAAATATACGAATTTAAATTTTAAAAACAACATTGTTAGAAAAAGTAACATCGCATCCCGAACATAAACTGTATTCAGAAGTAAATACTAATTTTCATAAACACATCAAATCCGGATCGCATCAAATTATTGGGAAAATCCGGTAATGATCTATAGTATAACAAGTTTCAGGATGCACATTCACAAAATCTTCAAACAATAAAATATTGCATACATTGAACTCATGTTGCACATGTGTCTCTACACTTATGTTCGATTTATATACAAATATGAGTATAAAAATGTAAAATACATGTTTATATACGACACTCATGTTCGAGCAAGCACATTTGATTAGTTGATCAAGTTGTTTATATTTGTTCTCTTATATTTCCTTAGGTCATGAGTTCTAGTCTTCTAGACCTATTAAGATTAGGAACATTCCCCTTCCTTCCCTGTTGCGTGTAAAAGTGTCTATCGCAATTGAGTGCAAGTGTACACGTCGCAAGTAGTAAAGTGATACTAGAGTATCGGATATCGTCTCCACAGGGACTGGGCTAACCCTTTCCTTCGCTATCTGCACAAGGGGAAAAGAATAGATTAAGATATTGTCACGAAAATAATAAAGAATACTGAAAAATAAAAGTAGAGAAATCAAGATAGAGAGAATGGACTGATATTGAATTGATCAGTAGTGCAGGTATTGAAGAGTTTAGGAAATCCAGTTCTGTCGTCGGCACCTGTCTCGGCAGCACCTGTCGCGGCAGCAGTCCGTTGATTGTCGCGGCAGCAAACACATCAACTCAGCACTTTCAAGTTTGGCAAGAATCCCAGATCTGCCTTGGCCTATCCCTAGGTCCAAGTCTGTCGATGATCACGTCTTGATGATACCTCCCTGCGTGAATCGAAGGGTGAACACCGATGTGTATGAATTCTTCTTTAGCCACTTAACCTCGCCCTATCCCTAGGCACGAGATAGTTCAACTATAAACTAGAGAACTTGCTCTTATTTCTTTCGTATACTTAACTCTCCCGATGCTAAGTAAATAGATAACCTCACAATGCTCTCCCGATGCTCTTGCAAGATATTAATAACCAAAATAAGAGAACTTGAAGTTTATTTTATTGAACTGAAAATTCCTAAAACAAAACAACCCTTGCAACTACTTTACAAATCAACCCGTGGCCCTAGGGGAAATTAGAACATGTCGAGGGCAGGAAAACGACAGAATTTGGGAAGGAGGCTAGGGTAATCGGTTATGGGATATCTGATGTCTCCTAGGTTAAAATACATGCCCTTATATAAGCTTTGGGCTCAAATTATCTAAATTAGCAAGAATACAACTTTAATTGAAAGTATGATTTTAATAAAGACTAAATCTTCAAGGAATCTACTTTCCAGCCGTCATCTTCTTGCTTGGGATTTTCCCGCCTTGAACTTTGGGCTTGACATATCTTTTGATCTGGGGCTTGGAAAAATATGAGGTTTTCACACGACAGACGGGCTGAATTTTCTCTATCTGTCGAGGTCCACTTTGCTTTTTCTCCACAAAAACTGCTGTCGTCCTCTGCTGTCACGGCAGCATCGTCCTCTTTGTCTGCTTGTCCAGTTCAGCTCTTCTGCTTCTCTGCCCAGCGCCTGCCCTCACCGTCTGCTACGACGGCAACCTGCAAAAACATCCATTTTTAGTAGAATATGTGCCTTTTAATATATTTGTGATGTTTTGCTGTAAACTAACCTAAATGCAATGAATAATGCTTGAATGCAGCAGAAATATGGGTTAAAAAGGGTGTAAATAATACTCCATCTGTCCCACTAATCTGTCACATTTGAGTCAAACTTTTTTAAGTTTGACTTCTTATTATTTAAAATTTGTTATTGATAAAAATATAAAAAAAATACATTTTAAAACTTTGAATCAAGTATTTTTTAAATATATATTTTACAAATTTTAATTAATTATATTTTTTAAATAAATTATAGTCAAAGTTGAACAACTTTGACCAACATGTGACAATTTAGTGGGACAGAGGGAGTAAAACTTTTACACACTCAACACCCCTAGAGTTTCATTTTCTACTCTCTATAAGCAGGATTAAAATTAGATTTAGTATTTGTCAAATATATATATACATATATATATATATATATGACACTCAAATTCGAGTCAAAATAATGTGATTTTTTTAGTATAATATAAAATGAGAAACTCTCGAAATAAGCATAAAAAATAATAAGACCATATAAATTTATCAAACTGTTATAAAATGATAATTTTCTTGAATAATGATATTGAGTTTATTATTTCATCACACAGAAACGTTGCTATAATAAACAGGCAAGTCGTCAAGAAGGTTGGACAACTTTAAAAAGTCATTGAGAAGAAATGTCGCCTTTAAAATTTCAATTAAAAAAATTTCATACTTTTTAAATTCGTCTATTTTTTATAACAATTTTTTCATTCTGTAACAATATTTCTACTTAATATAATAATTTTTCACTCACTCCACTTAAGATTTTTTTCTTAATTTCAATATTCATTCAAAATTTACGTTTTAAATAACCACTAAATTTTATCACATTATTATAAAATAGTTATGAAATTTTTTCATGTATTGTAAAGTTATCAAAACTTATTACTTTGTAACATTATGTTATATTTGATGATCATTTGTGTATTTTACCTAAAATTTTATCCGTTTGTTTGCCGTAAAAAAAAAAAAATCAAAAGCTGCGGCGGTAAAAGGTGGGTACCAAGACGGTCTTTAACACTAGCGGGCAAGTTAGATTACGCGGGCTATAAATAACTAAACGGCACCTTTCGTAATTCTAACTGCTAAATTCCAGTATCCAATGACCCTCAGAAGATAAAAGTCCAAAATGACAAGTCGACCTACGTCGCCACCGCCCAAACCCGATGACGATCCGGACCTTTCATCCCGACCCGCTCCGTTCCCGAATCAAGCTCAAGTCACCGCCACCGTCGCTGGCCATCGGAAAAAGGGGACCGGTGTTCGGGCATGGCTTATACTAGACTCGACGTGCCAGACCCAGATGGTAGAGGCCGGAAAGCATGCTATCATGAGACGCACGGGTTTACCCGCTCGAGATCTTCGGATCTTGGACCCGCTTCTGTCATACCCGTCGACGATTCTGGGTCGTGAAAGGGCGATAGTGATTAACTTGGAGCACATTAAGGCAATCATCACGGCGCAAGAGGTTTTGCTTTTGAATTCTAAGGATCCTTCGGTTACGCCCTTTGTTGATGAGATTCAGAAGCGAATTTTGTGCCATTATCAAGCAACCAAAGACCAGGTTCATTTTTGTATTCTTTTGATTTAGGGTTCTTATTTGTTTTCCTGCTTTATTGTTGCATCGATGAAATTTTGTTATTTCAATTGGGTAAAATTATGTATCCTATCAGAGACTATTCACTGTGACTTGATGATATTAGGGGGATAATAGAAAAAAAATGATATATTTCATTCATAATTGTAGTCCAAGTAACATAGTGGAATTCAACAATATAATTGCCTTCTAGAATTTCGCATTTCGCAATACCAACTTATCTATTATCCTGTTACAATTTTTTGAATACCAGCTAACTCAGCTGGTGGTTACACTCCATTTTCGTATCTAACAATCAGCTTGGCAGCTCTAGGCTTGTCAGTGTTTAGCTCACTAGCTGCCAGATGCAACTTTGCTAGCTCAATTCCCTTCTTTCTAGTAGCTAGTAGTCAGTCATGTTGACATAGCTCAATAACCTATGTTACTCGGACTCAGGTGTGTGTCGGGAACGTGTATTTGCCGACACTCATATGCTTAAATTATTTTAAAAGTTTCTCCATGTTTATGGAGTGTTCTTGGAGGGTCATATCCATGTACCTATTCCGGATATGCATCTGAACCGGGTGTTAGTCTTGGGTCCTTAAAGAAAAATTTTTGAGTCAGAGGAACATGGTCAATATCAGTTCCTGCGGGTTCATTCTTGCTTCTCTACTGATTTTTATCTTGTTACTAGGCTCTCCAACCGATTCTGTTTCATATTCATTGGCCAAATCGTTTTGTTTTCTTCTTTAGGAAGGCGCTGTTGATGATTCCAACTACATAATACGAACGAGTTCTCAAAATTTGTCATCAAGGTTTTCACAGCCTCAGAATCTGGATGATGAAGATAAATCAGAAGAGAAACAGAGTCTTGAGAACCCAAATGGCTCAAAGATTCTCCCATTTGAGTTTGTTGCATTGGAGGCATGCCTTGAATCTGCTTGCAGCTGCTTAGAAAATGAAGTGAGTAATGCTTCCTCTCTCTTAGTTTGTCTGTGAACTTTTTCTTACCATCCCGGTGTTTTACTTGTTATGTTTTGGTTATTGTTTTATTGTTTTTGATTGCCGATGCAGGCAAGGACATTGGAGCTAGAGGCTCATCCTGCCTTAGATAAATTGACATCAAAGATCAGTACTCTCAATTTGGAGCGGGTTCGCCAAATCAAAAGCCGATTAGTTGCAATAACTGGGCGCGTCCAGAAGGTTGTGTATTTAAACATAACTATGTTGATTTCCATATGTGGGACTTTTGAACTGAACTGACATCAATAGATTGAACAATGCTTTTGTTTCTAGTTCCATTTTTTGTTTCTTTATTTTTTTTTTTCCATTTTCAATTCTGAACTTAATTATATAGATATGCTTATTCTCAGGTAAGGGATGAATTGGAACACTTGCTAGATGATGATGAAGATATGGCTGAGATGTATTTAACTGAGAAACAACTACTTGAAAATTCATCAACCTCGTCTATGAATGGGAGAGAGGAGATGGGTGATGAAGTTCTTCGACCAGACAACAATAATAGGTGCTAAACAATTTGGCCGCTCAATTTCATCAAAGATTCACTTTTTCAGTTCATTTTACTTGCAATCTTCGGCATCTCAGATTTCTCCCTGCGTTATGTCAGGACACCTGCTGAGATCTCCTTGGCAACCAATTACGAAGGTGATATTCAAGAATCTGATAGCCCCCTGGATAATTTGTTTGCTCCTAGTAATGCAATTGGCCGAGACAGCCATGGAACTCATACAAGTACTACCCGCAGTGCTATCAGCAAGCATCTTGATGTAGAAGAATTAGAAATGCTTTTGGAAGCATACTTTGTTCAAATTGATGGTACACTGAACAAGCTGTCCACGGTATTTCATTCGCACTTGCCACTTTATTACTGCCCTCTTTATTATCATCTAATAACTTGGACATGGTTTGGTTTCATGCTTACGCCACTTGATTGAATCTACGGTTTCAAGCAATGTATCTATCTCGTGTTCATGTTCGTGTAATAATTGTGTTTAAGTTCTTTCATATTTATATAAACTTTTATACATTAATAATTTATATCATATAAGATCTTGATTCATGAATGTGTTTTTTTTGGTGTAGTGTTTTCTATTTTGTTTTAGTTATTTTTCTGTATTGTGCTAGTGTCGTTTTTAATTTTGCCAGATCTTCTGTATTTGTTACTTGTTAGCATTTTAGTTCATATATTAAGCAAAAGTAATATATCATGGTACGTGCACTCGGGACCATTATACCCATATAAGTTTCTTTATCATTCTTTATTCTTGGGACTTCGGGTTATTGACATTGATCTTAATTTTTGTTTCGTCTTTCCGGGAAGCTGAGGGAATATGTCGATGACACAGAGGACTACATCAACATAATGCTAGATGACAAACAGAACCATCTCCTGCAAATGGGAGTCATGCTAACAACAGCCACCCTTGTCATCAGTGCCTTTATTGTAGTTGCTGGTGTCTTCGGCATGAATATCCATATTGAGCTATTCGACCCTGATAAAGCGGGGATGTCGGACTTCCTATGGACAATCGGAGGTAGTACTGCCGGGTCAATCTTCCTCTACGTGATTGCTATTGCATGGTGCAAGTACAAGCGATTGTTAGAGTAAGTCTTTGAGACCAAACCGTGTATCTTGTGAAACCATGTGGAAAATAACACGAACCTAATGATGGTATTGTATAAACCATTCCTGGATTTCGTTTGTCTGAACAACAACAATGGGTTTGTTAATAATCACATTTATTAATACATGCATTTGCAGGAGCTACAATGTTTAAAATGTTCATTTTTTTGTCATTTAACATCTAACAAGGCGATTTAAACCGAGACATTGTCGTAGTAGATCTTTTAATTTTGGACACGATACGATTATATATTGTCGAAATTTATGTAGAACTTGTTTTGTAGAGTTAAATTTATAAGAAGTTTGAGCTTGACTCGAAATTCAAGTCTAAAGCTCTAGCTTAATTCGAGATAAAGATCGAATTGTTCAAACTCGACTCATGATCGAATTTGCATTTTTTCGCACTTTGGTTTAACTCGACAATAATCGAGTTAAATTCAGGTTTTTATTTAAAGTCAAGTCCACCGATTTTATTTCCAAAAAATTGTTAAAATCTCATCAATGGAAGATAAGTTTAGAAAGTTTTATCTATCCATCGGTAAGCCGACACACAAATGACATGGATGGTCGGACTTTCGATCGGCAGATATATAAAAGTAGCATAAAATGGCCTACGATTCGGCAGCAATTTCCGTCGACGAGCTTTTCGGGCGATCGGTCTCGAGTTGGCTGTAGTTTCCTTTCTCCTTAAAGAGTTGAATATGATGATGTTTGCAGTAAAGTTTTCCTTCATGTGCTACGTAATTTGATGGACTAATGGTGCATCCTCCATGGCAGCACTTGAAGCAGCTCCTGTGGTATGATGTCCCATTAACCGTAACCTTCAACAAAATGAGAAAAAAAAAATCAAAAACAAGATAATCAAATTTAATCCAACAGCACAAGGTGTTCAAATGCAGACAGAGTTATAAATTAACATCTAATAAGTTCGATGTTCGGATTTTAATCGGATTAGGTCTGGTGGTAACCTGATTTCTAAAAATTTCGTACCAAAATCCAAATTCAGTGGTCTTATTTCTGAGATATTGATTAAGTTTATTAAGCTGGACGTATAGTTCGACCCGAATTCTTAAAAGAAATAAAAATGGTAAAAAAAGGGATTTTAATTTATTTACTTACCCCCTTTTTTTTTTGAAAGAATTTACTTACCCTTTCAATTGGATAGACAGTGTTATTACAGCCCTTGCATTTTTCTCTGGTGCCAGCGAACACGCTCGACATCTTCAGTGCACTCTGTTGGACCCATAGTTCAAAGGTAAGATATATTGTTAAATTTCAGATTTTAATATATAAATAAATCTGAAACAGGTAAATATATTGGGTTTTTTTTTCCTTCAAATAATTACCTCATTTTCAATCAGTCTTTCAGGTTTGATCTTTGGTGTTCCTGGTAAAATATTAAAAAGACAAAAAAAAAAGCAGATCCTTAACAGACTGATGTACAGTAAATAATACATTGTTATTGTGTTATCCGGACTCTTTATTTATTTTTTAATTACTTTAGGTCAGCATTCATGTCAAATAAGATAGGATCTTCTAAATGTTGTATGTTTATACCTAGAAATACTAACGACCGGTTAGTTTAATAGGATGAGACATTATATCGGTTAAATAAAATATTAAAATTTATATATTTACATACCCTGTTTGAATTAATTCACCAACGCATCGAATATCAATGGTTATACTAAATATATTTACATACCATCAAAACTCTTGTCAAGACTGCCGGTTCTCTTGAAGAGTTGGTCATAGTGAGGCCTGCAGTACAACACTCCTTCAAAAGAGTTGTAATTGCTAAGCTGCGAATTTAAATAATAAATAATCAATTAATTATTGAAAAAAAATATCACAACTTATTTTGCCATAATACTAACAATGCAACATTAAACCAGCTAAGATTTTAGTTCATCAATTCATCTCACTACTTAATAAATATAATATCCGAATCTCAACATCTACAATCATTTCTCTTTAGTTCACAACAAAATTTCTTCAAACAACATAACATAAACAAAACCCGAAGTCTTAAATACAGATTTCAACATCTACAATCCCTTGTATCTTTTTCCGAAAAACTCGATACGAAATTAAATAGGATTTACCTTGAGAGTACCATTGCAATGGTGGCAACGAAAGCAAGCCTTGTGATAAACCCGATTATCAGCTGTAAGCTTATCAACCAGATAGACAGTCTTGTCGCATGCCTTGCACTTTTGTTGTGTCCCTGCAAATGTTGCCATCTTTTCTGCTTAAAATGAAGAGAAGGCAAATCAACTGATTGTCTTAACCCTCTTTTAATCTTTGTTCTTCCGATTTGTCTGTTGTGGGAATATTAATAGGTCAATTTGGTAACTAAAAACAGCAAATGGGAGGTTTCTCACAATTGTGGTCTGCAGAGAAATCCGGGCTTGAAGCGTAGTATTGACCTGATTTCTTTTTGCTATTATTTTCTCCGTTTTTATAAGCAAATTTATTTACTAAAGATATTCACGGCGGGTCATTCTTACTTGGTGCAATCGGTCATGGTTTGTTCATTTTGGTGATATATGATATATTTAGCAGATAACTGTTTAAATTGAGATTTCTGAACCAACTGTGAGGGCATTTGGTCTAGTGGTATGATTCTTGCTTAGGGTGCGAGAGGTCCTGAGTTCAATTCTCGTAATGCCCCCCATGTATTCTTTCTATATTTCTCTTTGCTATTCATCAAGTTTGATCCTCTTCTCAATGTATTTCTTTTATTCTTTTTGTTGCATAAAACAGAGTGGCAAAACAATACAAAGGTGCAGAACCTTGTCAAGGTTGGATTCATTTCAGGATACAAACTGGGTTTGGCAGCTAATGTAGATAGCACCTCTACACAATGGTAGATCCACGTATAATGTAAGGTGAGCTTGTGTCCATCCGGAATTTTTTAAAGTTCACATATTTGCGCTCATTTTTTTTATGAATTAGTTCTTTATTTCAGGATACAAACTGGGTTTGGCAGCTAATGTAGATAGCACCTCTACACAATGGTAGATCCACGTATAATGTAAGGTGAGCTTGTGTCCATCCGAAATTTTTTAAAGTTCACATATTTGCGCTCATTTTTTTTATGAATTAGTTCTTTATTTCAGGATACAAACTGGGTTTGGCAGCTAATGTAGATAGCACCTCTACACAATGGTAGATCCACGTATAATGTAAGGTGAGCTTGTGTCCATCCGAAATTTTTTAAAGTTCACATATTTGCGCTCATTTTTTTTATGAATTAGTTCTTTATTTTTTATAATATTTAAGGCTTGTGCCCACCCTAAAATTTCGAGAGTTTATTTGTGTCCAGCCTCAAATATATTTTTGAATCCGACACTACCTCTACATATTACATCATCATCATGGACTTTAAGATTCAGTTTCCAACACAACATTTACTAGAACTGCCTACATGTCTGATAACAACATATTTAAACCATTGGTTTAAGAAGAAAGCTACTCTTCTGACTGCAGAATAACTTTCTAACAAGATAGAGAAAGGTTATTCCAAGCAACAAACCTAGGCAGTTGGTGATAGAAAAAAGGTCAAACCTAGTTGGGCCCTATATTTTAGGTTCATTTTCCTAACTCCTTTGATGCCTTTAGGTTTTAATATTAGCTTTTTGTCCAAAAAAAAACATGTGGGTCCATAGCTTAGTGGTAGACCATTTGACTAGAGATCAAGAGGTAGCATAACATTAAACACCAAATTCTCATAATATTTTATTATTCACATAACATTCCTTAGCATTCCATAGCAATCATGAAAAATCTTCTACAATATTAAACACCAAATTCTCATAACATTTTATTATTCACATAACATTCCTTAGCATTGCATAACAATCATAAAAAATCTATCTTCTACAACACTAAACACTAAATTTTAAGTTCACTCTAGATGAAAAACTTCATTACTAAGAATGAAATGTATAAAATACTCTTGTAAAACATTGCTTCATTCTTTAATCTTCTTGTTTCAACTTTAAAATTTTCTTTCACATTTTTCTATCTTTTTCTCTAATCTTCTAACTTCATCAATATTCACCATCTTTTTCAATTCAGCATTCTCAACTCTAATTTTTATGTTCTCAACCAGTAACTTGTGAACTTCATTCCTTAATTTTTCATTTTCATTTAAATTTGTATTATCATAATCAATTCACCTAAAAAAATTACATCTGATTTACAAAATATAAAAACAAATCAAATTAAGCCTTAATTCAATCACAATATTTTTAACAGATAACTAACATAGCCAAAAAACAGCTACTTACATGTTGGCCTTTAGCACATCCATAGAATCTCCTACCCTTATTTCGTGGAACAGTTGAAGTGTAAATTCGGACTTTTAACTCACAATCACATAGTACAACGTCTCTTACAACGATAAATTTTGAACTTTCGGTTGACATGCTTCAAAGACAATTGAGTATCCTAAAACCTGTAAAAACCAAGAAAATGTTAAGATGGTGAAGAGTCAAACGAATTCACAAACCCTAAGTTGAGTTCAACACAATAGTTTCTTCCCCCAATTTCGTGCAGAAAAAAATAAAATTTACTTGGGTAAAAATTGAAAAGGGATTTTAGGGATCGGGTTAGAATATGAGATGATTTTAATTAACGTTTAGGGCTCCATTAATTAATTAAAATTTTATGAATATTATTAATTTTTGGGCTTTTATGGTAACACCCAAATAATTGGACACTACACATATTAGGCCCAAAAGTAACAACATTCCTAGCTTTAATGTCACTAATTATTTAATCATATTTTTCAATTTTATTTAAATTAACTATGTGTAATTTCCATTTTCTAAGTTTAAATGAAACGTTGAATTTATTACTTAAATATTCACTTAATTAACACCACATTACAATGTGATACTAATTAACTTAGAATATTTGAGCTTTATTCAACATCCATTTACTTGTCTACAATGTCCTTTCCTATTGAATTAATTAAATTTAATTAGAGAATCTAATTTTAAAAGGCTTCAATTTAATTACACTAAGTGAATTAAATTCTCCTAAACAAATATACTACATGTGTATTCTAAAAGGCATACATACTATATAAATTAAATAATTAAAGTTAAATCAGAATTGAAAGCAGGATCAAATTGAATTGGATTCAAAATTATAGGTAAACTCAAGAGCCCAAGCTTAATTCGCCTTAAAAATAAACTCAAACCCATTTAAACTAGGCCCAAAACGACCAACACAAACTTTAACCGGACCTACGGTCGGATTGCGGACCTGTATTTGGACCCGCTCAAAAGAGCACGAATCATTCTCGCGACCCGGCACTAAAATGGTGCCATGTCGACTCATGTATAAAAAAGAGTCGACCGGGCCAACTCGGCCATTTGCCCCGTTTACACTCTCTCTCTTCTCTCTCTCTCTCTCTCTAAATTTTCCTGACACAAACACCCTAAACTCAGATTTCCCACTCATTTCGATCAAAATCATCTCTTTCCTTCTAGTTCATCGCTCGTTCTTCGGTTTTTATGTTTTAACCAAAAATAAACACCTAAACACACTCTTTCTCTATTTTCCATCAGATCAAAAATCATTTATCCTCTAACATTCATTATCTATTCTTCATTTTTTACATTTTAATTTTATTCAAACACATAAACCCTTTCATCTTATGTTTTCCTTCGATCAAAACTTCATCTTAGCCAAAAAATTGAACACATTTCTTCAATTTTTCTCCATTGATCCATTACAAAACCAAAAACCCTATGTTTTCTAGTGGCCGAAGGCGACGCCGGTCATCGGCTATTGTCTCCAATTATCCCTAACCTTTTTTTGATGACTGAAACTTCTCTGATCATCTTCTCCGGTCAGCCTGTATTTTTTTTATTACCTTCTTCGAGCAACCTAAACTTTCCGACCATCTTATACGATTGACCTGCAACTCCGACCACCGTACTCCGTCGTTGGAGCAATTTCCAGCCACCGTCCACCATCGTGCTAAAACCCTAAAAGCTTCATCTTTTTCCCTTTTTCAAGCTTAAACCTTAATTCACTACCTGTTTCATCAGAAACGCCCTGCTTCCCCACCGAAACTACCTACCCGAAACCAAATCTCAATTTCTCTATCATTTTCAACTCCGGTCGAATACTTAACTCTCTACTCGTAAACACCAGCGATGCTCAAAGCAATATAAGGACTCGAAACTCTCTTTTTTTTGCTTTTGATTAGTTTTAGGTTTTAGTTTAGCTATAGTTTTCTTAATTTTTCGAGTTTAGGTATGACTTTTTATGTTTTTGACGCATGAAAAATAAAAGAGAAGGATAAGATGTACCTTCTGATGGCGGTGGTTGAGCTCCGACAACGATCTCCAATGAGCTTTTCAACTTCTAGACGGCGAGGTAAAACTCTCGAACTTCTTCTCTCTTTCTTTAATTAAGACCGGTAATAATTGCGCAATTATTAAGAGATCATTAATTGCCTAACATTTTCTCTCTCATAGATATTTATAGTGGGTCAGAAAGATGATGTTACTGGGCCAGCTGGATCCAACCGAGAGGGGTAATCCGTGTGAAGACTTTGAGACCGAAAATGGGCACTTATTTGTGAATTTGGGCTTCTATATTTTGTATTTCGGGCTTTTAATACAATTTGGGTTTTGTATGGTTAAAATGGTCTCTTATTTTATTTATTTGTATTGGATTTATTTATTGTATTTATATATTTTGATTTTATTTATATCGAATTATATATATGGGTACCCGGACAAAATACGGGTATTACAACGCCAATATGTGTACTTTATCGGTGACAAAATTTTAGTTACAAACAAAATCATGACACAAATATTCATTTTAGTGACAATTTAATTGTGAAAAGAAATGCAATGGTCACATCTATTGTTATACCAGTGACCAAATATCAATATGTCACAATTACTTATATCAAAAGAGTCATAAATATATTTTGTCACAAAAAACGTAGCATTGTGACAAAATAACTCAAAGTCACAATTAAATTGTCACTAAAGAACACAATTGTTGTAGTGTATAATTATCATCGTTGTTGTTGTTGATTAAATTGCATAATTTTATTGTAGATAGAATCATACAAAAGAAAAATTTCAATGTGATTCATTAAAAAAACCCTAATCTTAGTAGAAGAAAAAAAATACACATGAAAATATAAAAAAAAAAGTTGATGGGGCGATGCTGCAATCCGATGTTGGGGGAACGGCGTCGGCTGTCGAGCGGCAGCAGGTACAGTGGCTTCCACCACCGGATAATGTGTGGAAGCTAAATGTTGATGGGGCATGTGATCCAGCCGGGTGTCGTGCTTCTTGTGGGGGGAGGGTGATTCGGGATTCCACGGGAACTTGGATTAGTGGATTCTCGAAGTTTATTGGTCGGTGTAATGCCCTCGAGGCGGAATTATGGGCGCTCCATGCGAGTATACTTTGTGCGATTGATTGCAATGTTGTCGATTTGGTTGTGGAGTCGGATTGTTTGGACGTGGTTCGTCTGTTACAGGAAGAGAGAGGTGATGTTGGTCCGTTATCTCTGTTAGGTTCCATTCATCAATTACTTACTAAGGTACGTACGATCGATATACGCCATGTTTCATGAAATGCCAATCGCATTGCCGATGTTCTTGCTAAATTGGGTCCTTGGGATGGTTATGCGACAAATTATTTTTCTGCTCCGCCGGATGCGGTGATCGCGTTTTTACATGAGGACTTACCTAGTCATGTAGGTTGATTTGTACTTTTTGCGGGTTTATCCCGTGTATATGTAATACTATGGTAGGTACTCTTTTCCTCCAATTTAGGTTAGGGAGGTTTTTAATGAGGCCTATCATAGTGTCCCCTTTTATTAATAAAAAAAAGTTAAACTAAAAATTAAACTAACATAACATAACAACAAAAAACACTCAACCTGCATTTTAGTTTAGTTTAATTTAAAAAAATTAAAAAAATAATTTATTATATTTACAAGTAGCTCGTGAGCTTTTTGAGTCGGGTATCAAGTAGTTCGGCTAAGCTCGATAAGAACTCGAGCTGAGTTCGAACTCAAATCAAGTTTAATCGAGTTGAGTGTTTACCGAGCTTTGACCGAGTCAAGCTCGAATAACTCGCAATCTGTCTTATTTTATTTACTCACCGGTTGGGCCCTTTATTTTTACTATATTCTCTAATTCCTTTATGCCTTCAGTTTTAGTACAATCCTTTTGACCGTAAAAATCAATTGGGTCCATAGCTCAGTGGTAGAGCATTTGACTGCAGATCAAGAGGTCACCGGTTCGAACCCGGTTGGGCCCTTTTTAATTATATTTCATAAGCCTTTAGATTTTTAGTACAAGCTTGAACCCGGTTGGGCCCTTTTTAATTGTATTTTCTAATTCATAAGCTTTTTGATTTTTCATATAAGGTTTTTGTCAACATCACACAGTTGGGTCCATAGCTCAGTGGTAGAGCATTTGACTGCAGATCAAGAGGTCACCGGTTCGAACCCGGTTGGGCCCTTTTTTCCCCCTAACTCACCCTTATCTCTTGCCTATATTTGAACCTAATAATTCATATTTTGTTCTTCCCTTTGAGTTGCTAACATGCTACTTCTAGTTGTCAAAGCAAATATATGATTGATGTAAAAGAGTAAATCTTGTTTTGAAGCAAAAACCAATCAAAAGCATATAGCCATAAGTTAATTGTATATAAAAAAGATTAGGCTTCGCCTCTCAATAATGTATATAAAAAATGATAATTTCCTAGCTGGGAAAGCTATTGCCTGACCTGTAATATTGTCGCATCGGGAAACATTACACATCAAACCTGCCATTACCAGTCGATATTTGGCCTGCAGGGCATACAAAAACCTCATTTTTATAGACAAAAACCTTGTCAAGGTGGGATTCACTTCAGGATCTTAACTAGAATTAGAAAATGGATTTAGCAGCTCAAGTAGATAGCACCTCTGCATATTGCATCATCACAGACTGTAAGATTCAGTTGCAGAGCCTCACAAACAAAAGGTTCGTCCGACATAACACTAAACTGCTGTTAGCCCCATAAGAACATCTTTAAACCATTACTTTGACACCAGAATAATTTGTAACACGTCAATAAAAGGTAGCTTAAGACATCAAAGCTGGGCATTTGGTCTAGTGGTATGATTCTCGCTTTGGGTGCGAGAGGTCCCGAGTTCGATTCTCGGAATGCCCCAATTTATCTTTTTTGAGTTCCATCATTCAATATCAATCAAAAGAATATAACCTGAAGTCAACTGTATATAAAAAGTTTAGACTTCGGAATTAAGTTTGCAACGCCCTACAAATAAATTTGCTAACAAGTTAGAAGCCAGACCTTGAAATTTAGCAGAATCTTGAAGAAAAGAGTTAACTAAAAGAGGCTGTGTTTAATATCAAAGATGGGCATTTGGCCTAGTTGTATGATTCTTGCTTTGGGTGTGAGAGGTCCGAGTTTGATTCTTCGAATGCCCATAACTCTAGTTTCTTTTTGAGTTCCATGCCTGCAGAGCACACAAAAATAGTATTTTCTGATAAGATTTCTGCATAACTGCCAATTGTCCTATTAGCTTATCTTTATGCAACTTTTATGGCACTGCGCTATGTATTCTAAGTTTGTCATATAATTTGCATACCTAGATCTAAAATAGAGTACAAAGTATTTTTCATTACTAAACTTTGGTTCGTATCAATATCGGGCATTTGGTCTAGTGGTATGATTCTCGCTTAGGGTGCGAGAGGTCCCGAGTTCAATTCTCGGAATGCCCCATTCTCCTTTTCTTTTTCTTTTTAGTTCCTTTAAAAAAAACACTACCTTTAATCTTATAGTCATCCTAAAATGAAAATCTGACTTAAACCTGTTCAACAATTGGCACCCAATAAACAGAAGAATATGCATTTAAAGATGTTCGAACTTCGAAGTACCTGTATTTGGACTTAAACTTGTCCGACAACAAAGGACACCAAATAAACAAAGGGCAAGCAATTCTTCTTAAGCTTGATCTAAAAGTCTTCAGATATATATAACTGCCTCGACACTGCCAAAGGAGCAGATTTAAAATACTTCAAGTGAAAGAGAAGTCTCTATGCTCTATCTTTTTATCAACATAAAACCTCATTTAAATGTTTGTTGTGCAATGAAGAGAGGCAAAGCACTACAAAGGCACGGAACCTCATCAAGGCAGGATCCTAACTAGATTTACAAAATGGGTTAAGCAGCTAAAGTAGATAGCACCTCTACCTATTGCATCATAACAGACTTCAGGATTCAATTTACTGATCAGTCAAGAACTGCCTATGTATCTAATAAGAAGAACCATTAGTTTAAGAACTCAGCTAATAATCTAACAGCAGGATAACTTGCTATCATGTTAGAAGCTAGACATAAATGTTTAGCAAAATCTTGAAACATAGAGCTAATAATTTAAGAGAGGTTGTGCTAAACATTAAAGATGGGCATTTGGTCTAGTGGTATGATTCTCGCTTTGGGTGCGAGAGGTCCCGAGTTCGATTCTCGGAATGCCCCTTTCTCTTTTTTGTATTACCATTTTGAAACATTAGCCAAGAGGAATCTAGCCTAAAATCATCTTTCCAAGAATTAATTGTTTCAAGACAATATTAAAAATAATGAGTTGCACAAACAAATCAAACAAGCAATTAATCTGTATTCATACTTGTAATCTCAAAGTCTTGAGATAAAAGAAATGGCTGCACTAAACAATTGTGGCCAAGCCCTTGCAAAGGTGCAAACAAAACCTGATCAAAGATGGGATCATTCAGGATCCTTAGTAGAATTACCAAATGGTTTTAGTAGCCAAAGTAGATAGCACTTGTTCCTATTTCATCAACAAAAGTTTATTAGTAGACAGTGTTTAATGATCAGGGAACAATGGAACTAATTATCCAATTGATCTTTAAACTAGCTGTTTAAGTACTCAGACAGCACTCTAACAACTTGCTAAATACTAAGCATATATTCATCAAAGTTTATAAACACTTTGAATAAAAGATCTAAAAGCTAACTATATCAAACATAAAAAATGGGAAAGAGGTCTCGATTTCAATACTCAGAATGCCTTCAATCCCTTCTTTTAACTTTCCCAAATTTTACAATCTGGAATAATTGGCCATGAGAATCCAGTACAAATTCAACTTAAATTAAGTGTATACAGCCTAATATTATAATACTTAATGAAGTTCAGATTAAGTTGTATTCTGGCAAGATTCTTAACATATTAGTACCAAAAACAAATAACATATAAAAAGTAATCAGTATTCCTACTTCTGATATTTTATTAATCGCCGACATGTTAACCTAATTCATGCAAGTAATCAGAAAAAAGAATAAACTATCTCTCCATCAGAAATATATAAATAATAGAAGTTAACCTAACCCTAGGCTCTAATAGGTTTCCCCCCAAAAAAAATAATCAGAGACTGCAAAACATTAAATATACACTAAAAAAGAAGTTGAGATTAAAAACTATCCGGCGAGAAACTTCTACTCACTGTGGAACAAAAATCTGCATGAAGTAGTGAATTGTATATAGATAATAACTGAGAGTCGTCAAGCACCATATCATCAACTTACATATAGGCGATTACAGGTTAGTTTCTGAGGAGTTGACAAGGCCGTTTGGATGATTGGAAAATTGAATCGGGGGATAGTGTACTGAATTTGCATTTGAGTCCCTTCTCTCTTCATTTCAAGTGAATTTCCATGGCTTTTCGGCGGGAACGACTGGCGGGCTTTGCGAAAAGTGAACACTAGGGTCAAAATGGAGTCTCACAGCGGAAGTCCGGTCGTTAAATATTTATGGAATAATGGCACAATTGCCCCACTTAACTACGGAAAAATTTCAATACGATCCCTAACTTTGAACATGTCAGTTTTTGCACACCCTTTGCAAAATTTCAATCGCTTAAATCAATATTTTTAAGATACAAATATATTTCTTATACAACTAGCTTTAACATGCTAGATGAGCAAAACATGACACTTGCCATTATATGGATATTGTTTATCATTATATTTAAAACATTAGATATTTTAATATATTTACAATTTGCACTAAATAAAAGTTTATACATTCGCCATCAACATTTTTTTTTTTACTTTTTTTTTGTTCGCATATAATATTGTATCATATATGTAATTACTAAATTTAATATAGGATACACTTTTCTCCTTAAACTTTACATGTTTTCCCAACTTACCCTTTAAACTACGTTTTGCTCCTTAAATTTTTCATCGTTACTCATATAACCCTAAAAACATACGTCATTTAAAAAAAACGTAATAGCCGATGAAAACTCGTCACGTAACCCCTTTTATTTATAATTTTTTATTTTTAGTATATTACATCAAAACAATTTTGAAACTAAAAAAACAAAAATAATAATAAAATATAAGTAAAACGGTAAACTTAGTAAATCCTCAAAACTACCATTTACCTTAAACCCAAAATCATTTTGAAACTAAATCAAATTTCTTCTCTTATCTGAACAAAAATGACGAATGGAATTTAAGGCTTGAATCGATTTAGGTTTAAGTTTCGTTTAATCTGTGGCTTCGTTTAGGGTTCGATTAATCCATGTTTTTAAGATTTGTTAAGTTTTATGCTTTCATTTGAACGAATCTAACGCAAACAACAATTAAAATTAGTGGTGTTGAAACCCTAAATCGTGAAAAGTAACTCGTAAAAAAAAGGAAAAAGTAAATTATAAGTGCAGTTATAATGAGTGGAGACAGAAAGACATTCTGAGGGGATAATCGAAGCTGACAAGTAAGAAAATGAGTGCTTTTTCATTTTGCAGAGTCACGTGGTGTATTAGAATTGTTTAGAATAAAGTTACATATTTTAACTCCGGTTACTGTTCATTGAATAGTTTAATCAGTTATTGATTTTAAATTTATTTTTTGGTTACTGTTATGTTGTTTAATTGACTTATTTAATTAATGATTGTTGTAGCAAATAGAATTGTGTCAAATATGAGTTACTATTATGCTGTTTTTTGGTTTAATCTAGTTGGTATTAAATGTATGTTTTTGAATATTTTTGTAGGTAAATTGGCATGTGTAGAGTATACTCTTGTAATTTATTTTGGGGTAGGTTTAATAATTTTCTTAAATTTGATTATGTGGGGAAAAGAAATAAAAAAGAAGTTTGATCCTGACTACATATGTTACCCCATCATTGCTTCTTTTATTCAAGAGGTAAAAATTTTCAAACAGAACATTGAATATTTAGTCTATTAGAACCAAGTTTTAGTTTGGATGGAAGTTTGAGGGTCTTGGGTACTGAAAATAGTAGTTACTTAGATTTAATAAAGCATATGTCAAAGGAATAAAACATATGCATATATGTTGTTGGAGATTTTGGTGAAAATGCATATATTGAAGATGGCATATTGTTGGAGAAAATGAAGCTGATGGGCCAATTCTAAAAAAAAATGAAGCTGATGGGCTAGTATTGGGAGAAAATGATTTAGGGTTTAATGTAGAAGTGATAGTACTTATTGTGAAGATGTTGAAGAAAGTGAAGACAGTGAATCAAAAGATATCACGACTGAAAGATGGCTGACTGATGAAGATGATAAGGAGATAACTCAAATTTTTTAGACCACGAGAAGATTTAAAGACAAAAATTTAAGGATGAACAACAATGAAAATAACAAGCACAGCCTAGGTTTACTGGTTCTTAAGAGAAAGAGACAATTGTAGAGCATGAAAGTAGTGACACTAATTACATTGAATCAGATGATCCAAACAGCCATGAAACTGACTCTGAAGGGGAAGTTTGTGTTAAAAAAAGTAAGAAAAAATTCTTTTATAAAACTAGTGGAGTTCCAAAGATTGAATTGGGTATGATATTTGAGAGCTCAAAACAGTTTAAGGAAGCTTTAGATGCTTATACTGTTGCAAATAAATTTGATTTTAGGTACATTAAAAATAATTCTCACATGACTAGAGCAAAGTGCAAAGGGGTAAGGTGTCTTTTCATGATCTATGCATCTTTAGAGAAAAAATAGAAATTTTAAGATTAAAACATATGTGAACAAATATTCATATTTTGTAACCTTTAAAAAAAGGCTAATTATAAGATTATTGGGAAACATTTTTTGAGTAAGCTAAGGATTTTTCCTAACTTAAAATTGAGGGGCATGGCCAGGCTTGCCAAAGAGGAGGTTAAAGTAGAATTGAACAAAAAATGTGTGCCACAGAGCTAGAATTTGGGCTACTAAAAAATTAAGGGTAGGTTGCATGAGGAGTTTAATAAGTTATTTGATTATGTGTCTACATTGGGGGAAGTAGATCTAAATGGTACATCCGATCTCGTTGTTCAAAAATCTACTCCATCTACTAATCCTATTTTTAAAAGATTGTATGTATGTTTTGGTGGTTTAAAGGAAGGATTCAAGAAACATTGTATACCAGTGTTGTCTTTAAATGGGTGGTATCTTAAAGGGGACTTTAAGAGCGAAATACTAATTATTGCAGATAGGGATAGTAATAACCAAATATTCTCTATTGCATGGGCTGTAGTAGAGATGGAGAATAAGGAAACTTGGGCTTGGTTTTTGAAACACATCCAAAATGACCTGCAAATAAGAGATGAGGATAAGTTCACTATACTTAGTGACATACAGAAGGTAAAAAAATTTAACTGTTTTTTAATTAATTTGTAAACTGTTTATGTAATCTAGTTTTTTTAACTGCTTTATAAACTGTTTTAGGGGCTTTTGGAAGAAGTACAATTGATCCTTTTAAAAGTTGAGCACAGATTTTGTGCAAGACATATGTATGCATATTGAAAGAAGGAGAACAATAGACGTGATATGCAACAATTGTTTTGGGCATGCTGCAAGGCAACCAGTGTGGCATATTTGCAGAAGCATTCTGTAAGGATAGAAACTATGAAGGCTACTGCTTTGTCAAGTTTAATGAAGAGAGATCCAAGACATTGGTCAAAAGTTTTTTTCAACACATTTAAAGTGTGATGCATTGGATAACAACTTTGGAGAGGCTTTTAACTCATCAATCATTGATGCAAGGTATAAATCAGTAATCTCTTTGTTTGAGGACATTAGGCATTATGTGATGAATAAAAATCTTGGACACAAAGTTGAAAATTTTAGAGCATTTGGGTGTTCTCTATTTATGAGCGTAAGTGCACGCTCTTGTCAAGTTATAGTATAAAAGATATCGTCTCTTACAGGGATTGGATAGCTTAACTCAAATTATGATTCCTGCACAAGGAAAATTAAATGCACAATAAGTTTAGTTTGTATAAGAGGAAGATTAAATAAAACACAAGTAAATAAAGAGAAGAGACCAGCTTTATGGAATGGGCCAAGTTATGTTGCTGAGTGGTGTGAAACTTCGTTGAATAGGATAAGTTACTTTGTGTTTCCAGACTTTGCTGCCTCGGTGGGAGATGACAGATTAGCTGCTTTGACGCTTCCGCTGCCTCGGCAGTGGAATGGGCATGTGGCTCGGCGGTAAACTCGACAATCCTTCAAGGCTCGGCAGTATAATCACTAATTTTTTCCGGACCTTGAACCCCTTTATGTTTGTGTTGTTAGTAGGCTTATCGGGCTATTAGAAAATTAAAAAAAGAAAAAAAGAAAAAAATGTATGTCATACATATTAATAACTTACTATTATTAGTATTACTTATGTATATATGCATGTAACATAATAGATGTAGGTGTGTTTATATATAATTAAGGAATATGTGAATGTGCGCATGTATGTATTTGATATTGTAGTTATTTTCTTCTTCTTGCTGTTAATTATTATTATTTGTTTTTATTAGTGTATCTTTTATTATTTATTAATATCAGTATTACTGTTGTTATCTTCTATTGTTATTGTGTGTTAGTTAATATTATATACTTCATTATTGTTATTATATTATCATATTTGTCTTTATATTTATTAACATTATAAACAAGATAAAAAATAATAAAATATAAGTAAAGAAATAAAAGCCCAAAATGCATTGAATAAATAATAATAAGAGTCCAAACTTAAAATAAAATATACATACTCAGCCCGGTAAGCCCACAAAATATACAACCTAACAAAACTTTAAAAAACCCTAATCCCTTTGTTTGGTATTGCAACTGCCACAAGTCCCAGCCGTCAAATCTTATCAAGATCGATACCAGCGAAAAAACCCTAACAAGCCTGGTGGAGCCCGAGCGCCACGCACGCCTCAACCGTCTGATCTCAAACGCATCGGACGGCTCAGATGAGCCCAGAGATCCCACGCCCTTCACGCGCGACGATCCCGTCGCCCAACACGCCCACGCGCCTGAGCGTTCTGACCGATGGCCTGCCACAACCACGCGTCTGCCTCCTGCAACCGGCACGCCTCTCCCGATCGGGCAAGTCCGGCAACATCAGAACGCAAAACAGAAAAGTCAGAACCCAAAACAGCAAAAAACAAGACAAAGACAATTAAAAAGTCAACCAGACAAAGCTTCAGAGAGGAGGGAAATTTATTTTCTAAGGATTGCTTTTATTCTTTGGTTATATAGGAAACCGAGGATAGCAAAAAAATAGAGAGCAGAACAGAGAGAGAGAAAGTTGCATGTAGTTTTTCGGATATAAATCCGAACCAAAAAAACCATTGTAACGATTCGAAAATTTTCAGAGAAATAACAATAAAAAAAGCCTTCTAAGGTACTTTTTTACTCTTTCGATTGCATGCAATCCCAAACAAAAAATAAAGGAAAAACAGAGGAGAGTCTAGGGTTTACCGTCGCGTCTTTTCATCTCCACGCCCGTCTGTCTTCCCCCGGTGACAAGCCCGTTCGTTTTCCTCTGAGGAAACATAGCGGTGAACCGATGAGGGTTCGAAGTGAAGTGAAAATTCTTCTCTTTTAAAAGGGGAAGCAAAAAAAGGAAATTTTGGTCTCGGCTTTTTGAGAAATTTTTAAGAGAAGAAAAGAGGGGTTCGTCTTCTTCTTTGCGTTGTTCCTCTGAGTTCTCCGGTGTCGGAAGTTGGTCGACGACGCCGGTAAAACCCTATCCCCTGTTTTGAAAACCCTAATCGGGTGAGAGGGGAGAGGCTGTGTTTTAATCCGAAATAGGCAAAAGGGTAACTGTTTCTTTAAAATGAATTTTTATAGCCTGTTTGTGTTTTAAATTTGGTTTATTTACCAATTTAGTCCCTCCGCGTTTTTAAAAACGTTATCACAGGGGCTTCCATCTTTCGAAATACCATCTCTGGTCGCTGTGGTTTTCAAGCCTTTACATTTTCGTCCCCTAATCTGTTTTAAGCGACGCATAATGGTTTAATACTCATTTCGATCCCTATAAATTTTAGCGTTTTTTTATTTCGGTTCTTTTTTTGGACGATTTAACGTTTTTAATGGTTTATTTCCCTAAACGATCCTCACAATCTGTACCGGGTTCAGATTCAACCCATTTCAGTATGTTTTTTTTACACAGTTTAGCTTTCGTATCATATGGAAGTTTCCTCATTTCTTTAAATTCATGTCTTACTTTACATGTTGTACATATACGCATGCTTAACCCGTGATATACGGTTGTCGTGATTTACAATTACCTTTTTTTACCATCCAGTTTATCGTTTGATGTAAATAGTGCGTAATGTTAAGTCATAACCTATGCATGTGCTCGCATGATTTACGCCCTATTTATTGCTTGGTTTAGCTTGTTCGCTCCTTTCCAAGTATGTTATCATAGACATTTAGGATTAATTATGTCACTTGCATTTTTGCTCCTTTTGTTTTCATGTCTTGTTTAATTTGCTTGGTTTATTGTATGCCATGTTTGATGAAATTAGGAGTCCTACATGAATTTATAAAATGCAATGCGAGCGTCTTTTTATTCGGGAACGAACGAGGCCAGTACCAATCGTAGTGGTGGTGGTTCGGACGTTCTTTCTCGAATATTAAGGGCTTTAAAATTCACCCAATCGTATAACCAAATTTTGATACGAATCGTCACTTTAATTCGCAAAATTTAATATTAATTAAGTGGTAATGTTTTTGGTACCGATTTTCGGGCACGACGGGGGTGCTCATCCTTCCCCGCGTGTAACCGACTCCCGAACCCATTTTCAAAAGAAAAATCTCTGGTTTTATTTCGGTGTCTGGTCTACCATTTTAAATGGCCGGTGGCGACTCCTCTATTTTTTATAAATTCGACTAATTTTTCAAAATCAAATTAAAACCCGGTTCTTCTAAGTGACACCGAGGTATTTTGAAATTTTTAGTCACAACAGATGGCGACTCCGCTGGGGATGAATTTTTGTTTTCAAAAACAAAAAAGAGAGTCAAGCCAAAAAAAACTTTACCGCTCAATTAATATTAGAAGTTGCGAATTAAAGTGACCGAATCGATCGATATTTGTTTATAAGTGCGAGTTTATTTTAAACGCATTTAAAATTGGCATTTAAACATGTTTGTCTAAGTGGGGGGGGGGGAAACGCTAGTGCTTTCGCGAGGATATCGTTCCTCCGTACGGGCCTAGTAAGTACCTTCGGGGCTCGAATACCCTATATCTTCGTGGGAATACCGTTTCTCC
The DNA here is from genome assembly GCA_958450335.1 of Hibiscus tridactylites. NCBI lineage: Eukaryota > Viridiplantae > Streptophyta > Magnoliopsida > Malvales > Malvaceae > Hibiscus > Hibiscus tridactylites. The sequence continues at coordinate 100,983,648 of OY288265.1, forward strand.
GTACGGATATAGCTAAAGGGTCCCCTCAAATTGAACTCGGTTGAGAGGAGCCTATAATGGGTGATAACCGGGGGCCTTGCTACCCTTAGAAGGGGACAGCGAGGACAATTCGAGTACCTCCTAGAACCAAAATTGCATTTAGAGAACTAGAAAGCCCACCCCTTTTAGAGCCATGCGGACAACCTAGGTTCATTAGACGGGATAAATAGGGTTGCTTGCTTTCATGCTTGCCTTTTTATCATGTTTATCTGACACTAACGATTATTCTTATGATCTTTTTGCATTTATTCTCGCATGCATATCATGACATAAAGGTGTTGAGTCAAGGTGGTTTTACCTGATCAAGGGCTATCATTGTGGACGAGAGGTTGCTAAAAAAAGATGTTGTCAATTAGCAAGTCTGATATCGGTCAAAGGTGAATCAGAAAGGATAAGGGAACAGCTTACCGAGCGAACACACAGTGGAAGATCTAATACCTACCATTGGAGAAAGCACAACCCTTCTCCATCCCAGGGAAGTCAAGCAAGATCGAATCTACTCCGAACATCCAAAATCATGAAACTACCCGACCGAGTGCAAAGAGGCGGCCGAAAAGAGCATGACGACCGAAAAGAGCATGGGTTAGGTCAATGGGTTGATTCAGCTTCGAAGAAATAGCTTGTTTTCCGGGACCTTATACCAGCAGTTTTAGAGGGTCATGAATTGCTAGAGAAGAAAGCAAATCCGGCCCCAACAATTTTTGCCGAAGTTTTCATTTCCTTGAACATGATTCGGGGGCAAGAAGGGTACCCGTAGGACTGTTTCTATGACTATCTTGTAATCCCTCCTATACGTTCAAATGAAAGTTGACCTAAGGGGAATCACCTATATGACCAACACCTTTGACTTACATACATTTGTGGAATTTGTTTCATACATCATTTCAAAGCATCATTAAAATTGTCAGCTATGCACCGATCTCATGATCATGCATTTGTTAATTCGAGTCCATAATACATCCATCATTAAAACTTGCTTAAGGCATTTCATCGCATCATTACTAATTGGGGAGAACACTCATTCGAGAGAGAGAAAGAGAGAGAAAGAGAAGAAAGAATGGACAAGGGAACGGTTTTCTAGCCGGTGCAACTTTAGAAGCATGAATGACCTAGTGGCTAGGATGGATAAGCTCGAATAGCTTCGAGAACATTTGGTTCACAATCAAAGGGAGATAATATCGTATATGAGGAGAATAAATCCTTTACAAAAATCCAATTTTCATTATTGGTGAAAACTGATTGTACCCAGGGGAATGGTACAACTAGCCCGGAGCAAACGGCTACCGGTAAAGGCAATTCAAACCCGTTGATCCCTGTGCATTTGGGAAAAATGCAAGTCTCGATTCAACAAAAGTGAATTGAAGACATTACATCACTTCATGAAAGAAGAAGCGATGTTTGGGCAAGTCCGACAGAAATGTTGGCACAACGTGCTTAAATACGGTGAAGTTTAAGACAATAGATAATTCAAATGTCCATCAAAAAATCCATTTTTACGAATGGTCGAAGGGAGATAAATCCTTTGCAAAAATCCAACCCTCATTATTGGTGAAAACTGATTGTACCCAGGGGAATGGTACAACTAGCCCGGAGCAAACGGCTACCGGTAAAGGCAATTCAAATCCGTTGATCCATGTGCATTTGGGAAAAATGCAAAAGGAATAAGCTAAGCTGTAGATTTTTTTCAAATAAAGAGTATAGTTATCATAGCGAAATTTTCATTTTTCTCTTTAGAAAATATTCTGGTATTCATTAATTCTTTAAACATTTCATAAGTTTACTCTTGTTTTCCAATTACACAAGTATATACTTTTTTGAGATTAACTTTAATTCAATTTTCTAAAAGACTGAATGTTGTGAGGGCGTTATAAATATGAAAACTCTTTGTTCTACTTAGGCCAAGGGAGGAATGACAATGAGTGTTCAGGAATAATGGGCCACTCCCATTGAGTGATTTTTCCCTCTCGGGCATTGTTGTTCAAGGTCCTTGAATGAAGCGATAACCCCAAAACACTACCACCTCAAGACCAATTTTGATATCCGTGTATGGGAGGAGATTTGGCATTCCTTCAATTCCATTCACATAGAAAAAAGAAATAAAAAATACACCCATTGATGTCCCCGTTTGAGCCTTTTAAACTTTTTTCTTCTGATTAAACCCAAACCAAGGATCACCCATACGCCGGGGGCAAATGAGACAGAAGTCTATTGACAAGTAAATGACAGTGGACCCTGATTATGCTATGAGGATGAGGCCTTGTGAATTAAAGGGCAATAAGAAAGAATAGAGGCAGTAAACATATTTTTTAGCAGCAAAAACATCAAAAGGAGACATGGAAAGAAAAGTAGGTGCTCAAAGAGCTACCCAAATCAAGTCGAAAGTTACCGACATAAAGGTTGAAGAAATCAAAAGCAAAAACACTAAAGTGAAAAGTGCAGTTTTGTAAAAGGAGAGAAGCAGATAAAGAAAAGGGACAAGAGGATTCCCTATCCAAATGAATCTCTGCTTAGATGAGCCTCGAAAGATTGTTCACCTTTGATCGAAAGCCTGCACTAATACAATGCGAAGGTGCAAATGGATCTGAAACTACACTTGATGAAAAGAAATGAACTCTAGGGTGAAAACCCCAAAAAGGGGGCAGTCTAGAGCGATCCAAAGAAATAAGAAAAAAGATAGCATTTCATCGGAGCATAATCGAGAGACTTCCCGTTGGAAAAATTGATCCTTGGTTTCACCACCCTTAAACACTTGTTTGGGCCTTCTTACCCTTTCTTTCGTAGCCGCGAGCCTTAGCCTACATTACAAGCCATAAAAGACCATTTGGACCATACGCGGACGGATAAAATTATCTTCAGATCACATCCCACCTATCGGGGTTAACCTTTCTTCAAGGATTGCCGCACTTCTAATGCCTGATTGAGATCAGAAGAGAGGGAAGGATGGGGCAAGGTGAGTTAGTGAGTTAAAGAGAGCCACCTTTAAATTGGATAGAAAATAGGAATGAGAGTCGCTCCTCTCGGAAGCCTAATAGCTCAGAAAAGATTTCATATGTGCATCCCTGCAGCATTCTGAAAGTTTCACTCGGGTCAACCTTTTTTCAAAGACCCCAAACTTGATTTTCACTTGACATGATTCTTTAAAATGTATATTTACATAACAAAATTATTTTTACCCAACCACTTGCATAAATCTCCTACATAGGAATGAACAAGCGGACTGACCGTGGCTCGAGGTAAAGCCATCAAGTACCCGGAGGGGCACCCTCGGAGGTTCAAACATTGTTACTAATACCTCCAGTTGAAATATCAAGACCGTTTTCGGTGAAATGTCAAGTTATGAAGTCGACCTTCACCAAGAAGTGTTGAAATAGAACATGAGGGTAGAAATTTTGACGTTGAGAATCGGGGAACAGAAGTTACCCTCGGAGCCTAGACATCCTGCCAGAAAATGTCCTGAGAAGGACCGCGCGCACCGCCTTGAGGGCACGCATCGAGATGAGGCAGTAAATATGATCTGGAATCAACTCGACAAAAGGCGACGAAGATATGCCTAAGAAAAGAAGGAAGATAGAGGAGAAAAAGAGGAGAAGCCGAGTCGAAAACCAAAAGGCACTTTAGGGCAAAGGAGCGAAATTCAGAAGAGGCGCTTTCAACCACAAATTTAGAGAAACAAAGGCCCAAAGGTTGAGGGGCACGACGCGAGGTGGAAGGACGAAGAGTCAGTGAGGCTAAATCGCCGTGATGGGGCACCATTGTCCGTGGAGGAACTAAGGTTTTCACGTAGAGAGGTTCAAACCAAAGTATGTGAAAGATAGCACAAGGCCAGAAAGGATTTAGAATGCGGCCGAGGTCACTCGACTCGAATATTAAAACGAAGAACGAGCGACAGAAGTTTAGGGGCCAGATTTTTTTAAAGACACAAGATTAATGGATGGTTGTAATCCCAAGACAACGACCACTAACCCTAAGAAATGAAGACAAACTAAATCCATGCATCTTTTCATTCTAATAAACACATGCATCTTTGCATCCTGAAATATGCTCATGCATCATCGATAGCTAGATATCACCCATGCTAAATCATATCATAACGTTTTGTTTTCTCTAAACATACATTTGAAGATTAGTTTACAGCTTCACGAGAGGAGAAGCAGATCTCACAAGAGTCAAGAGTCCTTCGACTTGTGTAATTCAGATTCCTAAAATCTTTCCAACCCCCGATTTTAATCTTCCTTGAAGATTGTTTTTCTTAAAACTCGAATTTCTTAATTTTATCCTTCCAAAAGGATGTTTTCATCAAAACTCAATTTCTTAATTTTATCCTTCCAAAACGATGTTTTCCTCAAAGCTCAATTTCTTAATTTTATCCTTCCAAAAGGACGTTTTCCTCAAAACTTAATTTCTTAATTTTATCCTTCCAAAAGGATGTTTTCGGATGTTTTCCTCAAAACATGAATTTCTCAATTTTATCCTTCCAAAAGGATGTTTTTCTCAAAACTTGAATTTCTCAATTTTATCCTTCCAAAAGGATGTTTTCTCAAAACTCAATTTCTCAATCTCACCTTCCCCAAAGGATATTTTTCTTAAAAGTCAAAATTTCTCAATTTTACCCTTTTCAAAAGATTCCTTCCTTAAAATTCAATTCCTCGATCTTACCCTTTCTCAATGATGTTTTTCTAAAAAAAGATCAAAATTTCTCAACTTTATCCCTTCCTCAAGGATTTCAGGCGAAGCCTTTCAAGCCGCCGCTCCAGAATGTCAGGCGAAGTCTTCATGTTCGCCACTCAAGGATTTCAAATGAAAGCTTTCAAGCTTGCCGACAGATTTCAAGATAAAGGATCCTACAGAGAAAGGGTCCAAACAAGCTCTATATAGGAGGAACTTGCGACTTCAGGATCTCGAAAGTGGAGGGTCCTACAGAGAGGGGACTCGTAGATCCTTGATTTTAGAGAGGAGTTCAATAGAGAAAGAACTACTACTCAAAGAGTATGCTAAGGAAGAGGAGTTCTGTGGAGAAAGAACTCAGAATCCTAAGGCTTCAAGTCTCGAAAGTGGAGGGTCCTACAGAGAGAGGACTCGGAGATCTTTGATTTCAGAAATACGAGGACGAGAGTTCTATATAGGAAGAACTACCACTCGAAGAATACGCCAAGAAAGTGAGTTCTATAGAGAGAGACCTCATATTTTAAAGCTTCGGGGAGAAAATTACTCGGTCTAGCGCGTTGCCGCTCCAAAAGAGTAAATCGTTCAACCGGGAAGTTTGGACATATTTAGTTATGACCAGTTTGCTTTACGACCGTGAAGGGAAAGCAAATCCACTTGGACGCCCAAGTTCGCCTTTTGACCGCGAATGGGAGGTAAAAAAATATTATGAGTTTCAGCTTGTTTTTTGACTGCGAAGTGGACATTTTGCTTTTAGACCGCGAAGGGAAGGCAAAGTTGTTTGGATGACTAGCTTGTTCTTACGAAAAGGGAAGACAAAGATATTTGAAATTTGCTCATCTATTCGAGTATTTGGAGAATAGAACCCGCCTATCCGTTCGGGCACTTGGAGAATGGAAATCTGAAAAAAAAAAGAAAAAAAATCTAAAAATCTAAAAAAAAACTCTCTGTCTATCTGTTCGGGGCATCTAGGGGAGAATTCATGATCGAAAGCTTTGAGAAGAGGAATTACTTGGAATCGCGTGGCTGCGTCGGGAGTAAATCGTCCAATAGGGAAGTAGGACAAAATTAGTGCTTATGATCTTTGCTTTATTCTTGTTCCACAAGTATAAGCAAAGAGGGGCAGCTATAATCACTAATTTTGTCCGGACCTTGAACCCCTTTATGTTTGTGTTGTTAGTGGGCTTATCGGGCGATTAGGAAATTAAAAAAATATGATATTAAAAAAAATAAAAAAAGAAAAGAAAATATGTATGTCATACATATTAATATCTTACTATTATTAGTATTACTTATGTATATATGCATGTAACATAATAGATGTAGGTGTGTTTATATATAATTAAGGAATATGTGAATGTGCGCATGTATGTATTTGATATTGTAGTTATTTTCTTCTTCTTGCTGTTAATTATTATTATTTGTTTTTATTAATGTAGCTTTTATTATTTATTAATATCAATATTACCGTTGTTATCTTCTATTGTTATTGTGTGTTAGTTATTATTATATACTTTATTATTGTTATTATATTATCATATTTGTCTTTATATTTATTAACTTTATAAACAAGATAAAAAATAATAAAACATAAGTAAAGAAATAAAAGCCCAAAATGCATTGAATAAATAATAATAAGAGTCCAAACTTAAAGTAAAATATACATACTCAGCTCGGTAAGCCCACAAAATATACAACCTAACAAAACTTTAAAAAACCCTAATCCCTTTGTTTGGTATTACAGCCGCCACAAGTCCCAGCCGTCAGATCTTATCCAGATCGATACCAGCGAAAAAACCCTAACAAGCCTGGTGGAGCCCGAGCGCCGCGCACGCCTCAACCGTCCGATCTCAAACGCATCGGACGGCTCAGATGAGCCCAGAGATCCCACGCCCTTCACGCGCGACGATCCCGTCGCCCAATGCACCCACGCGTCTGAGCGTTCTGACCGATGGCCTGCCACAAGCACGCGTCTGCCTCCTGCAACTGGCACGCCTCTCCCGATCGAGCAAGTCCGGCAACATCAGAACACAAAACAGAAAAGTCAGAACCCAAAACAGCAAAAAAACAAGGCAGAGGCAATTAAAAAGTCAACCAGAGAAAGCTTCAGAGAGGAGGGAAATTTATTTTCTAAGGATTGCTTTTATTCTTTGGTTATATAGGAAATCGGGGATTGCAAAAAAACAGAGAGCAGAACAGAGAGAGAGAAAGTTGCATGTAATTTTTCGAATATAAATCCGAACAAAAAAAAACCATTGTAACGATTCGAAAATTTTCAGAGAAATAACAAGAAAAAAGGCTTCTAAGGTACTTTTCTACTCTTTCGATTGCATGCAAGCCCAAACAAAAAATAAAGGAAAAACAGAGAAGAGTCTAGGGTTTACCGTCACGTCTTTTCATCTCCACGCCCGTCCGTCTTCCCCCGGTGACAAGCCCGTTCGTTTTCATCCGAGGAAACATAGCGGTGAACCGATGAGGGTTCGAAGTGAAGTGAAAATTCTTCTCTTTTAAAAGGGGAAGCAAAAAAAGGAAATTTTGGTCTCGGCTTTTTAAGAAATTTTTAAGAGAAGAAAAGAGGGGTTCGTCTTCTTCTTTGCGTTGTTCCTCTAAGTTCTCCGGTGTCGGAAGTTGGTCGACGATGCCGGTAAAACCCTATCCCTTGTTTTGAAAACCCTAATCGGGTGAGAGGGGAGAGGATGTGTTTTAATCCGAAATGGGCAAAAGGGTAACCGTTTCTTTAAAATGAATTTTTATAGCCTGTTTGTGTTTTAAATTTGGTTTATTTACCAATTTAGTCCCTCCGCGTTTTTGAAAACGTTCTCACAAGGGCTTCCATCTTTCGAAATACCATCTCTGGTCGCTGTGGTTTTCAAGCCTTTACATTTTCGTCCTCTAATCTGTTTTAAGCGACGCATAATGGTTTAATACTCATTTCGATCCCTATAAATTTTAGCTTTTTTTTATTTCGGTTCTTTTTTGGACGATTTAACATTTTTTTAATGGTTTATTTCCCTAAACAGTCCTCACAATATGTACCGGGTTCAGATTCAACCTATTTCAGTATGTTTTTTTTACACAATTTAGCTTTCGTATCATATGGAAGTTTCCTCATTTCTTTAAATTCATGTCTTACTTTACATGTTGTACATATACGCATGCTTAACCCGTGATATACGGTTTTCGTGATTTAAAATTACCTTTTTTTACCATCCAGTTTATCGTTTGATGTAAATAGTGCGTAATGTTAAGTCATAACCTATGCATGTGCTCGCATGATTTACGCCCTCTTTATTGCTTGGTTTAGTTTGTTCGCTCCTTTCCAAGTATGTTATCATAGACATTTAGGATTAATTACGTCACTTGCGTTTTTGCTCCTTTTGTTTTCATGTCTTGTTTAATTTGCTTGGTTTATTGTATGCCATGTTTGATGAAATTAGGAGTCCTACATGAATTTATAAAATGCAATGTGAGCGTCTTTTTATTCGGGAACGAACGAGGCCAGTACCAGTCGTAGTGGTGGTGGTTCGGACGTTCTTTCTCGAATATTAAGGCCTTTAAAATTCACTCAATCGTATAACCAAATTTTGATATGAATCGTCACTTTAATTCGCAAAATTTAATATTAATTAAGTGGTAATGTTTTTGGTACCGATTTTCAGGCACGACGGGGGTGCTCATCCTTCCCCGCGTGTAACCGACTCCCGAACCCATTTTCAAAAGAAAAATCTTTGGTTTTATTTCGGTGTCTGGTCTACCATTTTAAATGGCTGGTGGCAACTCCTCTATTTTTTATAAATTCGACTAATTTTTCAAAATCAAATTAAAACCCGGTTCTTCTAAGTGACACCGGGGTATTTTGAAATTTTTAGTCGCAACAGGCAGAATGCTTCGATAGTGATCCCGCTTATGTCTAAGTCAGAATGTTGTTGTTGCCCACTGCAGATAATACCAGTCGCAGCGTGAATCTTGCAAAGACATCAATGTTGGTTTGTTCTTCTTTAGCGGCCTTAAACCCAAACCTATTTCTAGGCTGGATTGATCAACACTTGATTAGAGTGAAGACCGTCCTTACTCCTTTCGTGAGTTCGACTCTCTCGATACCGAACAAATGGATAGTTAACAAATAATCTCTCGAACTTAATGGAAAACTATGAAGAACATGGAATAAGCAAACCTTGAAGTTTTATTGCAAAAACAAACTTAATTCCTAAACAATCGTTCTCACACTAGTTTACAACATAACCCAAACCCAAAGAATAATTTAGAACATAATTGGCGGCAAAAAAACTTAAACTATGCCTAAGAGAAAACCTAAGTTGTCTTGAAGTACAAAATATGTCAAGTATATATAGGCATTAGTTAGGTCAAGTCCTCCTTGGAGTAGAAGTCTTCAAAGTAGCTTTTGCATTAAATGCAACCTTTAATTTTGACTTCTTTGAGTTGAACGTGAACTTCTTCTCGTTGCCTTGGACCGTAAGTTATCTCATTTTTCTCCTTCGACGACTCCGTCCACTGCTACAAGCATCAGAAAATAGAATGGATGGCATCGTTAGAATCAGGATATTCTGCTCTATAGATCGCACTCTAGTTCTCCAATTCCTCAGCTTGCTGTCCTGGGTGACATGTATGGCGGCGGCAGCTACTCGGCAACGGTTGTCTCTGTCTGGAACTGCGTCAGTACAGCTCCTTGATCTGCTGCCTCAACATCATATCCTCGGCTCCTCTCTCCTTCTACTAGCTTCTAGTACCTGAAACTAAAACTAAACTAAAATAACATCTTTTCCTTACCAAATAATAGATATTCAATTAAAGCATGGCAAAGTAAAGAATATTGTAAAATGCAATGCATGAACGTAATTATGCCTAAAATGTACTTAAAAACAACAATAATATGAGATGAATTGTGCACAAAATATAGAACTTATGGACACTTTACAAAAACCATAAAGCCTCCTCTACATATTGTCATGTCACTTGGAATGATTGTCGTGACCTTTTTTTGAAGACTCGTTTGTTTAGAAAAATAGCATGACGATTAGGGTTTTTGAAATCGGGTTTTTTCATTTAATTTGGTCTTGTAATTATTGAATTTTCCATTTTTAATCAAATTTCCTTTGTTTGCTTAAAAATCATTTTTCGAGTCGCTACCGACCACTTTGGTAGACCGGACACCATAAAAGCATACCAGAGATTCTTTTTTGAAAAGTTTGGGTATGGGAGTCGGTTACGTGTAGGGAAGGGTTAGCACCCCTACAAACGCTCATTATCGGTACCTCATTAATTTCACGTGGTATTTTGACATTTCGAACATTAATCTAGATTTAATTAATTCTTTTAACTATAAAATGAATTTTATTCTGAATGGAGGTATGTTTTTGTAAGAAAATACATTTTGGACAAATATAATTATGAAACGTCCAGTTACATTAGGACACTTCAATTTATATTCAAAATGTATCTCAACACAAAATTATTAATGCATGTAAAATTATTGTCTTGCCATTTTTAAGTAAACCTTAATTATGCACCATTAATTCATTTAATTAAGAAATCTAAGAATATTATTAATTTTTAGACATAAATGGTAACATCCAAATAATATTGTAACCCCCTTAGACCAGTCTAGACGGTTGACCCGAACCGAGGTGATTACACGGGGAAAATCGAAGCCAACTCGTTAAAATTAACTCCGATTGACAACCCTTTTTCTTTTATCTTTTCTAAATGCAATATTAATCCTATGTGACCACCCAATATCATAGCAAGGAAGGCACAACGATCGGAAATCAATTAAGGGTTTAATTGCACATTTTAGACTTTTGGGGACCAAAATATAAATTCTATAAATTACAAGGACCTCGCGAATTTTAAGGTTACCAATATTCAATATGTCTTATTTCATGCCACTCTATCAAATATCAACTTAATCAGACATTCCAAACTCATCCAATTGCATTCATAAACATCATGGACTAAAATGTAAGAAACAAGAACCTGAAACAGTTCAAAATCCAGACCAACGATCGGGTGTTTCGAAACGATGAGCCCTGTATCGAAACGGCTGTATCAAAACTGAGTTGACCATTTTGGTACTCGGGTGCATTCCGAGACCCGTATCGAAACATGGCTTTCCAGTAGCCAAAATGTTCTGGAACGTTCCTATCCGTTCCGAAACCTGATGATTATTTCAGGCCACCGTTTCGAAACAGATAAGAGCGTTTCGATACGCTCAGCCCTGCAACTACATATATTGCTGGTTTTTCACACCCAAACACATCTGGAAAATGTTCCAAATCATACCACATCATACTAACAACATGATTAAGCATCACTAATAGATATTACGAGGTAAGAACCAAAACTCAAAATCAAATATCCATGCATGAGTTCTAAAGACATGCTTCCTAGTCATGAAAATCATACGAAAGCCACAAACCACAAACCAAACCATAAAGGGCATTTACAAACCACATACACCATAATAAATTTGCAACAATCACAGGGAGTTCCAAAATACATCTCCCAAACTAACCATAGATCCCCATTGCCAATTATCATTACTAAAGTATACGAAACTGTCATCATACTTGAGCTTTTCACTTCCTTGGATATCCTTAGTCTCCTTGCTGCCCAAAAGTGTCTCAATTATCTGCATTGTCGGTAAAGGAGAGCGTAAGCACATTTGCTTAGTGAGGCAAGCTCTAAGAAAAACCAACGCAACAATGCAACTTTAAAACTCTATCTCAAAACCATTTTCTACAACATGCTCTTCCTATCTCATGCTTGAAAACCATTTCAAAACAATTCTCCATTTGAAAAACACACGTACCTTCAATCTAACTCATGCATTTAGCCAATGCAAATCTCATGGCAAAGCCATACTCATGCTTAATGAAACCAAAGCATTTCATAAACCACAAATCTCATATGCATTTCTCATAGCATAAAACATCTCAACATTTGGTACATGTGAATCAAATACAATCTCATATATTGGCATTTCATATTACATCTTTACTCGGATATGCAGATTAGATTGACATAAAGCCAAGTCCTACCCCCGTGGAATCTCACATCACCAGACTCTCATGGCGGTATCTCTCTTCGCCACAAAGCTTGGGTGTTTCACCAAGACCTACCCCGATGGTATCACTCATAATCTGATTCTCACTTTGGATCGGGATGGCACTACCCCCATTGCCCGACTCCAAAGAACACGTATGAATTTTTAGTTTATAGTGCACTTTCATCCTATTGATCGACCAATTATATCCGGTAATCATCTCTTCATTTATGTCAATATATTATATTAAAAACATCATCTCACTTACTATTTTGATGCAACATTTCTCAAATCATTCTCATCCCATTTCAAAACCACAATTCATGCATTTCATCTAGACAAAATCTCAAAACTCTTTTCATAGACATGCTATCACATGGGATCAACACATAACATCTTTTCATGTTATAAATCATGCATAAAACAGTAGGATTTTGTCTAACACAAATCAAGAGCATGTTAAAAGCATTTAGGGCATCAACCACATATTGAGAGCAAATCTAGCCATACTTACTTCCAGACTTAGGATGGTGTTTCAAACCAAACCTAAATCCCCAAACCTTGTTTCTTTGTCCCTCAAGGACTTCTAAAACCATTCGCACTCACCAATTACGTTTCGCTTGCTTGCCAAAACGATTCCTAGGCTTCCGGCACTTTCGGATCAACACCAAAAGCGTCTAAAGATGTCTCCCCTATTAATTACACATAAGAGCAGAGGATTAATGCATCATCATGCATTGAAATCACCAACTACTCATTCAAACTCGCCGCACTACTCGAAAACACCATTTTGGCTATCCGAAATAACCGAAATCACCTCCAAACTTTCCCAAATCAAAGCCCAGCCAAGATCTATCAATTCTAATCATTTCTAATCCTCAATAAACACCAAAAAGCATCGCAAACATGCCCTTATACCTCCAGCAACAATAGATCACCAAAACCACCCAAAAAACCACAAACCTAACATGTAAAACTTAGGAATCCAAACCTATTCGTGATTTATTTGATAAAACCTCATTTTCAACATCACATATCATCCAAAATACATTAAAAAGCAACCTTAAAACAGAGCTTTACATAGGAATACGAAAATCACCAAGATCTCATCAAAAATCTTGAAATTAACAATCATTTCACATTGATAACATAAAAACAATTTAAAAATCATCAACAAAGGATTGATAACTTGGGAATTTCAGTAAATAACTGATCATTAGAGGAGAAGGAAGAAGCTTACCTCTAATGGCTGATTTCTCCTCAATTTGGGCAAGATCTCTTGAAAATCCAAGATGAGAACAAAAGGTTTTAATGAAGTAAAGATTGAAAATCCTTAGGAGAATGAAATCTCAGAAAAAGAGATGAAAACTAGAGATTATTTGATGAGGGAAATGTGTTTGGCTGAGTGGAAGTTGAGAGAAAATGAAAAGAGGGAAAAAGTAACGTAAAGTAGTTATGAAAAGTCAAAATAGAATCTCTCTCTTAATTCCTTTAATTAAATCAATATTAAAACTCCCAAATTAAAGAGAAATCTGATGAAAAACAATTTGATAAACTTAGCTCCTTAAAGATTCAAAGTTTCAATCCTTTACAAAACAATCACTAGTCAACTTTTGCAAAAACTGCAATTTGGTCACTACACCAAAATGTAATATTTCCAAATCACATTTTATAAAATTGTTTTCACCATAACCATTTATATAATAAATGAGGATTTTTAAATATTTTTCCATATTTTTAAAACATCCCGAACTAGGTGTTCCCTAAACCTACCTTAAAGATTCGAACTGTTCTCGACCGGCCCGAATCAACCTCTAAAACCTCTAGACCCAAAACCAGGGCGTTACAAATGTGGACACTACTTTTAATGGATCCAAAAGTAATAATATTCCTAATTAAGGTGTTACTAATTATTTATCTTATTTTAATATAACTAATTAGGTGCAATTTGCATTTTCTAAGTTAAAATGGAACAATGAAATTTTAATTTGAGTATTCATTGATTAACATCACTCTACAATGTGACACTAATCAATCTTGAATATTCAAACTTTATTTCAAATATCCACTTATTTGCTACAATGACCTTTCTTATTCAATTATGTAATTAAGTGGCCTATACTAAAGCTTCTAATTAATTCTAAGCCAATTGATTAATTTTCCTAAAAAATATACTATATGGTCTTAAAAATAATGCAAGCATACATAAATCAAACAATTAATTTAATTCAATTAAAACAATTAAACAATAAAAAGACTGAATTAATTAAATTCAAAACATAAAGGCTGAATTACAATTTTTAAATGACTAAAATGTAAAAGGGAAGAAACTGGAAAACCCAAGTCTAAGCCTATTCAAAGTTCTGGCCTAAGTCCATTAATTCGGCCCATTTTATTCAAAAACCAGTCTAAACCAGGCAGTTTAGCCCACACAGCTCGATCCAAAATAATCCAAACCCTTAACTGGGTCATAAGACAGGTTACGGCCCCGTATCCATACCCGTTTTCAAAACACGCGGGTTGTTTTGACCCGCTCCCCAAACGACGTCGCACGCCAAGGCATATAAAATCCCTAGCCCGGTTCCACTCGCCCATTTTTCCGTTTTTAACTCGTACCCAACTCAGTCACCTAAAAACCTCTCCCCAAATGCAATTTCTGTCCGCCGTAGTTTGGGTTCCGGCCACCACGTGGCGATTTGTGGCCACCGTGGTGAGATTTCCGGTCACCGCAGGGTGATTTCTGATCCTCCGTTTTCCGCTATATTTCAAAACCCTAACTCTAAAAAATTCCCAATTCTTGCCAGAAAACCCTAAATCTACCATTGCATAAGTTTAAATCTACACAGATTCGTCCGAATCCACCATTCTTCACCTTTTCCTAAGCCTAACTACCCTTTCCCGCCACTCATCCACTCATTTTCGACTCTATCGACGACTGAAAGCTCAATCAACACTTCGGCCTCTCTCGCTCAGATAAGGTTCTGTCCTATTTTCTCTCTTTTTCATTTTTAGTATGTTTTTCCTTTAGATCTATTATTTTGGTGATGATTTTGATACTTTCCTTTTCGATTCGGCACATTCAGCTTTAGATCTAGGTTTTTATTATTTTTCTTTTTCGATTCATGTTTCTATATTTTTATCGTGGCCTTATTTGTATTTTTATGTGCAGAATGGGAGTTACGTGGGTTGAAATATACTTCTCGTTGTGTGATTGCGGCTTGACGAGCTCTGGCAACGATCGAAAATGACCTCCTTCTCTTCTAGTGACGTTTCTTCTTCTTCGGTAATCCTTTCGACTTCCCTTCTCTCTCTCCTTTAATTTTTGGTAATAATTGCGTCTTTAATGTCTGTCGGCCACTTACTCTCTTTCCTCTTTTATAGGCTGACGCGTCGTGACATCATTATGCTTTGTTGGCAAAGATCAGGCTCCAGCTAGGGTCGATCCATGTGACCATCAATTGGACGAATGGGAGTAAGCCATGTGTTAGTGAGCTCTCAATTTTGGCGGGCTGAGAAAACACAAATTAAGTTTTGTGTTTGTTTTTGGCCGGTCTAATTTAATTTGGGTGGGAAATAGAATGTCTCTTGGGTTTTGTCGTATCTTTTTTCGGGCCTAATGTAATATAAATGGGTATTTTGGATATGTAAATGGACTTAGGACATGAATGGACTTATTTGTTTTATATTGGGTTTTATTTATTGTTATTATTTATTTAGGCTTTATTTATATCGATATAGTATATATATACGTATAACCGGACATAATACGGGTTCTACAGCTGCCCTTCTTTGAGGACAAAGACTAAGAGGACACGGATTTTGTCCGAACTGTCTGATCATCGGCATTTGAAGCCGTTCTTCTAATTATGAACTATTTCAATATGTTGGTCTGTCTCTTTGTAAAGACGTTGAAAAACTCTTTTCATCATGGTCTTTCTCATTTTCCAGAGATAGGTTCATCTCATTTGGAACCATGACATGAACTCTTCTCATTAAGAATTTTATCTTCGCCGGGCGAACTCTTCTTATTTGAGGTTTTTTCTTTATTAGGGATGAACTCTTCTCATTGAGAATTCTTCTTGACTGGGCGAACTCTTCTCATTATGAGCTCATCATTCCTGCAAAAAGAAAATATCATCAATTAATAAGGGTTTTTCTTGGTATAATATGAGTTATCTTCAATTTTTCGCTTGAATCATTGAAATCTTTAAAGTCACTGATTCTCTACTTATGATGTCTTAATCTTTCAATCTAAAACCTGTATAAGATCTCTTGTTGCTTTCTTTTATTGGTCTATCTCTTTCTACACTCGAAAATTGTATGATCTCTTCAAACAAATTGAGATCTTTTTCAAGATCTGCCTCTATAAACAGAATATCTTGAAATCTGCCTCTGTAAACAGAATGACTCGAGTTCCGTCTCTAAAAATGAAACGTCTTGAAATTCGCCTCTGTAAACGGAATGTTTTGAATTCTACCTCTGTAAACGGAATGACTTGAGATCTACCTCTATAAATAGAAACATCTTGAAATCTGCCTCTGTAAATAGAATGTATTGAGATCCACCTCTGTAAACGGAATGTCTTGAGATCCGCCTCTGTAAATGGAACGTCTTGAAATCCTCCTCTGTAAACGGAATGTTTTGAGATCCGCCTCTGTAAATGGAATGACTTGATATCCGCCTCTGTAAATGGAACATCTTAAAATCTGCCTCTGTAAATAGAATGTCTTGAGATTCGCCTCTGTAAACGAAATGTCTTCAGATCTGCCTCTATAAACGGAACGTCTTGAAATCTGCCTCTGTAAACGAAATGTCTTGAGATCCGCCTCTGTAAACAGAACCTCTTGAAATCTGCCTCTGTAAATGAAATATTTTAAGATTCGCCTCTATAAACGGAATGTCTTGATATTCGCCTCTGTAAACGGAACGTCTTAAAATTCGCCTCTGTAAATGAAATGTCTTTGTCTCTAGGAAAAAGGTCCAAAACCCATGAAAAGAAATATCATCGGTTAATAAGAATGTAAATTGGAATAGTATGAAACATCTTCAACTCCCATCTTGAAGCGCTAAGATTCTTAGAGTCACTACTTTCTGTCAAAGGTATCTTCATCTTTCAATCTAAAACTCATATCAGATCTCCTATTTTTCTATATCAGTTCATCTCTTTCTACTGCATGTGACCTATTTGATCCCAAGGTTGATCTTTCTCGTGCCTCTCTTCTGGTAGCACGAATCATTCTATTTTTCTTTCTTTTCTCTTATTCTTCTTTTTCCCTTGTTTTAAACTAAGGCCCTAGAGGATCAATATCTTTGTCAATACCATGCCCCAACCGTCCAACTGTGACACCATCCAAAAAGTTCTCATCATTTTCGGAAGTGTCAATCTAAAGAACTTAACATCATGCCCGAAAAACTTATTGACGACCTAGAGGATTTAGATTTGTAATGCACTTCTTTTCTTGTGCAAACAACCACATCACTCCCGAAGGCGATGGCCCGAAAGACCTAGAGGACTTACTTATGACCCGAAAGATTTAGTATTATAATGCACTATCTACCTTGTACATACAATCAGAAAATCTTGTTGAATCCGTCTCTGTAAACGGACAAGTAAACTTTGTTAAAATCCGCCTCTTCAAATGGACTTTGTTGAGATCCGCCTCTTCAAACGGGTTGAAATATTTATTGATCCGTCTCTTCAAACGGGTTGGAATATTGGTTGAAATCCGTCTCTTCAAATTGGTGGAAATCTTTACTGAGATATGTCTCTTCAAACGGGTTGAAATCTTTACTGATCCGTCTCTTCAAACGGGTTGGAATCTTCTTCCTGAATCTTGAAACTATAAATTGAAATCTGGCTTGCTTCTTGTTGTTTTCTGTAAATTCCTGCAAAAATGTACACAAATGCTTTGAATGCATGCATTAGAATGTTTCTATCTTACGGATGTCTGACTATATGATGCATGGATTGTGTCAATTGAGAACCACTTGGATAAGCTCTGATCTTCTTTGCTTCTTCGTTGAACTTTCTACTTCTTCTGTTATGGTACTTCATCTCTTCAGACTGCTCTTTTCAAATTTGACTTAGCTTGATCTTATTGAATTTTGTCTAGAGCATTTATTATCTTCTTGTTCTGAAAAATTTTGCCCCAAATTTTGTTAAGACCTTTTTCTTCTTCTTATCTCTTTAAATTGTTTTCATCATATCTTGATCAACTTGACCCTTTAAAGCTCTCACCATCTTCAGGCTTTGACAACATTTTCCCTAGATCTTTGTTGTTAGGATTATTTTCTTCTTGAGCATATTCTGACTTCTTTAGTGGTCGAATTTTTCCAAGCTCTGCATCATTTCTGGTCTATTCCAACTTGGATTCTCACGCCTCAATAATCTCATCTTCATTGTCAACAATGCCCATGATCTCTTTATTTCTTGCCTCATCGCGTAGATTTTGCCCCCTCCTTCACCATTTAGGGTGAAAAGATGCTTCAAGTCTCTGAACTTTCAATCCCTAAACTTTACTTAGGTCCCCAAACTTTCTCGGCCCTTGAACTTTTTCGGTCCCTGAACTTCTTCGATCCCTGAACTTTCTTTAGGTCCTTGAACTTTTATTAAGTTCATACTTTAATTTAAAAAATCAACCAAAACTTCATGGTAAGACTCACTTTAAGTCTCTGAAATTTCTCCATAGGTGCATGTGTGTGTTTCTGACTGTTATTAGATATTATTATATTGCTATTATACACATGCCTTCAAAGATACATCTCTAACGCTTGGGTATTGGACAGGTGAAGCGTAGCTCCTTATTAGATTTTTCGACATCCCCCACAACTCCATCAGGATGTTCCGAGACTTATTTATTCAATAGTTCATTACCTTACTCCTCCCATTTTTCTTTCGTTTTTCGCTCTTATTTTCTTTTCTCTTTTTTTCCTTTTCCTTTTCCTTTTTTTCTCTTTTTCTTTCTTTTCTTTTTCTTCTTTCTTTTTTCACTCGTTTTCTTCTCTTTTTGTATTTTTTAAGGTATAGAAGACTACGCTTAGAACTTCAATTTCAAGCAACTCTACTTGATTAAAACCGCCTACTCCACTTCACTATTTATGAATTTCAAGGATTTGTCATCGAACATCGTTAAAGGAATAGCAATTGAACCTTCTCTTGCTTTACTGACCAGAGTAGTCTAAGAAATAAATTCCATTTCATCGTTTTCACAACATCCAAATGACCTTTGCACCATAATCAGTGTCACATCTTGCAATTGGCATCCAGGGACCTACAAAGGTAAAAGAGGATATATGTATATTCATTGATTAAAACATCTTTTCATTGAAATGAAAACCATCAATCACGACATATGCCCCTAGAAAATGATCTCTACTACTTCTGGGCCAAAGGTAGCAGAATTATTTCTTGTATTGCTTCAGAAATGGTCCCTGTAAATTCTAACTACTTGAGAGTATGAGCAAAACAGACTTCTCAGAACTCCAAAAAATCTTGGAAGTTTTCATCCTAGTTTTCAGATTCTTCGGTTGGTATAATTGCTTGCTCCATTCCTCGCATTTCCCATTTTTGAACTAATTCTCATGTCAAGACTCTATTACTGACTAGTTTCTTGATCTCTTCCATTAAAGGCCTACACCTCTTGGTAGCGTGTCCTGGTGCCCCCATGTGAAAGTCACAAACAATATCTGGATCATAGCTATGGGCGAATGGCTTTGGCACCACTTTCGTTGGCCTGGGAGTAACATATTGTCTTTCGAAAAGGTGGGGACGCTGATCTGAGATAGATACTCCGAATATCTCCAGGTTTGCACTTGCTCGAGGAATTTTCCGTGGTCATCTTGATGAATTAGCTAGCCTTCTTCTCTTACGACTCTAAGAACTTTAAACATTAGATTCATTCACTTCTTTCTCTGGTTCCATTTCCTAATCGACACAGTCTTCAAACCTTGTTTCGATTTTCCCTTGTTGAATCCCCGCTTCTATCGCTTCTCCAATCACCATGAGATTTTTAAAATTATCTCTTGCATTTACAAGCATTTTCTCGAAGAAAGGAGATGGAAGAGTTTGATGAAACATGAGAGATATTTCTTATTCTATCATAGGAGGTTGTAACTTGGGCTGCTATTCCTCACCATCTTAATGCGTAATCTTTAAAGCTCTCACTGACCCTCATACTCATATTCTGTAGAAACTGATGATCATGAGCTAAGTCCATGATCGAATCTGTTCTCGAATCAAATTGTTGTACCACATTACAACAAGTTCAACTAGGCTATCATGAAAATAGTGGATCAACAATTTATCATCATCCAAATATCCTCTTTCAGTATTCAGGTTAGGTGCCCAGGGTAAATTGTTAAACATGGCATAGAAGTGCGATTCTTTGCACTTTGTCGATGCTCAGTCATTTGCTCTTGTGACATTCCCTGAGCTTGTTTAGTTTCTTCCATGACTTCTTCCACACTAACAGATTTCCAAACTTTCAGTTATTCCTGAATTGTTGCCATTGAAATCCCGATTGATTCAGATAATGAATGTGAATGGGATGTTATTTAACGATGATGTTATGTTGATAAATATGCAATGCATGTATACACAAATGCAGAAGGTATTGATTCTAAAAGTGACTATCGTAGAACAACTTTCATTGAAATGAAAAGATCTGATACATTAGGTATTAGATTTTACAAATATTGGTGGGCTCTAACTCCCAAATTCCTAACTTCCTTCAAAAGCCAAGTTAGCTTCCCTCCGTGATCTAATGTCGGTTCAACGTTCTAACTCAGTGCCATTGCTACGTCAAATTTCCATTTTTTTGTTATAAAAGAACTTGAACCTGTCGTTTGAAGGTGATGCAATTTTCAATAGAATTTCCCTGGGTTCCATTATGATATTCACAATGAGCCTTGGCCTCATACCATTTTGGATACAGAGGTTGCAAAGGTGTGACAAATTGTGGGGTCACTAATCGAGCTTTCAACAACTTAGGATATAATTCTTTTATGAAATAGAGATTGAATCAAAATGAAACTTGTAATCTCTTGTCCTTTGATAATCTGTTGATGGGATACTGATGTTTGAACTTTTTCCTGAACATTGTTCTGAATGGATTTGGATTTTCCTTCATCTTTACATCTCTAGGTGTTCTATTAGTTATCAGGCTTTTAGGAAATTTGGGCATTCCGTCCTCAAAACTCAATAAGCCTACCCTGATAAGATTTTCAACCTTGTTCTTCAAAACCTCACAATTCTCAGTAGTGTGGTCTGAACTGTCCTGATGATAATTACATATTGCATTGTCGTTGTAACCTCTCAAATAAGAAAATTCTTTAGGCTTGGACCAGGCTGGGCTCACAAGTTCCTTTTCTACCAAAAGCGGGAGTAAATTTGCATATTTCATCGGGATTGAATTAAAAGACTCTTCATTTCCTTTTACTCGGGCTTCTTCCGGATCCATCATTACATTTTCAAAATTCATCCTACTTTTACCTTCAGTTGGTTTATTAATGTGAATTATAAAAGTGCTCGGACCTGGTCGTTTATACATATTCTGATTTTTGTTCAAGTCTCCTTTCAGTTCAGTATGTCCTTTTTCTTTGGCCATATTTGTCATCATAGTCATCATTCCATCCATTTGTCTTTTCAGTTCTTGCACCTCATTTTTGTCAGCATCAACACTATCACCATTAGATATATGACACTTGGATGAACTGCCTTTCATTTATTCTGCGACTCGTCTCGGATACTGCCTCATATTTGTAGTCTTTTCTATCATATTACAATTCCTTTCATATGTCATGATTTTTTTCTATTGATAACCACTTTTTTAATCAATACGTCTATGCAATAATGATGCGGTGCAAAATGTAAAACAAAAAAAAGAAAAGAAAACAAAAGAAATGAGTCAGTATGGTAAATTAATTGTGTAAGCAAAAATTATATTGTTGGTAAATAAAACAATTTAATTAAGCAAGAAAATAACTAGAGAAAAGTATTTAAACTGGCAGCACCTGTCCTAGGTCCTTGTCTGGCTCTAGTGGGGTAGGCTTCTAAAACAGAAACGGGGCTTTGTTCTAGACTCTTGGTTCTCAAATTTTCATTACCGTCTACTGCGATAGTAAGACATTGATTCGGTAGTATAGGTCCCTTATAACGGAGGCGTGGGACCCACAACGCATAATGTTAGTATACCGAAAGACGACAAAAATCCGAGCTCGGAGTTGGACAACATCACGTCGGATATTGTCTTACTTCCACTTAAGGGTGAAAAACTCGGGTTTAAGGTTTATACATGAATGACAGTTATAACATACATAAAAACTACCCCCATTCTTCCTAAAATCCATCGAACAATTCATCAGAAGAAATTAAATTCAAATTAATGTTCATAATGCTAAAATGTCACGTAGAATTAAAATCAATTTTGTCCTCAGTGAAGTCGTCAAGTTGTCACGACCATTTTTTGAAGACTCGTTTGTTTAGAAAAACAGCCTGACGATTAGGGTTTTTGAAATCGAGTTTTTCATTTAATTTGGTCTTGTAATTAGTGAATTTTCCGTTTTTAATCAAATTTCCTTTGTTTTCTTAAAAATCATTTTTGGATTTGCCACCGGCTACTTTGGTAGACCGGACACTATAAAAGCGTATCAGAGATTCATTTTTGAAAAGTTCGGGAGTCGGTTACGTGTAGGGAAGGGTTAGCACCCCTACAGACGCCCATTATTGGTACCTTATTAATTTCACGTGGCATTTTGACATTTCGAACATTAATCTGGATTTAATTAATTCTTTTAACTATAAAATGAATTTTATTCCGAATAGAGGTATCTTTTTGTAAGAAAATACATTTTGGACGAATATAAATATAAAACGTTCAATCACATTATGACACTTCAATTTATATTCAAAATGTATCTCAACACAAAAGGTTTAATGCATGTCAAATTATTGTCTTGCCATTTTTAAGTAAACCCTAATTAGGCACCATTAATTCATTTAATTAAGACATCTAAGAATATTATTAATTTTTGGACATAAATGATAACGTCCAAATAATATGAACACTACCTTTAATGGATCCAAAAGTAATAATATTCCTAATTAAGGTGTTACTAATTATTTATCTTATTTTAATATAACTAATTAGGTGCAATTTCCATTTTCTAAGTTAAAATGGAACATTAAAATTTTAATTTCCGTATTCATTGATTAACATCACTCTACAATGTGACACTAATCAATCTTGAATACTCAAACTTTATTTCAAATATCCACTTATTTGCTACAATGACCTTTCCTATTCAATTATGTAATTAAGTGGCCTATACTAAAGCTTCTAATTGATTCTAAGCCAATTGATTAATTTTCCTAAAAAAATACTATATGGTCTTAAAAATAATGTAAGCATACATAAATCAAACAATTAATTAAATTAAATTAAAGTAATTAAAACAATTAAACAATTAAAAGACTGAATTGAATTAAATTCAAAACATAAAGGCTGAATTATAATTTTTAAGTGACTAAAATGTAAAAGGGAAGAAATTGGAAAACCCAAGTCTAAGCCTATTCAAAGTTTTGGCCTAAGTCCATTAATTCGACCCATTTTATTCAAAAACTGGTCTAAACCGGGTAGTTTAGCCCACACGGCTCGACCCAAAATAACCCAAACCCTTAACTGGGTCATGAGATGGATTACGGCCCCGTATCCATACCCATTTTCAAAACGCGCGGGTCAATTTGACCCACTCCCCAAACGACGCCGCACGCCAAGGCATATAAAATTCCTAGCCCGGTTCCACTCGCCCATTTTTTTGTTTTTTTTAACTCGAACCCAACTCAGTCACCCAAAACCTCTCCCCAAATGCGATTTTCAACCGCCTTTGGCGATTTTCAGCCACCGTGGTGTGATTTCCGGCCACTACATGGCGATTTCCGATCCCTTTTTATGTCGTATTTCGAAACCCTAACTCTAAAAAAATCCCAATTCTCACCGAAAACCCAAAATCTACCCTTATCTAAGCCTAAATCTACCTGGATTCATCTGAATCTACCCTTCTTCACCATTTCCTAAGCCTAACTACCCTTTCCCGTCACTCATCCACTCATTTTCGACTCTATCGACGGCGGACAGCTCCTTCAACACTACCCGTTTCATCAGAAACGCCTTGCTTCCCCACCTAAACTACTGTTGAGTGGATCGAAAGATCGATATAAACCAAGAGGGGGGTGAATTTGAAATTTAAAGGTTTCGTGGTGGAAATTGCACATTAAAAATAATAGACAAGGGATTTAGAGTGGTTCAAGTTCCAAATGAACTCTACATCCACTACCTTAGCTTCACTAAGGATTTGCAACAATTCCACTAATTGCTCTTCCCCTTTTCTAGGCTAAGGAGGCAACCCTTACAATTTCGGTTGAATTTTCTACCCAAAATTCAACCCAATCCTCACTCAAGTGAACAAAGAAATTTGTTGGCTAATAAAGTATCTCTCAATACAAATGATAGCCCAATTACAAGCACTCAACCCAATTGAACAAGATATGAATGAAAATTACAATTGGGGTTTCTAGACAAAATGGGATTTTTGCTCAATTGCTTGGATTTGATGTTTGGATGTTTTCTTTAGGATCAATAGTTGTTGCTGGAGCTTTTAGAGGTCACTTTTATACCTTCTCATTGATTTCTAGCCGTTGTGGTTGTTGCACTCATCAATAGAGCCGTTGGGATGTTATCTCACCTCCATAAATGCAGTCTACAACAACCCGTTTCGAAACGCGGGGTACCTGTTTCGGAATGGACTAAAATAGAAAGAACCGTTGGGGTGCATTTAAGAGCCCGTTTCGAAACGCTTTAGAGCCGTTTCGAAACACTTTTGCCACTGTCAAGGGTCGTTTCGAAACAGTCTTAGCCCGTTTCGAAACACCCTAACGGTTTCAGAAAATCAGTTAAAAACAATTTCAATGGTCATATTTTCAATTTAAAATGAAGAACAGTTTCGAAACGCTTGGCCTCGTTTCGAAACGGTTTTGCTACTGTCAAGGGTCGTTTCGAAACTGATTGAGCCCGTTTCGAAACACCCTATTTATCTTTAAATATTCAGTTAAAAATATTGCAACCGTTATTCTTTTTCAAATCAAATATGAAGAACAGTTTCGAAACGTGTGAGATCGTTTCGAAACGGGTTCAAGTGTTCTTAAGCTGTTTCGATACACGTTTCAGAACAGGGGTTGGCAGTGATGAAAACGTTTCGAAACAGGGACTTGAAAATCACTGTTTTGGCTTTAAACACTTAGAAAAATATTTGAAAAACTTTGTTTTTAACTTTGGCATAATCTTAAAATTATATGGGGATGTTTTGAGGACTTAAAATTCGTTTTGACATTTTCAATTTAGTCCTTAGGTTTTTAGTTATATTAAAATTAAAATATTTGTTTCACAATCTCCCCCTTTTTGATATAACAAAACTAAAGTTAGAATTTTTAAGAATTTTGAAAGTTTTGAAAATATTCTAACTCCCCCTTAATTTAAGATAGGTTTTTAAAGTTTAAAAGAAATTGTTTGACTTGAAATTCAAGTTGTAAAGCTTAAAAAACCTTTTAAAAATTTAAAACGAATTTTAGTTTATGGCTCTTAAATTTCTTCTCCCCCTTTTTGTTAGATCAAAAAGAATAATGAAAGCTCATAGAGAAGACAAGGATTAGTACCAATAAGCATTAATAAGCAACAATAATATTAATTCATAATATCAAAATATCCAAAACATAAACCAACATTAAGTTCATAATAAAATCCCAAACAAAAGATCAAAAGCATATGTTCTTAAAACATAATAAAAAATAAAGATGCAATCTTAAACCTAAAAAGCATAAATAATATGATATGATATGATAGTCCTAAGCCTCGTCATTATCATCGGAAGTCTCATCGTCACTCTTGACTTGAGAACGATGAAACTTCGTCCATTACCCATAGAGAGTAGAGAAGGACAAATCCAAGTTAGAATGGGAAGTCTCAAGAGTATGAAGGCGATCCTCGACATTCTTCAAGCGATTGTCCATGGCATCAAAACCCGAAGCAATGCGAGTATCCAAAGCATTGAACCGCTCGGTAATAAGAGCCGTAAGGGCTTCATTATTTCCAACTTGAACTTGCGGTTGAGGAGAAACGGGAGGGGGAGGATCTTCTCTATCAACTCTTTCCCAAACATCATTCAAATATCGAAACCCGGATTTGCGTAGAGAGGACTCACCAAGCCTGCACTTACGAGGTTCCGAAGAGTCGTAGGTACAATCGATACCAAGGTCATTAAAGATGTAGCTCAAGATTGTGCCATAAGTAAAAGACTTCAACTCATTTGTGTCAATAAGCTTAACATTATTGACCATCTCGGCAAAAATAATCTTAGGCACATTAGGGCGTTCACCTCTACGGAAACATTCAAGCCAAAAGTGATCAACTTGACGGATATGAGAGTATTTACCTCCGGAAGGTCGAAAGAACCACGAAACCATCAAGTGAAGAAAGCGATCGTGCACATCCAAAGTAAGTGCCGGACCGGTGAAAGTGCCAAAGTGACGTTCATCCTCAAGACCTTCATTTTTAAGTTTGAAAGTTGACTCCAAGAGAGCAATATCAACAACAAACTTTTTACCCAATATGAGAGATTCAATTCCTATAATCTCGGTTTTGGTATCATCATGAATAAAACGAGCATTAGAGTAAAAGAGGAGTACCATATGTTTGTAGCGAATATCCGGAATGCTCAACAAAAAGAGAAGATTCCACTCACTCAAACGCTCGAGATAACGGAATAGGAAATGCTCGGAATTGAGGAAATCAAGATCAATGACACGTTCTCTACGAACTTCGAAATCCTTGACATAAGTGAAGCGAGCTCGCATCTCATTAGTTTTAAGGGATTTCTGAAAAAGCAGAGCAAGTTTCGGACGAATGCTCGAATCACCAGTTTGAACGGCCTTACGCTTTTTGTTAGCTTGTTCCGCCATCTAAAAACATTAAGCAAGTATGTTTTAAAATTAAGTGAATGCATTGATATTTATAATCAATCCAATAATAAATCCCACTTAGGTTTTTGAAACAAAATTAAAACAAACAAAAAAAATAAAAAAAAACAGTAAAGGAAAAATACGACTGAAAAATTTTATATTCGAATAAAAAATTTTGAGATTTTGAAATTTTCTTACAAGATATGAAAACCCACAAATGAAAACATATAATTTATACAAAAATAAAATTTTCTAACCTAAGATTCGAACATAAATTGAAAGAAAAATAAAAAAGGGAAAAATACCTTAGTTAGGGATTTTGGATGATTCGATGAAAATCCTTGCACGATGTTGATGAAACTTGCTTAAACTTGAGTTTAAGAGTAAAACCCCTCACAATTTTGTGAAAAACAAAGAGTTTGAGAGGGTATTTATAGAGAGGTAGGCGATTTAGGGTTTTAGGGTTTTTTAAGAGTTTGATAAAAAGTAGAATTTTAACATTAAAAGCCCTAAATAAAGCTATCCGCGATGCCGTTTCGAACGGTCAGGATTGTTACGAAACGAGACGACTAGGGTTTGACCGTTTTGAGATCGTCAGCTGACCGTTTCGATACGGTGTTGACCGTATCGAAGCCCTGTTGACCCGTATCGAAACACGTTTCGATACACCCCTTAGCAGTAGCCAAAACGTTTCGAAACACATTGGAGGCGTTTCGAAATGCCCTTCTCTCAGAACTGGATTTAAGGTATCCGTATCGAAACAGGGTCACCCGTTTCGATACACCTAGGCCTGGAAGTGCAGATGAGGCTCTAAAAGTGCAGAAAAATGAATTTTTCTTAGGCCTAACATGCATAAATGTCATGAATGAGCATGCAAAACATATTCAAACATAAACATACTCCCCCTAGCTATAAGCATGGATGAAATTAGGAGTCTAAACACATAAACATGGCATTTCACAAGATCAAGCAAATTTAAACACAAAAGAGGTCCTAAAAGGTCAAGATAGGCTAGCTAGACCTAACTCTCTCCTAAGGGACCAAAAACGCTCTTTGTCTAAGGGTTTTGTAAAAATGTCCGCTAATTGATTCAAGGTGTCTACATACTCTATAACCACATCTTCCTTAAGGACATGATCTATAATGAAATGATGCCTTATTTCTATGTGTTTGGTTCTAGAGTGTTGGATGAGATTCTTTGTTAAACATATTGCACTAGTGTTGTCACATTTTAGGGGTATGGTTTCAACTTTAATTCCATAATCTAAGAGTTGTTGCTTCATCCAAAGGACTTGAGCACAACAACTCCCTAAGGATATGTACTCGGCTTCGGTGGTAGATAAGGCTACACTATTTTGTTTCTTAGAGAACCAAGATATGAGCATTCTACCTAGAAATTGACAAGTTCCCGAAGTACTTTTCCTATCGATTTTGCAACCCCCATAATCCGCATCCGAGTAAGCATGAAGGTTGAAGGTAGAGTCTCTAGGATACCAAAGACCTAAACAAGGAGTATCTCTAAGGTATCTAAAGATTCTCTTAACGGCTATAAGGTGAGACTCTCTATGACTAGCTTGAAACCTAGCACACAAGCAAACACTAAACAAGATATCCGGTCTACTTGCGGTAAGGTAAAGCAAAGATCCAATCATAGAACGATAAAGCTTAGAGTCAACACACTTACCTCCTTCATTTTTGTCAAGCTTTGTAGATGAGCTCATAGGAGTGGCTTGAAGCTTTGTATTCTCCAAGCCAAACTTCTTGAGCATATCCTTTATGTATTTTGCTTGGTTGATGAAGGTGCCATCCCTCTTTTGCTTGATTTGGAGTCCCAAAAAGAATGAGAGCCCCCCATCAGGCTCATCTCAAATTCACCTTGCATTAACTTAGCAAACTCTTGACAATGACATTCATTAGTAGAACCAAAAATAATATCATCAACATAAATTTGAACTACTAAGATGTCATTTTTATACATTTTTATGAAAAGTGTAGTGTCCACCTTACCTTTTTCAAATCCTTTTTCAATCAAAAAGTTTGAAAGTCTTTCATACCAAGCTCTAGGAGCTTGTTTTAAACCATAAAGAGCTTTGGTAAGTTTGAAAACATGATTTGGAAATTTTGAGTCTTCAAAACCCGGTGGTTGTTCTACATACACTTCTTCATTTATAAAACCATTTAAAAATGCGCTTTTAACATCCATTTGAAAAAGCTTGAAATTATGATAACATGCATATGCAAGCAACATCCTAATGGCTTCCATTCTAGCTACGGGTGCATAGGTTTCATCAAAATCTATTCCCTCTTCTTGAGTGTAACCTTGTGCTACAAGTCTAGCTTTATTTCTTACAATGTTACCACTCTCATCTAGCTTGTTCCTAAAGACCCATTTAGTTCCTATTGTAGATTGATTACTAGGCCTATCAACTAATGTCCAAACATTACTTCTCTCAAATTGATTTAACTCTTCTTGCATAGCCATAATCCAAAAGTCATCTTTCAATGCTTCTTTAATATTCTTAGGCTCTATGCATGAGATAAATGCAACATGATTCATTAATCTAAGAGAAGATCGAGTGGTTACCCCCTTGGATGGATCACCCAAGATTTCACCATCTTTGACATAGTTCAACTCCCTTGGGTAGCTCACTTCCTTTTCCTCAATAACCAAGTCCTTCAAGGCTTCAAGAGGTGGATCTTGTGAGTCCTCTTCTTTTGTTTGAATCTCATCCTCCTTTGAAGTTTGACCTCCATCAAAGGCATTTATGATTCCTACATCATCATCATCACAAGAATCCTTCCTAGGAAGGAGGTTATCATCGAATACAACATGAATAGATTCTTCTACTACTAAAGTTCTTTTGTTAAATACTCGATAGGCTTTAGAGGTTAAAGAGTAACCTATAAAAATAGCTTCATCACTTTTTGCATCAAATTTACCTAAGTTGTCTTTTCCATTATTTAAAACAAAACACTTGCAACCAAAAGGGTGAAAATAGCTAATGTTAGGCTTTTTAGATTTTAAAATCTCATAAGGTGTTTTCTTTAAAATTGGCCTAATCATTACTCGATTTACAATATAGCAAGCGGTGTTTGTGGCTTTCGCCAAAAAATATTTAGGTAAATTGTTTTCACAAAGCATAGTTCTAGCCATTTCTTGCAAAGTTCTATTTTTCCTCTCAACTACCCCATTTTGTTAAGGAGTTCGAGGAGCCGAAAAATTATGGCTAATACCATTTTCATTTAAAAAATCTTCAAACCCTAAATTTTGAAACTCGGTTCCATGATCACTTCTAATATGTGAAATTCTAAGTTCAAGATCATTTTGGGTTAATTTTGAAAATGTGATGAATTTTTCCAAAGCCTCATCTTTAGTACTTAAAAATAGAACCCAAGTAAATCTAGAAAAATCATCAACAAGCACAAAAGCATAAGACTTACCACCCAAGCTCATAGTCCTAATTGGCCCAAATAAATCCATGTGGATTAGTTGTAAGCATCTACTAGTAGAAACATCATTAATGGATTTAAAGGAAGACCTATGTTGTTTACCCTTTGAGCATGCATCACAAATTTTATCATTTGAAAATTTTATCTTGGGTAAACTTCTAACTAGATTAAGGGAGACTAGTTTTTCTAAAACACTTATGCTAGCATGTCCTAGTTTCCTATGCCACAACCATGCATCATTTTCATTTTGAGCAACTAAGCATGCATGAGATGTATGAATGTCATCTAGATGCACCATGTATATGTTTCCTATGCGATGACCTATGAGCATAATATTATTAGATTTAATGTCTACAATTTTGCATCCATTTTTATCAAATAAAACATTAAATCCTTTATCACACAATTGACTTATGCTCAATAAATTGTGTTTAAGACCATCGACATATAAAACATTTTCAATGAGAATAGTATAGTGATTACCTATGGAGCCAATACCTTTAATGTGGCCTTTGGAGTTGTCACCAAATGTCACTACTCCTCCACTTTTTGGCTTTAGATCCATGAATCTACTCTTGTCTCCGGTCATGTGCCTCGAGCATCCACTATCAAGGTACCATGAGTTTTGACTTTGTGCTTTGGCCTTGTAGCAATGCTCCCCCTACAAACAAAGATATTAAGCTTTTGCTTTTGGTACCCAAATCATTTTGGGTCCATGAGTGTTAGCTCCCAAAACCTTGGTTCCCTTAGGAATCCAAGATGGCATAGCAATAATGTTATTAGATTTTACAAGTTCCTTAGGAACCCATACACTTCTAATTCTTTTAGCTCTACTATGTCTAGGATAGCTACCTTGTTTGTAGTAGTTAGTCTTTTTCTTAGGTTGGTGTGTTCTAGATGATTAACATATTTCATGCTTGACACTACCAACATTTTTCAAAGACTTTTTAAGCTCATTTAGCTCATTTAACACCTTTTGGTGTTCACTATTACATTGAGATAAAAGATTATTAAGATCAACATTCTCATCTTGAAAGAATTTTAGTTCATCTTTTAATCCTAATATCCTTTTCTCAAATTTTGAATTAGCTTGAGTGAGTGAGTCATTTTTCTCATTTAGTTCCAAAATAATTTTCTTGTTTTTAATGATCGACTCTTTAAACTTCTCAACTAATTCATCATAGACCTCTTGTAACTCATCATATGCATCATTCAATTCATCATATGAAATATCTAAAGTAGATGAGTTAGAGGTTACCAAGGAGGAATCTTCCTCAAGTGTCATGAGGCAAAGGTTAGCCACTTCTTGTTCGTCATCCTCCGATGACTCCTCATCACTCCAAGTAGCAAGCTTAGCTTTGAGCCTCTTCTTCTTCTCAAAGCCCTTCTTCTTGAGTTGAGGGCACTCCGAACGTATGTGGCCGGGTTGTTTGCACTCAAAGCAAATGATAGGATCCCTTCCTTCTTCTTTGTTCTTGCTTTTGAAGTCCATCTTCCTTTGGATTTTTCTTCCCCGGTTGGACCTCATAAAGCGTGAGAATCGTTTGGCTATCATAGTCAATTCTTCAAGTTCATCCTCCTCACTAGATGAGCTCTCTTCAAGTTGTGAAGCTTTAGCTTTGAGAGCTATTCTCATCTTCTTCTTCTTCTTCTCAACCTCAAGCTTCTCTACCCTTTTCTCTTCTTTCTTCTTCTCATCTTCCCTTCCTTGCTTCATGATCTCATGAGTAAGGAGAGAACCCACAAGCTCATCAAGCTTCAAAGTCTTCAAGTTCTTAGCTTCAATGATAGCGGTTCTCTTCCCATCCCAAGACTCGGGAAGTGAATAGAGTAGCTTCCGGACAAGCTTGTCTTCCGGTATGATTTCTCCAAAGCCCTTTAGCCCATTGACAATCGTGGAGAAACGATCAAACATCTTTGACACCGTCTCATCGGGCTCCATCTTGAAATTTTCATAACTAAGATTGAGAATTCCAATCTTAGTTTCTTTAACATCGTTGGTGCCTTCATAAGTAGTCTCAAGAGTGTCCCACACTTCTTTGGCACTTTCGATGGATGAGACCTTTGAATAGATGTCCGGACTGAAGGAACAAAATAGCATGTGGAGAGCTTTATCATTGACTTGAATCTTTTTCCTCTCTTCTTCACTCATCTCCACTTTCTTCTTCAAAACCATCTTGCCTTCACCATCTTGCTTCAATGGAATATATGGCCCATCTTCAATGACATCCCACACTAGATAGTCATTTGACTTGATGAAGAGACACATTCTATTCTTCCAAAAAGAATAGTTATCACCGTTGAAGAAGGGAGGCTTTGTAGTGGATTGTGACTCGTACATGCTGGAACTGGAGGTTGAAGTCATCTCTTGATATTTTGATGATCACACTCTTCCAAGGAACTCCTCTTGTGGTTGTTAATCCTCAAAGAGGTAGGCTCTGATACCAATTGTTGAGTGGATCGAAAGATCGATATAAACCAAGAGGGAGGGTGAATTGGAAATTTAAAGGTTTTGTGGTGGAAATTGCAAATTAAAAATAATAGACAAGGGATTTAGAGTGGTTCAAGTTCCAAATGAACTCTACATCCACTACCTTAGCTTCACTAAGGATTAGCAACAATTCCACTAATTGCTCTTCCCCTTTTCTAGGCTAAGGAGGCAACCCTTACAATTTCGGTTGAATTTTCTACCCAAAATTCAACCCAATCCTCACTCAAGTGAACAAAGAAATTTGTTGGCTAATAAGTTATCTCTCAATACAAATGATAGCCCAATTACAAGCACTCAACCCAATTGAACAAGATATGAATGAAAATTACAATTGGGGTTTCTAGACAAAATGGGATTTTTGCTCAATTGCTTGGATTTGATGTTTGGGTGTTTTCTTTAGGATCAATAGTTGTTGCTGGAGCTTTTAGAGGTCCCTTTTATACCTTCTCATTGATTTCTAGCCGTTGTGGTTGTTGCACTCATCAATAGAGCCGTTGGGATGTTATCTCACCTCCATAAATGCAGTCTGCAACAACCCGTTTCGAAACGCGGGGTACCTGTTTCGGAACGGACTAAAATAGAAAGAGCCGTTGGGGTGCATTTAAGAGCCCGTTTCGAAACGCTTTAGAGCCGTTTCGAAACACTTTTGCCATTGTCAAGGGTCGTTTCGAAACAGTCTTAGCCCGTTTCGAAACACCCTAACGGTTTCAAAAAATCAGTTAAAAATAATTTCAACGGTCATATTTTCAATTTAAAATGAAGAACAGTTTCGAAACGCTTGGCCTCGTTTCGAAACGGTTTTTCTACTGTCAAGGGTCGTTTCGAAATTGATTGAGCCCGTTTCGAAACACCCTATTTATCTTTAAATATTCAGTTAAAAATATTGCAACCGTTATGCTTTTTCAAATCAAATATGAAGAACTATTTCGAAACGTGTGAGACCGTTTCGAAACGGGTTCAAGTGTTCTTAAGCCGTTTTGATACACGTTTCGGAACATGGGTTGGCAATGATGAAAACGTTTCGAAACACCTTAGGCCGTTTCGAAATAGGGACTTGAAAATCACTGTTTTGGCTTTAAACACTTAGAAAAATATTTGAAAAACTTTGTTTTTAACTTTGGCATAATCTTAAAATTATATGGGGATGTTTTGAGGACTTAAAATTCGTTTTGACATTTTCAATTTAGTCCTTAGGTTTTTAGTTATATCAAAATTAAAATATTTGTTTCACAACTACCTACCCGAAACCAAATCTCACTTTCTCTATCATTTTCAACTCAGGTCGAATACTTAACTCTTCACTCGTAAACACCAGCGACGCTCAAAGCAAGATAAAGACTTGAAACTCTCTCTTTTTTGCTTTTGATTTAGTTTAGGTTTTAGTTTAGCTATTGTTTTCTTGGTTTTTCGAGTTTAGATATGACTTTTTATGTTTTCGACGCAGAAAAAATGAAAGAGAATGATAAGATGTACCTTCTGACGGCGGTGGTTAGCTCCAACAACAATCTCCGATGAGCTTTTTAACTTTTAGACGGCGAGGTAAAACTCTCAAACTTCTTCTCTCTTTCTTCAGTTAAGATCGATAACAATTACGCAATTATTAAGAGATCATTAATTGCTTGATTTTTTTCTCTCTCATAGGTTTTTATAGTGGGTCAGGGGGATGATGTTACTGGGCCAGTTGGATCCAGCCGAGAGGGATAATCCGTGCGAAGGCTTGTTGGCAAATCCCAGCTCGCCACGTGCGATTTTTGGCGGGCCAAAGAAACACAAATGCGTTTCTTTGGGTTGCACCAGCTTTGAGACCGAAAATGGGCATTTATTTGTGAATTTGGGCTTCTGTATTTTGTATTTCGAGCTTTTAATACAATTTGTGTTTTGTGTGGTAAAAATAGACTCTTATTTTATTTATTTGTATTGGATTTATTTATTGTATTTATATATTTTTATTTTATTTATATCGAATTATATATATGGGTGCCCGGACAAAATACGAGTATTACAACGCAAATATTCATTTTAATTGTAAAAAGAAATGCAATGGTCACATCTATTGTTATATCAGTGACCAAATATCAATATGTCACAATTACTTATATCAAAAGAGTCATAAATATATTTTGTCACAAAAAACGTAGCATTTGTGACAAAATAACTCAAAGTCACAATTAAATTGTCACTAAAGAACACAATTGTTGTAGTGTATAATTATCATCGTTGTTGTTGTTGATTAAATTGCATAATTTTATTGTAGATAGAATCATACAAATCCATGTGATTCATTAAAAACCCCTAATCTTAGTAGAAGAAAAAAAGTACACATGAAA